>RWGZ01000355.1:211141-561728 GCA_009725065.1 Utricularia reniformis | reverse complement strand
GCCGCATCACTGAAATTCATCAAACTCACATGAATCTCCAAATTCGACGTATGAGCATGCGGGTCAGTCGACCCGCGATACTGTGGAAGATCCTTAGGCATTTCAATAAATTCGGAGCGAGTGGCTCCGATAATTGCCATGGAAAAAGGAGATAGGGCATTCGAAGTATTCCATGGACTTTGCAAAACTTCCAAAGATGGTGATGCCTTTCCTCGATTACCGATGGGCTCATTAGCCCTCTCATTCTCAAAGTAGTCTCCCTCGTAAGCTGAGGTCTGATGAGTATCCCGGGTGTGCTCCCCGTACACTCGTCTCCTTTCTTGGCCAAGAGTCAGATTGGCCTCCAGTTGGTTCATCCTAGCCTCGCTTTGCTCCAACTTCCCGCTCATCTCCTTAAATTTTGATTCTATCAACTCTCCAATCTTTTGTAAAGTGTTGCTTTGCTCTTCGGTTGCTGCAGTATTTGCTCGTGATTCCGGAACACGATCAATATCATCCTCGGAGGCCACATTATTAACAGTTTCCGGGGTGGCATTGTTCCTTCGGGCTCTCCTTTGAGCCTCCACTTGCTCTAATTGGGCGATTAAAGTACGCTTTCGCTCTTCCAAATCCTCATCAGGCTCTGTCTGATCAGCAGATTTAGAGCGTGCAGGTGGCGGCAGGTGGGTGGTGTTACGGACCGCAACTCGGCCAACTCGTGCGAATTCATAACATTTGGACAGGCATTCGCGTGATCGAGGATAAAGACTTGGTCCCTCCCCGGATGAAAACCCGCTCAGGGAGGGCCGGATAGTCACATTTTGAGCGGGGGCTCCTCCAGAACTGACGACCGAGCCCCCGGTAACACAACAAAATCATCATTAATTTGAGGAATAGAATCCGCCTCAAATTCTTCGTCGAAAGTATCTTCATTAGAATTCCGAGTAGTCATGATAATAGAAATCTGAACTCAGCAATAAAGCTCTCAATGGGATAAAAATCTCGAGTCCCCACGGACGGCGCCAAACTGATCTTGTCTAAAAATATTTTGGGTATTTATTTTTAGATGAGTCAATTTATAATTTACTCGAAATTAGATTGTTTGTGTGGGACACGAGCGATATACGAGGTTGGGCCCACAATGTGTGGGCTTACGTCCTTGGGAGAGCGAAGCTCTACCTTGGTTTCCACTGTAATATTCGGAGAATACAATAACAATGAGATGATAATGACGATACGGACGAAAACGGCTCGAAAAACCATCAAATCTGCAATCACGTTCCACTGGACGCGAGTGAACAGTGCAAAGCCAGGCTGGTGGTGACCAACGCGAGAGGTACTGTTCGCGACCAACGCAGATAACGATTGGTCGCGGATAGTGATGATAGGTGATCCGTCGCGGGTCTAGCCACTGGTCGCGACTATGTTGTTTGGTCGCGAGTGGGCGCTTGGTCGCGGGTCTGAACAAGCGGTCGCGACTAAGAGCGTTTTGTCGCGAGTCGGGGGTCAGGTTCTGCCTTGGGAAGTGTGAAAAAGTCCGAATCCTTTCTCAATGCCTTGGGGCTCCTATTTATAGAGAAATGCAGCCCAAAACCCACTCACTTGAGCCCAAAAGTCTATTTACTCCATTAAGCCCAAAAATAATTAAATATTCCAAATTGCAATATAATAAATACCATGTTGAGGACAAAGCTTCGGGAACCAATTCGGACAAGATATTAGTCGGGAATACGATCAGAAATTTCCCGAGAACTTCGTACATTGGTCCTTTACCTTTAGATAGCGAATGCGCAACCACATAACATCATTGCACCTGACCGGTGCACTCCCGGGTGAAAAATGACGAAAATACCCCTGGCCCGGTCCGGGGCCGAAATGACCCGAAACATCTCAAAATGCTTGAAGAGACTTTATACGGGGCCCAGCAAGCCAGAATTGCGAGAATACCACTTGAGAAGGCCATCCGATAAGAATATGAAAATACCGAAAATACCAATAACCACGTTGGACGAGCCCCCGGATAAGGATAAATACAAGAGAATATACCGGGGTGATATCAATATTCATACAAATCACATTATTAAAATGGTAAAACCAAGTGAATTCAAACTAAATAAATGTAACATCACGAATACATGTTGTATATACAAAAAAAGTAAGTTCGAAAACGGAACAATCGTGCGAGTCATAACAACACCACTTCATGTCATAGCATTTAAACTATAGTTTAATCACATAAATCATGGAATAAACAAGTAATTCTTGGTTCTAACAACATGTATTTATTAAGGGTTATAACCAAATTTTCATGCATTGTGAAGACAAGTCTTTTACTTCATTCATGACAAACAAAGGCATTTTTTGCTATAGAGTTATGCCATTTGGGTTGAAAAATGCTGGGGCCACCTATCAACGTTTAATGAATTCGATGTTCAAAGATATGATCGGAAAATCTTTGGAGGTTTATATCGACGATATATTAATAAAGAGTAAACATGGAGATGACCACATCCAGTATTTGAATCACTGTTTTGGGGTGCTGAGAAAGTATAGAATGAAATTGAATCCGCTCAAGTGCGCTTTTTGTGTGAAAGGAGGTAAATTTCTTGGCTTTATGGTATCTGAAAGAGGAATTGAGATGAATCCAGATAAGATAACGGCTATCCAAGAAATGACCCCTCCGACGACTGTTAAGGAAGTTCAAAGGCTAACTGGGAGGTTAGCCTCATTAAACCGCTTCATCTCGCGATCTGCAGAAAGAAGTTTGCCATTTTTCAAAGTTTTGCGTAAAACAAACCTTTTGTACTGGGACGACGAATGTAACAGGTCTTTTGAGAGCTTGAAAGACTATCTGAGCAAGCCACCGTTTATGTCTCCGCCGTCTCCGGGAGAACCGTTGGGCTTATATTTGTCAGTGACAACAGAGGCAGTGAGTGCTGCATTGGTCAGACTTAGCGACAAAGAGCACAAACCAATATATTATGTGAGCAGGAAATTACAGGGAGCGGAGTCCCGATATACCGATTTAGAGAAGTTCGTATTAGCTCTGATTGTTGCCTCAAGGAAATTGAGGCACTATTTTCAAGGACATCATATTGCAGTCTTGACAGATCAGCCTATCCGAAGTGTGCTATCAAAGATTGATGCCTCTGGTAGGCTAGCAAAGTGGAATATCGAATTGGGCCAGTATTAGATNTGCTGGTGAAGATCTTCATCCAAATTAAAATGTAGCGCCCCGAACGGATCCTGTGAACAATCCAACGTGCCCTCACCGGATATAGGCTCGAATTTCCCGTTGAGCTTGGGGTCGAGCTTCTTTTTCTCCTCGGCGGTCAGCGATATGCCCAGGATTCTTTGCGTCTAGACACTCCCCCGTAAGAAGTACAGGACGTTCGACTTGGCATGAGCTACCGCCCCCAGATTCCGGAAAGTAGGAGAGTGAACTGTGTACTCCCATATTAGCTTCCGGAAGCAGTCATTAATCTGCGACGGCAGCTTGGTGATTCATGCCCGGAGTCGATCAGTGATAGACTGGAGGCCTTCACTCTTTGATGTGAGCTCTTTGACCTCCCCCACAGCTTTCCCGAGAGCTTTTTTGTCGGCCGCGTTCTCTTCTTTGGCCTTCCTCAATTTCTCTTCAGTTTGCTCTCGGATCACTTTGAGTTTGTCCTGTGCGTACTTCTCGTTCACCTTGAGGGTTTCTATTGATTGCTCAAGGGCGTGCCTTTGTCCGATGTGGAAGGCGGAGTTCTCCGTTAGCTCGCTGCGATGAGCTCGAAGTAGAGACTCGATCGCCTTACTATGCTCTTCTCGGAGTGCTGCCATCTCCTGAGCATGTTTATCTCGCTGATTCTGCATCAGCTTCTCCGCCGCCTTTTTGGTTTGCTCCCCGATAATATCCGGCGAGTCGAGCTCCAAATGTCTGAGCATACAGTATTCCCCTACTGCAGCTGCGGTACCCAACTCGATTATAGTGCGCTCCATCTGAAATGAAAACAAGAAGGGTTAGTGTATATAATGAAAAGGATAAAGTTGCGAAGAAATCATCGTTGTAACGAACCTCCCCAATGGCGCGACGCATCGTCGCGGTCTGACTCATTAACCGACTGATGTCGGTAAACACTGTGTGGTCATCTCGACCACGAGGCGGCAACTCTGGGTTCCGCTCCAAATATGCCAGGGCCGGCCGGCTCGACAAATTGTCGCACCTCGGAATTCGGAAGGTGAGCCCGTCCTTTATCAATACGAAGCCGGCCCGGCGTCCCATATCGAGCCATTCCTTGACCGTTAGCCTCGGGATGTCGTGTATACGGAAGGCATCGATAAAGCTGGCGATTAACCTACTCTTCCTGTTGGGTTCCGCGATCTCGAAAGCGGCGGGCTCCTCCGCCGATCTCTTCCCCTTATCCAAGCAAGGCACCCGACTGGTCACCCCCTGCGAGCAAGCCTCTTGGCCAATTTCCTCCACCATCGGATCCGTCAGCTGCTCCCCACTTATCTCGCCCTCCTCGTCGTCCCCAATGATATCCACTAAGGTCTCGGCGAAGTCATACATGCCGTCATCGGGGGTAGGCTCTTCAACCGTATATCCTAATCGCCGAGATAATGGGATTAGGTCTTCGGTGCTTTCAATAACCATTGCAGCCGGATCCTCTTCTATCAAGCCCAAGACTTGACGCCAGCTCGGCCGCGGCAGTTCGGTTCCGAGTCCCCGGTGGCGGCTCAAAAATAAGTTCATCACCCTCCGCGAGAAGATCGCGGAGGAAATTCAGCCGGTCCCCCTTTTTATTTTGATCCTAAGCGGGAGCCATTATCTTATCTGCAAAACACGCAAGTTAAGTGAGAAACGCAAGCTTGAACTTAAAATAAAGTGAAATCAGGTTCCTAAGCGTTGATCCTATCAAAAAAGAATTATTAAATGTAGCTCCTATATGAATATACGGATGAGGTACCTAGCAGTTCTCTACTAAAGTGGGGGGGGACCGGAAGGAGGTTGAAGGCAACCAGGATCGGAGCGTAAAGTAAGGTCTTCACGGTCCAGTCAGCGCCGTCAGACCTAGAACAATCGAGGAACGCCTTCCTCAGGGATCTCGGAAGGGACGTCCGGAATTTGGGGCCGTAGGCCTCAGGAAAAAATGGTTCCCCTTCAACGGGGAACCGCCAAGGAAGGCTCAAGGGAGACAACCTCGTCTCCCCCACCCCGCTGACGAAGAAGAAATGTTTCTTCCAGTCATGGTTGGAATGGGGTGCGGAAAAAGGAAGCGGGCTCGTCTTGTGCCGNCCGGAAGCAGTCGTTAATCTGGGACGGCAGCTTGGCGATTCGTGCCCGGAGTCGATCAGCGATGGACTGGAGGCCTTCGTTCTTTGATGTGAGCTCTTTGACCTCCTCCACAGCTTTCCCGAGAGCTTTTTTGTCGGCCGCGTTCTCTTCCTTGGCCTTCTGCAGTTTCTCTCCAGTCTGCTCTCGGATTTCTTTGAGCTTGTCCTGCGCGTACTTCTCGTTCACTTTAAGTGTCTCTATGGATTGCTCGAGGGCGTGCCTTTGCCCGATGTGGAAGGCGGAGTTTTCTGTCAGTTCGCTGCGATGAGCTCGGAGTAGAGACTCGATCGCCTTACTATGCTCCTCGCGGAGTGCTGCCATCTCCTGAGCGTGCTTGTCTCGCTGATTTTGCATCAGCTTCTCCGCCGCCTTCTTGGTTTGCTCCCCGATAACATCTGGCGAGTCGAGCTCCGAATGCCTAAGCATACAGTACTCCCCTACTGCAGCTGCGGTGCCCAACTCGATTATAGTACGCTCCATCTGAAATAAAAACAAGAAAGGTTAGTGTATATAATGAAAAGGATAAAGTTGCGAAGAAATCATCGTTTTAACGAACCTCCCCAATGGCGCGACGCATCGTCGCGGTCTGACTCATTAACCGACCGATGTCGGTAAACACTGTGTGGTCATCTCGACCACGAGGCGGCAACTATGGGTTCCGCTCCAAATATGCCAGGGCCGGCCGGCTCGACACATTGTCGCACCTCGGAATTCCTTGACCGTTAGCCTCGGGATGTCATGTATACGGAAGGCATCGATAAAGCTGGCGGTTAACCCACTCTTTCTGTTGGGTTCCGCGATCTCGAAAGCGGCGGGCTCCTCCGCCGGTCTCTCCCCTTATCCAAGCAAGGCACCCGACTGGTCACCCCCTCCGAGCAAGCATCTTGGCGAATTTCCTCCACCACCGGATCCGTCAGCTGCTCCCCACTTATCTCGCCCTCCTCGTCGTCCCCGATGATATCCACTAAGGTCTCGGCGAAGTCATACATGCCGTCATCGGGGGTGGTCTCTTCAACCGTATATCCTAATCGCCGAGAAAATGGGATTAGGTCTTCGGGGCTTTCAATAACCATTTCAGCAGGATCCTCTTCTATTGGCCCGAGACTGGCCACCGTTGCGGTAGGTTGTGGTGGTGGAGGAACATCACATCTTATTTCCCCAGTCGGGGGCGCCGATTCTCGAAGACTTGACGCCAGCTCGGCCGCGGCAGTTCGGTTCCGAGTCCCCGGTGGCGCCTCAAAAATAAGTTCATCACCCTCCGCGAGAAGATCGCGGAGGAAATTCAGCCGGTCCCCCTTTTTATTTTGATCCTCAGCGGGAGCCATTATCTTATCTGCAAAACACGCAAGTTAAGTGAGAAACGCAAGCTTGAACATAAAATAAGTTAAATCAGGTTCCTAAGCGTTGATCCTATCAAAAAAGAATTATTAAATGTAGCTCCTATATGAATATACGGATGAGGTACCTAGCAGTTCTCTACTAAAGTGGGGGGGGACCGGAAGGAGGTTGAAGGCAACCAGGATCGGAGCGTAAAGTAAGGTCTTCACGGTCCAGTCAGCGCCGTCAGACCTAGAACAATCGAGGAACGCCTTCCTCAGGGATCTCGGAAGGGACGTCCGGAATTTGGGGCCGTAGGCCTCAGGAAAAAATGGTTCCCCTTCAACGGGGAACCGCCAAGGAAGGCTCAAGGGAGACAACCTCGTCTCCCCCACCCCGCTGACGAAGAAGAAATGTTTCTTCCAGTCATGGTTGGAATGGGGTGCGGAAAAAGGAAGCGGGCTCGTCTTGTGCCGCGGGCGGAAATATATACAACCCTGGGCACCAAAATTGACGGCAGCACCGATATAGAATATTCGAAAGAAAAGATCTACGGTTAGGGGGATACAATTCACCTCCATAAATATTATGAAGGCGATGACTAGAGAGATTGAATTTGGAGTTAGTTGGAAAAAATGAATTTGTAGATGCGAAAGCAATTCTACAAGGAAAGGATGGAGAGGGAAGCGAAGGCCACATTCTAAATGTTCGAGAGAAACGGTATGGGTGGCAATCGGAGGCGTCAAAAGGCGGTCGCTAGGATCAGGTTGGTATAGCACATAGTCGGAAGGGAAATAATATTGTTCAAGAATCGATCTCCACTTCCGAGAATGCATGCTATGAGGTTGGTTATAGGATTTAAGAGCTTTAACCGCGGAATTTTGAGGACCGAGGGTGTTTTCAAGATGAGTTACCCTCTCGAAAAAATGAGAGTTTACGGTGGAAAGGCAGAGAGGAAACGGGGCTGAAAACGAATCGAAACTCCCCGGATTGGATGAAGAGTCCGAATGGCTTGAAGACGAGGTGGCAGACCCCGAAGATTCGGTGAGATCGGAAGACATTGGTAAATTTAAATTCAAATTTATTTTTTGAAATTAATTTTACAATTTTTAAGTCCGAGTCGCGACAAGTGGATGTTTCGTCGCGACTACTACAGTACTCGCGAGTTATAGTCGCGAGTAGAACAATCCTGGTTTAAGTTATGCACGTTTCGTCGCGACTTACGAGTTTGGTCGCGAGTGGTACAGTCCGTTTGATGCGTCGCGAATGGTACAGTGTTCTGGTTCTTTATTACGGGATTCGTCGCGACTTACTGATTAGTCGCGAGTAGCACAGCTAGGTTGATTCGCCGCGAATGGCACAGTGCACGATTCGTCGCGAGAGCATAGAAGCGCGCGAGAGAGAATGAATTGTGAGGAGCGAGCAGTCTATTTATAGGGGCATAATCCCGAGCCGGAAAATCCCGAAAATTTTCACCCGAGCTCAGAATCTGACGTACTTAGTGTCAAAACGATCGTATCGACGAGAGAATTTCAACCATGCTAAGCATTTCCTCGTCGGGGCTCGAGAATTATAACTGACCTTCGAGACGAGCTGATTATATATGGTTTACGACTCAGACTCTGAATCTGAAAACCAGGGGACTATTGATATTACCCGGGTGTATTCTCTTGTATTTATTCTCACCCGGGAGCTCGTCTAACGTGGTTATTGGTATTTTCGGTATTATTTTTATCGGATGGCATTCTCAAGTGGTATTCTCGTCATTCTGGCTNATAGCACACAGTCGGAAGGGAAATAATATTGTTCAAGAATCGATCTCCACTTCCGAGAATGCAGCCTATGAGGTTGGTTAAAGGATTTAAGAGCTTTAACCGCGGAATTTTGAGGACCGAGGGTGTTCTCAAGATGAGTTACCCTCTCGAAAAAATGAGAGTTTACGGTGGAAAGGCAGGGAGGAAACGGGGTTGAAAACGAATCGAAACTCCCCGGATTGGATGAAGAGTCCGAATGGTTTGAAGATGAGGAGGCAGAGCCCGAGGATTCGGTACGATCGGAAAACATTGGTAAATTTAAATTCAAATTTATTTTTTGAAATTAATTTTACAATTTTTTAAGTCCGAGTCGCGACAAGTCAATGATTCGTCGCGAGTAGCACAGTGATCTGGTTAAAGTTTACGTTTCGTCGCGACTCACTGAGTTTTGGTCGCGAGTAGCCCAGCGTTGATTCGTCGCGAGAGTCCAGGAACGCGCGAGAGAGAATGAATTGTGAGGAGCGAGCAGTGTATTTATAGGGGAAAAATCCCGGGCCGGAAAATCCAGATATTTTCACCCGAGCTCAGATTCTGACGTACTTAGTGTCAAAACGATCGTATCGACGAGAGAATTTCAACCATGCTAAGCATTTCCTTGGCGGGGCTCAAGAACGATAACTGACCTTCTGGACGAGCTCATGATATATGGTTTACGACTCAGACTCTGAATCTGAAAAAAAAGGGGACTATTGATATTACCCGTGTATATTCTCTTGTATTTATTCTCACCCTGGAGCTCGTCTAACGTGGTTATTGGTATTTTCGGTATTCTCGGTATTCTTGGTATTTCCGGTATTCTCATATTTTTATCGGATGGCATTCTCAAGTGGTATTCTCGTAATTCTAGCTTGTCGAGCGACATATAAAGCCTCTGTAAGTATTTTGAGATACTTCGGGCCATTTCGGCCCCGGGCGAAGCCAGGGGTATTTTCATCATTTGCCACCGGCAGTGCACCGAACAGGTGCAATAATGTTGTCTAGCTGCGAATTCTCTATCTAAAAGCAAAGGATCAATATACGAGGTTCTCGGGAATTTTCTGATCGTATTTCCGACTAATACCTTGTCCGGGTTGGTTCCCGAGGCTTCGAGAACAACATAGTATTTATTATATCATAATTAGGAATATTTAATCATTTTGGGTTAAGTGAGGTGGACTAGGCTTATGGCCCAAGAGGGTGAGTTTTGGGCTAAATTCCTTTATAAATAGGAGTCACAAGGCTTCGAGGAAGGGATTCGGACTTTTATCACGCTTCACAAGGCAAATCTGATCTCCTAGTCGCGACCAAACTCACTATTCGCGACCAAACTCACTATTCGCGACCAACCGCCAACTCACGACGAGTGGCCAGCCAACCAACTCGCGACCATCCGCCAACTCGCGACGAGTGTCCAGCCAACCAATCGCGTTCGTCGCGAACAGCCTGTCCGTCTGCATTGTTCACTCGCGTCCAGTGGAACGTGACTGCATATTTGATCGTTTTTGGAGCCGTTTTCGTCCGTATCGTCATTATCATCTCATTGTAATTGTATTCTCCGAATATTATAGTGGAAACCAAGGTAGAGCTTCGCTCTCCCGAGGACATAAGCCCACACATTGTGGGCCCAACCTCGTATATCGCTCGTGTCCCCACAACAACCTAATTTCGAATTAATTATAAATTGACTGATCTAAAAATAAATACCCGAAATATTTTTAGACTAGATCAGATTCCCATTGGTGGCGTAAGTATCTGCAAATTGGTTCACCACTAACTGCGAATCAGAATGAGCATGCAAACGAATGATTCCAATTTCCACTGCCAAGTTAATACCAAATATCAAGGCTTCATACTCGGCGACGTTAGTTGCAGGGAAGCGCAACTTTAAAGCATACTCATGTTCTTCACCATATTTCCTTTCTTTAAAATAAACACCAATATCGGCTCGCCCGGCAGACACCGATCCATCTACAAAGGCGTCCCATTACTCCTGAATACCCAACTCTTCCGACCGAGTCATCTCTACTATGAAATCCACTAACACCTGGGCCTTTAACGCTCGCCTGGAGATATACTCTATCTGATACTGGCCCAACTCGATATTCCACTTTGCTAGCCTGCCAGAGGCATCAATCTTTGATAACACACTTCGGATAGACTGATCTGTCAATACTGCAATATGATGTACTTGAAAATAGTGCCTCAATTTCCTTGAGGCGACAATCAGAGCTAATATGAACTTCTCTAGATCAGTATATCGGGACTCTGTTCCCTGCAATTTCCTGCTCACATAATATATCGGTCTATGTTCTCTATCACTAAGTTTGACCAACACGGCGCTCACTGCCTCTTTTGTCACTGCCAAATATAAACCCAACGGTTCCCCGGTGAAGGAGGTGACATAAACGGTGGTTTACTCAGATAATCTTTCAAACTTTCAAAAGATCTGCTACATTCGTCTTCCCAATACAAAAGGTTCGCCTTACGCAAAACCTTAAAAAATGGCAAACTTCTCTCTTCTGATCGCGAAATAAAGCGATTCAATGAGGCCAATATTCCAGTTAGCCTTTGAACTTCCCTAACAGTCGTCGGAGGGGTCATTTCCTGGATAGCTGTTATCTTGTCAGGATTCATCTCAATTCCTCTCTCGGATACCATAAAGCGAGAAATTTGCCTCCTTTCGCACAAAACGCGCACTTAAGCGGATTCAACTTCATTCTATACTTTCTCAGTGCTCCGAAACAATCATTCAAATACTGGATGTGGTTATCCTCATGTTTACTTTTTATCAATATGTCGTCGATATAAACCTCCAAAGATTTTCCGATCATATATTTGAACATCGAATTCATTAAACGTTGATAGGTGGCCCCAACATTTTTCAACCCAAATGGCATAACTCTATAGCAAAAAATGCCTTTATTTGTCATAAATGAAGTAAATAACTTGTCCTCCCAATGCATAAAAATTTGATTATATCTGATATCACCATGAGATATTTATTATTCGATGACACATATATTTCTATATAGTCATTCCCAAGTCGAGAAATGAAGTAGATCGAGATATTTTGATGATTGGCATTGTTTATAGCTTATCGTGGTATTTGGATCGGGTTACTTATTTACTGGACACATGTGCCTAATTAGATATTAATGGGTCATTATATAATGCACTCAATTATTGGTGGGCCTAGTGAGTTATAATTGGGCTGGACAAATCACCTATATAAACATGGTTAAAGTGTTAGGAGGTGTAACGACCGTAAACCAGCCCTAACTTTTTCTATGCGCATGCGACATTAAAATGAGCATTTTAATTAAAACATAATTCGAAACCGGAAATACCATCGTTTTTCAAAACACAACTAAGTGATAACAACCAAAACGAAAACAAAAAGGCAACTCGTACAGCGGACGATCGACGACCTCAGTTCCAACGTCACTTAAGTCTCCGGTCCTCCCTCTACAAAATCTGTAAAACGGTCATAGTCTATTAAAAGAAACTTCTGTATAATGCATTGAAGCTCGTAAGATTTTATTCATTTTCATTTCCTTCATTTATTCTACTCATTCACTTATCTTTTCCTCTCCTCTCTATATTCTTTCTCTCTATTCTTTTACGTTCCTACTGTGGTCGGTTTTTACATGCCCGACGACATGTCTCGCCCAAACCAACCGTCAGCTATTAGTTGGCTAG
Source organism: Utricularia reniformis (assembly GCA_009725065.1). Taxonomy (NCBI): domain Eukaryota; kingdom Viridiplantae; phylum Streptophyta; class Magnoliopsida; order Lamiales; family Lentibulariaceae; genus Utricularia; species Utricularia reniformis. The sequence goes on along the minus strand of RWGZ01000355.1, from coordinate 549,620 downwards.
ACGAGACTATATGCCTCCCTTCTCCGGATAGGGTTCGGGCGCTACCCCGTCCTACCCGGTTCCGTTCGGCTCTGTAATGCGCACAATGATGTTCCGGGGAACTCAAGTATTCCTTCCTCGGACATGTCCTACCTGTGGCTGACCGTGCTCATGAACACGATGCCGGGTTTGGTGTTCTCACCTCGCCCCGAGTTTTCTGTTTTTAATTCACGCTCCTTTCTATGTAATTTAGTGTTCACTAAATCTCTAATCGTGAACCTTCTTTTAATCTACTATGTTCGCTCCGCTTACCTGGTCGTTCTATCGTAACAATTCGGCCCAAATCCGCGACAATTCTGCAAGTCGATCTCAAAATCGCGATAATTCACACTTCAGCCCCAAATCCGCGACAATTTACATGCAGCCCTTGACTTTCGCGATAATCCACACTTCAGCCACAAATCCGCGACAATTTACACACAATCCTTCATTTTCGCGATAATTTAAGCTTTAGCACGATTTCGTGATAATTTTGCATGTGAGTTCAAAAATCGCGACAATTTCCTTCATGGTCCAATTTTTCGCGATAAAACTACAGTGAACCTGCTTTCCGCGATAATATTCGTCTTTCACCCAGTTTTCGCGATAATTTCCTCCTTCGGCTTGATTTTCGCGATAATTTCCTCTTTACTCCAATTTCAGCGATAATTCCAATTTCTCTCGAATTTTCTACGTTTTTTGTGACAAATGACCCCTTCTCTTCCCATTCCTTTCCTATTTATAGGTTTCTAACTTGTCCAAATGACCCTTTTGCCCCTCCTTCCTCATTTCTCTCTTCTTACCTTAATTTACTAAATTACCCCTCATTTCATGAAGTTTTAACAAGAATTCATGCGGTTCTAACCTGTCTGGATTCCGTTTGTGCCGTCTTTTCCGGGTCATTACAGGAGGAGAGTTTGGATTCTTGACCCAAGGAGGAGGCCACTATTCTTTCATTTTCGCCCGGGAAACCAACGACTACGGCCATCAAAACACGATCTTTTTTCTTTGGTTTTCTATCTCATGTTCTCCTATTGTAAATCTACGAACTTGACATTCATAGTGGATTCAAAGGCTACGGCCGGGGTGGTTTTTTATCCTTTCTTTTACAGGAAGGTTTTCCACCTACAAAAATCGTGTCTTTTTACTACTTGCTTTCGTATTACTTTTTCGTTCGACCCCTATCCGTAAAAGGGTTCTAAATTTGTTATTGCCAATTTTTAGCAGCGATAACAATATCCCTTAAAAGCATCCAACATACTAAGGAATTCAAAGCCACAGGCCGCATCCACCATCATGTCAATGGCCGACAGCGGATACGGATCCTTCGGGAATGCTTTATTCAAATCAGTAAAATCAATGCGAAATCTCCAGCCACCATTCGACTTTGGGACCACCACTGGATTTGCGACCCAATCTGCATATCAAATAGGCTCTATGAATCCTGAGTGCCCAATCTGATGTAATGCCTGATAAGAACGTTTGCGGCGCGATTTGAATCGCCGACACTCTTTCCCCCGGCGATAGTCATAATGTTGGGGCCCAAGTTTCCCCATCTTGGTTGGGTATTTTCAACATTCAAAATAGGTTGACCCTGGATGGGGTCAACCGGAGGAGGAGGAGGTAGTGCTTGCTGATTCGCCGGGGCTGGTGGATAAGCATCATACCCATGCCCTTGGTGGAGTAAGTATCTTCAAATTGGTTCACCACTAACTGCGAATCAGAATGAGCATGCAAACGAACGATTCCAATTTCCACTGCCAAGTTAATACCAAATATCAAGGCTTCATACTCGGCGACGTTGTTAGTTGCAGGGAAGCGTAACTTTACAGCATACTCATGTTCTTCACCAGATTTCCTTTCTTTAAAATAAATACCAATGCCGGCTCGCCCGGCAAATACCGATCCATCGACAAAGGCGTCCAAGTACTCCTGAATACCCAATTCCTCCGACCGAGTCATCTCTACTTTGAAATCCACTAACATCTGGGCCTTTAACGCTTGCCTGGAGATATACTCTATCTGATACTGGCCCAATTCGATATTCCACATTGCTAGATTACAAGAGGCATCAATCTTTGATAGCACACTTCGGATAGGCTGATCTGTCAAGACTGCAATATGATGTCATTGAAAATAGTGCCTCAATTTCCTTGAGGCGACAATCAGGGCTAATACGAACTTCTCTAAATCAGTTTATCGGGACTCCGCTCCGTGCAATTTCCTGCTCACATAATATATCGGTCTGTGCTCTTTGTCGCTAAGTCTGACCAACGCGGCGCTCACTGCCTCTTTTGTCACTGACAAATATAAACCCAACGGTTCTCCCGGAGATGGAGGAGACATAAACGGTGGTTTACTCAGATAGTCTTTCAAACTCTCAAAAGCCCTGCTACATTCGTCATCCCAATACAAAAGATTCGTTTTACGCAAAACCTTATAAAACGGCAAACTTCTCTCTGCAGATCGCGAGATGAAGCGATTTAATGAGGCTAACCTCGCAGTTAGCCTTTGAACTTCCCTAANACTTAAAAACCTTAACGAAATCTCGCGACGGAACAGTGACTATCGCGACATTTGGTACGAAATCTCGCGAGACACTTGTAAAAAATCTGAAAATTTTCCAAAAAATCCCAAAAACCATAATTTCAAAAATTCCACACCATGTCTTCCGACTCCGCTCGTTCCTCAAATTCCGATGCCTCGTCTTCTCATTCCTCGGACTCCTCATCCAACTCGGGGAGTTCCAATTTGAGCTTTTCTGCTTTCCGCTCTCCAATTACGAACCCGTATCCACATTTTTTCGATCGGCTCACACGTCTCGTGAATAGGCCGGTTCTCGGAGTCCTGCTGTCAATGTCCTAAAGTATTTTGACCGGCCTTTCATCATGCACCCTCGGAAGTGGAAATCTTTGGTGGAGGATTACCACTTCCCTTCTGACTGTGTCATCTACCAACCGGGTCCCTCTGATCGGATCCTACGTCCCCCGGTTGGTACCCACACTATTTGCCTTGAATACCTAGAGTGTGGCCTCCGCTTTCCGCTTCACTCGTTTATTTCATACCTCTTAACCTATTTGAATATCCACCTTTTTCAGCTGAGTCCGAATTCGATATCCTTGGTGGTTGCCTTCGTCATTTTCATGGAGACCAACGGGATTTTGTTGGCCGTTGACGCCTTCTTCCAGATATTCCAAGTCAGTTCCACCGTCCATTATGGGGCTCAGGGCTGTGTCTTCTTCCGTCTGAGGCACAAAAAGAGCCCCTTTCAATTTTCGAACTCCCCCTCCAACCATGACTGGAAGAAGCACTTCTTTTTTGTCACCTGCCTAGGTTCCACCAGGTTATCTGCGCTTAGCCTTCCTTGGCGGTTCCCAACTGAGGGGGAACCTTTCCTTCCAAAATCTTGTTATCCTATTCCACGATCTGCGGCCCCAAAAGCCCTTGAGAAGATCCTCGCCGCGTGTGCTAGATCGGATGGCGCCGATTGGACCCCGCAAACACTTTTGTACGCCCCGATTCTGGTTGTCTCCAAAGTCCTTCCGGCTCCCGCCCATTTCAGTAGGGAACTTTTAGGTACCTTTGCCCCGCCTTAATACATAACAATCATCTCAACAACTCTTTCTTAATAAGGAAACCCTTCCAAACATGCACATAAATATATTTATAGTCATTCAACAGTTTTTCTCACTTCGTTTGCTTATTTTGCAGATAAGATAATGGCTCCCCCTGAAGGACGTGCGAGATTGGGTGATAGGCTGAGATGGCTCCGTAGTCTTGATACGGAGAAGGATGAGCTGATTTTCGAGATGGCCCACGGATCTCGGAACCGCACTGCCGCGGATGAGTTAGCCCGGAGCTTGCAAGAAAATGCGCCGCAGGCAGAAGAGACTCGATCGGCTACTCCAAGGCCAACTGCTCCGGCAACTGAAGGTCAGGGGTCCGCAGAAAGTGAGGCGGCTACGGAGGCCCCCGAGAGCCCTGAAGATTTGATCCCCATGTCTCGGCGGATAGAGCTTGTCGCTAGAGAGTTTTCTCCCGACGAAGGGATGTACCACTTTGCCGAGACACTAGTGGATATCGTCGGAGATGACGAGGAGGGCGAAATAAGCGGGGGTCAACCAATAGACCCTCTGGTGGAGGAGATCGTCCGGGAGGCCCGTCCGAAGGAGGGGGCAAATCATGGAGCTTGTTCGGACAAAGGAAAAAGGCCGGTGGAGGGCCCCACCGTTTTGGAGGTTGCGGAACCCATTAGGAAGAGTGGGTTAACCGCCGAGTTCCTCAACGCCTTCCGAATAAGGGATATTCCCAAGCACGTGGTAAAGGAATGGCTCGAGATGGGACGTCAGGCCGGCTTGATACTAATTAAAGATGGGGTCACCTTTCGGATTCCGAGGGGTGATAGTGTTTCCAATAGGCCAGCCTTGACGTATTTTGAAAGAAGTCTGTCACTCCCGCCGCGTGGACGAGATGACCACACGGTGTTTACCGACTTCGGTCGGTTGATGAGCCAGTTTGCGACCGCGCGTCGCATGATGGGAGAGGTTTGTAATCAAATCAGCCATCGCTATTTACTTTTTTATTTCGCCTGTAACTCATACGTTTTATCGTTTTTGCTTTGTTTCAGATGGAGCGGACGGTTGTGGAGATGAGCACCGCAGCCGCAGTAGGGGAGTACTGCATGCTCAGGCATTCGGAGCTTGATAGCCCGGACCTAATAAGGGAGCAGACGAAGAAGGCCGCCGAAAAGCTGATACAAAACCAGCGGGAACATGCCCAAGAGATGGCGGCACTCCGGGAAGAACATAACAAGGCGATCGATGCCCTAATTCGGGTTCATCGCAGCGAATTGACGGAGTGTGCGGCATTTCATATCGGGAAGAGGCATGCTCTTGAGCAATCGATTGATACTCTCAAGACGAATGAGAAGTATGCTCAAGATAAACTGAAGGAAGTTAGGGCTGAGACCGAAGACCAATTAAAAAAGGCCAAAGACGCCAATATTGCTGATAAGAAAGCTCTTGGAAAGGCTTTGGAGGAGAACAATGAATTGAAATCAAAGAATGAGTCCCTCCAAACCACCGTGGATGGTCTTCGGGCTCGAGCCGCCAGGTTGCCGTCCCAGATCAACGATTGTTTGCGGAAACTGATCTGGGAGTATACAGTGCACTCTCCAACTTTCAGAAACCTGGCGGCCCTAGCTAAGGCAACCTCATCTGCTCTTTACTTTTTTAGGGGGAGTGTCCAGACGCAAAAAATCTTGGGCACATCCCTAACTCCTGAAGAGAGGGAGAGACTTGATCCTAGTTTGTTCGGCAATTTCGAGCCTATAGACGCGGAAGATAAGCTCGACTGCTCGGGGGATCGATTCGGGGCGCTCCAATTCAACTTGGAGGAAGATTTGCACCAGCAAATATATTCAGAGGATTTCAAAATACCGGAGGAGGGCCCATCGGCGGATGCGTTTCGGAGGTTGGCTACCTTATTCCCGGAACCGATGGGTCCCCTCTTGGGAGACATCCTTAAAGACGAGGAGATAATGGGTAAACGTGACCCTCCACTATATGTTCCTGTTAGTGTAACAGGAGCTCGGGGGCGCCATGAGGTCGAGATGGCGAGCTTTGTTCCCGAGAAGCTGCCCACTGTAAGGACTAAAGAAAAAGAGACTCCTCCTCCCTCGTCAACAATTAAGCTGGTAAGAAAGCGTCCTAGAGAAGCTGGTGAAAGTTCGGGCTCCAAGAGGAAGAAATAAACTTCCATATCTTATTTCTTCAGTTTTGTACTCTCCGTATTTTGTACTCCCCTTTCATATATGAAATTTGCTTTTATTTTCCTTTTGATTTTTGCACTTTACTTTCGAATAAAGAACCATACTCTGAATAATGCAAATTCTCCTCTTCTCAACTTATTTTCCCGTCACATTCTTCGAGAAATGTATAATTCCGAATAATTCACTCTAAGAAATGACCTTTCGGGAATAAATAAGAATATGTGTGAATCTCCGATATGGAATCTGTAATTCCGAATAATTCTCGACAAGAAATAACCTTCTGAGGTGATAAGAATATGCTTGAATCTTCCGATTATGGATGCGCACCAACAGCGCCTATGATAATAATAAGGCTGTGAGAGAGTCCCCAGTGTAGTGGGGTTTGCATAAGTCTGCGATAACTCTAAGGCGAAAGCCTTCTTTAAAATGAGTAGATACTCAAGATAAGTCCACTGTTCTGCATTTACCAATACATCTCTGCCACCAGTATACACTTACACCCGGGGTCGTTCGATTCTTACTAGGCTCGACCTTTTTTGTCCTCCTCCGCAAAAGAGAATAAACGTAGGGAACCTGAACTGCCCGAATAGAAGTAGCGCTAGGTTCAGGGTACAATCCTTAGACTAGCGTAAATATTTCACTCCTATTCGGATAGATCGGGTGCCCCGCATCCTCGACCCGTTCATAAAACGGAGTCGTCACATTCTTGCCACCGGTATACACTTACACCCGGGGCTATCGTACAATTGACCCGTTCATAAAACTGAGTCATTTGGCCCGTTCATAAAACGGTGCCATCGCATTTTCGACCCGTTCATAAAACGGTGTCGTTTGGCCTTTTCATAAAACGGTGCCGTGCGGATGAGGACCAGCCTCCGGCGAGGGCGCGACCCCCGTCGGCGTGTCATGGGGGAGTCAGGTATATACTTGCACCCTGATTTGCCACGGATATACTCATCACAACAACAGGCCTCTTAACATATTCCAACAGTCATTGTGTATAGACGGTTCTGCCGCGGACAGGAAGACTCATCATGTTCAAAAGATAACATCATGTTCAAAATGATCCACTATCAGCCCTCTTAACATGTTCAAAATAACTGCCGCGGACAGGAAAACTTCCATAACAGCCTTAGCCTGTACTGGGGACAAACATCGGAGATATGGACCTCCAAAATTCTTCTTATACAGCTTATCATCCACATAGATAAATTTTGTGGCTCTTTGCATAGTCCTTCGAGCCTCACCTTCGTCAGTGGGTAACTCTCTCTTGATGAGATAATTCACAATAGCATCCTTCCAAGATGGCTCGTCAGTTATGGCATCTAATAAAAACCATGTTTCATTCGAAAATTCCAAATTAGCCACCTCGGCTGTCTGTTTCTCCAAAGAACTGACAGAGGGCTGATAGTGGATCATTGTTGTTATCTTTGACTCGTCGGAGAGTTCTAAAATCGTCGCCGCCTTTGCAAGGCCGTCTGCGCGCGTGTTTTCCTCCCTAGGGATATACGTGAGCGTAAATATCTTCAGATTCTTGGCGGCCTGACTGAGCTTTTCTAAATATCTGCACAAATGGTTTCCNTTACAGTGGGCAGCTTCTCGGGAACAAAGCTCGCCATCTCGACCTCGTGGCGCTCCCGAGACCCTGTTACACTAACAGGAACATATAGTGGAGGGTCACGTTGACCCATTATCTCCTCGTCTTTAAGGATGTCTCCCAAGAGGGGACCCATCGGTTCCGGGAATAAGGTAGCCAACATCCGAAACGCATCCACCGATGGGACCTCCTCCGGTATTTTGACCTTCAGGGGGAGCCATTATCTTATCTGCAAAACAAGCAAATGAAGTGAGAAAAACTGTTGAAAGACTATAAATATATATACGCGCTTGTTTGGAAAGTTTTCCTTATTAAGAAAGAGTTGTTGAGATGATTATGTATTAAGGCGGGGTCCAGATACCTAAAAGTACCCTACTGAAATAGGCAGGAGCCGGAAGGACGTTGGAGGCAACCAGAATCGGGGCGTAGAAAAGTGTTTGCGGGGTCCAATCGGCGCCTTCCGATCTAGCACACGCGGCGAGAATTTTCTCTAAGGCTTTTGGAGTCGCGGATCACGGAATAGGGTAACAAAATTTCGGAAGGAAAGGTTCCCCCTCAATTGGGAACCGCCAAGGAAGGCTAAGCGCAGATAGTCTGGTGGAGCCTAGGCAGGTGACAAAAAAGAAGTGCTTCTTCCAGTCATGGTTAGATGGGGAGTTTGAGAATGGAAAGGGGCTCTTTTTGTGCCTTAGACGGAAAAAGATACAGCCCTGAGCCCCATAATGGACAGTAGAACTGACTTGGACTATCTGGAAGAAGGCTTCAACGGTCATCAAATTCGATATCCCTGGTGGTTGCCTTTATCACTTTCATGGAGACCAACGTGTCTCGGCGATTAGAGCTTGCCGCTAGAGAGTTTTCCCCCGACGAAGGGATGTATGACTTTGCCGAGACACTAGTGGATATCGTCGAGACACTCCCGAGAAGCTGCCCACTGTAAGGACTAAAGAAAAAGAGACTCCTCCTCCCTCGTCAACAATTAAGCTGGTAAGAAAGCGTCCTAGAGAAGCTGGTGAAGGTTCGGGCTCCAAGAGGAAGAAATAAACTTCCATATCTTATTTCTTCAGTTTTGTACTCTCCGTATTTTGTACTCCCCTTTCATATATGAAATTTGCTTTTATTTTCCTTTCGATTTTTGCACTTTACTTTCGAATAAAGAACCATACTCTGAATAATGCAAATTGTCCTCTTCTCAACTTATTTTCCCATCACATTCTTCGAGAAATGTATAATTCCGAATAATTCACTTTAAGAAATGACCTTTCGGGAATATATAAGAATATGCGTGAATCTCCGATATGGAATTTGTAATTCAGAATAATCCTCGACAAGAAATAACCTTCTGAGGTGATAAGAATATGCTTGAATCTTCCGATTATGGATGCGCACCAACAGCGCCTATGATAATAATAAGGCTGTGAGAGAGTCCCCAGTGTAGTGGGGTTTGCATAAGTCTGCGATAACTCTAAGGCGAAAGCCTTCTTTAAAATGAGTAGATACTCAAGATAAGTCCACTGTTCTGCATTCACCAATACATCTCTGCCACCAGTATATACTTACAACCGGGGTCATCATACTTTCGCCGCCGGTATATACTTGCACAAGGGGACATCGAATTCTCGCCGCCGGTATACACTTGCACCCGGGGTAATCACACTCTCGCCACCGGTATATACTTGCTCCCGGGGCCATCACACTCTCGCCGCCGGTATATACTTGCACCCGGGGACATCGCCAGATCAACCCGTTCATAAAGCGGCGTCATCGTGTTCTCGACCCGTTCATAAAACGGAGTCGTCACATTCTTGCCACCGGTATACACTTACACCCGGGGCTATCGTACAATTGACCCGTTCATAAAACGGTGTCATTTGGCCCGTTCATAAAACGGTGCCATCGCAATTTCGACCCGTTCATAAATTGGTGTCGTTTGGCCCGTTCATAAAACGGTGCCACCGCACTTTTGACCCGTTCATAAAACGGTGTCATTTGGCCCGTTCATAAAACGGTGCCGTGCGCAAGAGGACCAGCCTCCGGCGAGGGCGCGACCATCGTCGGCGTGTCATGGGGGAGTCAGGTATATACTTGCACCCCGATTTGCCACGGAAATATACATCACAACAACAGGCCTCTTAAAATATTCCAACAGTCATTATGTATAAACGGTTCTGCCGCGGACAGGAAGACTCATCATGTTCAAAATATTTTGACACAGTATTTAATTTGACGAGTTTGAAAATTATCGACTATAAAACCGGTGGCACATTGCGTTTCTAATCTATCTTATTTAATTTATTCCAACCTCCTTCATACTAAAACGCAATGGGCCTACTCCTACCTTACCAGTCCCCTAGTCGATTGGATTCATGTAGTCAAAAAAAATACTTAAAAATTCAGAAAATGACCACCAAAAAGAGGGGAAATTTTATTTTCAAAAAGATCGATGAGTCGCGTCTATACATNTACCGAGAGTGAATATGAAGTCGGGAGAAAAGTGAGTTTGTTAATACGTTACCAAGAGGAAGATTTGAAATGAATGTGATAAAGTTGTCGAGGTTTATTTATGAGTTTTATTTTGATGTTGTAAGTTTTATTGATATTGAAATATGATAAGTGCCTTGTGTTCCAAAGAAGAATGGAACACGGCATGTCGCGCACCGGAAACGTCTAGGCCCGATTTCGGGGCGTGACACATGTGCTATGACTTGCACGATTATTCCGTTTTCGAACTAATTTGTTTTGTATATACAAAAAGTATTCGTGATGTTAGCCTTAATTTAGTTTGAATACACTTGGTTTTACCATATTTACAATGTGATTTGTATGAATATCATTTGACTCATTTTTCACATAGTTCCACATGTTCTAGGTGTGATTATTTTCATTTATATAAAATATCTATTCATGTTGTTATAACAAAGAAAAACTTGGTTATACCATGATTTATGTGATTTAACCATAGTTTAAATGAGATGAGATGAAGTCATGTGCTATGACTTGCACGATTATTCCGTTTTCGAACTAATTTGTTTTGTATATACAAAAAGTATTCGTGATGTTAGCCTTAATTTAGTTTGAATACACTTGGTTTTACCATATTTACAATGTGATTTGTATGAATATCATTTGACTCATTTTTCACATAGTTCCACATGTTCTAGGTGTGATGATTTTCATTTATATAAAATATCTATTCATGTTGTTAAAACATGAATACAAGTTGTTATAACAAAGAAAAACTTGGTTATACCATGATTTATGTGATTTAACCATAGTTTAAATGAGATGAGATGAAGTCATGTTTTTATGACTTGCACGATCATTCCGTTTTCGAACTAATTTGTTTTGTATATACAACAAGTATTCGTGATTTTATCACTTATATAGTTTGAATACACTTGGTTTTGTGAATTTACCAATGTGATTTGTATGAATATACAACGCCATTTGGTTCTCTGTACGGTCCTTCCCATTTTCGATCCAACTTGCCAACATGCTTCGAGACTTCCACTTTCTTAAGAACCAAGTCTCCAACTTTTAATAACATAGGTCGAACGCCTTTGTCATGTTGCTTAGCCATCCGCCTTTTACATACCTCCATTCGTATCGCGGCTCTATCGCGGATATCATCAATACTGTGAAGGTCTAATTTTCTCATATCCACGTTCAAAACCTTGTCATAAGCGATGACTCTTTCAGATATAATAGTCACTTCAACCGGAGACACGGCCTCGGAGCCATATACTAGAGAGAAAGGGCTGAATCCGGTAGTAGACCTCGGTGATGTCCGATACGCCCACATCACGTTATGTAATTCATCCACCCAAGAGCCCTTGGACTCATCTATCCGTGCTTTCAACTGCTGCAGGATAATGCGATTGATAACTTCCGTGAGCCCGTTTGCCTCTGGGTGTGCCACGGAGGTAAACCGCTGTTCAATTCCATAACTCTCACACCACTCATTTACTCTTTTACTGGCGAATTGCGTTCCGTTATCCGACACCAAAATCCGGGGAATTCCGAATCGGCATACAATGTACCTCCAAAGGAAACTGATAATCTCCTGTTCCCGAACGCGTGATACAGCTTCGACCTCTATCCATTTGGAAAAATGTTCCACAGCCACGATGCAAAATTTCTTTTGGCTAGGTGCTTTTGGAAACGGCCCCAAAATATCGATGCCCCACATATCGAAAGGGCATGTTGTCGGTAAAGGTTTCATGATGGCTCTTGGTACATGATGCACGTTCGAGTGGAACTGGCATGCAGAACAAGCCCGAGCAAAATTCACACAATCTTTCACCAATGTTGGCCAAAAATACCCGGCCCTCTTAACCTTGTTAGCCAAAGATCGACCTGCTGAGTGATCACCACAGTCCCCAGCGTGAACTTCTTCCATAACGGCCTTAGCCTGTACTGGGGACAAGCATCGGAGATACGGGCCTCCAAAATTCTTCTTATACAGCTTATCATCCACATAGANATAAGCGATGACTCTTTCAGATAAAATAGTCACTTCAACCGGAGACACGGCCTCGGAGCCATATACTAGAGAGAAAGGGCTGAATCCGGTAGTAGACCTCGGTGATGTCCGATACGCCCACATCACGTTATGTAATTCATCCACCCAAGAGCCCTTGGACTCATCTATCCGTGCTTTCAACTGCTGCAGGATAATGCGATTAATAACTTCCGTGAGCCCGTTTGTCTCTGGGTGTGCCACGGAGGTAAACCGCTGATCAATTCCATAACTCTCACACCACTCATTTACTCTTTTACCGGCGAATTGCGTTCCATTATCCGACACCAAAATCCGGGGAATTTCGAATCGGCATACAATGTACCTCCAAAGGAAACTGATAATCTCCTGTTCCCGAACGCGTGATACAGCTTCGACCTCTATCCATTTGGAAAAATGTTCCACAGCCACGATGCAAAATTTCTTTTGGCTAGGTGCTTTTGGAAACGGCCCCAAAATATCGATGCCCCCACATATCGAAAGGGCATGTTGTCGGTAAAGGTTTCATGATGGCTCTTGGTACATGATGCACGTTCGAGTGGAACCGGCATGCAGAACAAGCCCGAGCAAAATTCACACAATCTTTCACCAATGTTGGCCAAAAATACCCGGCCCTCTTAACCTTGCTAGCCAAAGATCGACCTGCTGAGTGATCACCACAGTCCCCAGCGTGGACTTCTTCCATAACGGCCTTAAACTGTACTGGGGACAAGCATCGGAGATACGGGCCTCCAAAATTCTTCTTATACAGCTTATCATCCACGTAGATAAAATTTGTGGCTCTTTGCATAGTCCTTCGAGCCTCACCTTCGTCAGTGGGTAACTCTCTCTTGATGAGATAATTCACAATAGCAACCTTCCAAGATGGCTCGTCAGTTATGGCATCTAATAAAAACCATGTTTCATTCGAAAATTCCAAATTAGCCACCTTGGCTGTCTGTTTCTCCAAAGAACTGACAGAGGGCTGATAGTGGATCATTGTTGTTATCTTTGACTCGTCGGAGAGTTCTAAAATCGTCGCCGCCTTTGCAAGGCCGTCTGCAAGCGTGTTTTCCTCCCTAGGGATATACGTGAGCGTAAATATCTTCAAATTCTTGGCGGCCTGCTTGAGCTTTTCTAAATATCTGCACAAATGGTTCCCGCTTGTGGCGTAAATATCTGCAAACTGGTTTACCACTAACTGCCAATCAGAGTGGGCATGCAAACGAACAATTCCAATTTCTACCGCCAAGTTAATACCAAAAATCAAAGCTTCATATTCCGCGACGTTGTTAGTTGCGGGGAAGCGCAACTTTACGGCGTACTCATGCTCTTCGCCAGATTTCCTTTCTTTAAAATAAACACCGATGCCGGCTCGCCCGACAGATACCGATCCATCGACAAAGGCATCCCAATATTCCTGAATACCCAATTCCTCCGACCGAGTCATCTCCACTATGAAATCCACTAGTACCTGGGCCTTTAATGCTCGCCTGGAGATATATTCTATCTGATACTGGCCCAATTCGATATTCCACTTTGCTAGCCTACCAGAGGCATCAATCTTTGATAACACGCTTCGAATAGGCTGATCCGTCAAGACTGCAATATGATGTCCTTGGAAATAGTGTCTCAACTTCCTCGAGGCAACAACCAGAGCTAATACAAATTTCTCCAAATCAGTGTAGCGAGATTCCGCTCCATGCAATTTCTTGCTCACGTAATATATCGGCCTGTGCTCTTTGTCGCTAAGTCTGACCAACGCAGCACTCACTGCCTCTCTTGTCACTGATAAATATAAACCTAATGGTTCCCCCGGAGATGGAGGAGACATGAATGGTGGTTTACTCAGGTAGTCTTTCAAACTCTCANTTCTAGGTGTGATAATTTTGATTTACATTAAACTTCAATTGATGTGATTAAAACATGAAAACATGTTGTTAGAACAAAGAATAACTTGGTTATACCATGATTTATGTGATTAAACTATAGTTTAAATGCTTCTTGATATTACCCGGGTATATTCTCTTGTACTTATCCATACCCGTGGACTCGTCCGACGCAGTTATTGGTATTTTCGGTATTTTCGGTATTTTTATCGGATGACATTCTCAAGTGGTATTCTCACAATTCTGGCCCGCTAGGCCCCGCATAAAGTCTTTGTAATCATTTTGAGATGTTTCGGGTCATTTCGGCCCCGGACGGGGCTAGTGGTATTTTCGTAATTTGCCACCAGGGAGCGCAAAGGTCAGTTGCAATGATGTTATGTGGCCGCGTATTCGCTATCTTGAAGCAGTGGATTATTTTACGGGGTCATCCGGTAATTTCTCATCGATATTCCCGCCTAATTCTGGATCGAGACGCATTTCCGAAGTTCTATTGCGGAATGGTATTTGTTCTAATTTAATTGGATATTATTTAAGGTGTCTTGGGCTTAATCTAATGAAATTGGGCTCTTGGGCCTAAACTTGTGTTTTGGGCTACATTTCTCTATAAATAGGGGTCCTAAGGCATTGAGAAGGGATTCGGATCCTTTTCGCATCTCCCAAGGCAAGATTTTCGCCCGAAATCGCGAGACTTCGTTTTTTCAGCTACTGTTCGCGACAACTCGCACGAGTTCGCGTGACTACCCTCATCTGGTTACTATTCGCGAGAACTCGTACCAGTTCGCGTGACCACCCTCATCTGGGTCACTATTCGCGACAACTCGCACGAGTTTGCGCGGCCACCCTCATTGTACAGTGCCGGCTGCGCTCATCGTACAGTGTTCTCTGCGCTCATCATTCAGTGCCGGCTGCACTCATCGTACAGTGCCGGTTGCGCTGCTAGTACAGTATTTTCTGCAAGTTGTCAACCACAACTCGTTGCTGCAGTTTTCCGAGCCCGATTGATTGTTTTCGATCATTTCAAAAGCCTTTTCACCCGTGTTATTGCTATCATATCATTGTAATTGTACTCGACGAATATTATAGTGAAAACCAAGGTAGAGCTTGGCTCTCCCGAGGACGTAAGCTCACACATTGTGGGCTCAACCTCGTATATCGCTCCTGTCCCCACAACCTAATTTCGAATTAATTATAAATTGACTGATCTAAAAATAAATACCCAAAATATTTTTAGACTAGATCAGTTTGGTGCCATCCGTGGGGACCTCGAGATTTTTATCCCATTGAGAGCTTTATTGCTGAGTTCGGATTTCTTTTATCATGACTACTCGGAATTCTAATAAGATATTTTTGACGAAGAATTTGAGGCGGATCCTATTCCTCAAATTAATGATGATTTTGCTGTGTTACCGGGGGCTCGGTCGTCAGTTCTGGAGGAGCCCCCTGCTCAAAATGTGACTATTCGGCCCTCCCGGAGCGGGTTTTCATCCGGGGGGGAACCAAGTTTTAATCCTCGATCACGCGAATGCCTGTCCAAATGTTATGAATTAGCACGAGTTGCGGTCCGTAACACCGCCCACCTGCCGCCACCTGCTCGCTCTAGATCTGCTGATCAGACAGAACCCGATGAGGATTTGGAAGAGCGAAGGCGTACTTTAATCGCCCAACTAGAGCAAGTGGAGGCTCAAAGGAGAGCCCGAAGGAACAATGCCACCCCGGAACCTGTAAATAATGTGGCCTCAGAGGATGATATTGATCGTGTTCCGGAATCACGAGCAAATACTGCAGCAATCGAAGAGCAAAGAAACACTTTGCAAAAGATCGGAGAATTGATAGAATCAAAATTTAAGGAGATGAGCGGGAAGTTGGAGCAAAGCGATGCTAGGATGAACCACTTGGAGGCCAATCTGACTCTTGGCCAGGAAAGGAGACGAGTGTACGGGGAGCACACCCGGGATACTCATCAGACCTCAGCTTACGAGGGAGACTACTTTGAGAATGAGAGGGTAAATGAGCCCATCGGTAACCGAGGAAAGGCGTCACCGTCTTTGGAAGTTTTGCAAAGTCCATGGAATACTTCGAATGCCCTATCTCCTTTTTCCATGGCAATTATCGGAGCCACTCGCTCCGAATTTATTGAAATGCCTAAGGATCTTCCACAGTATCGCGGGTCGACTGACCCGCATGCTCATACGTCGAACTTGGAGATTCATGTGAGTTTGATGAATTTCAGTGATGCGGCCATGTGCTTCGTTTTTGCCGCTTCTCTTAAGGAATCAGCCCTCCGATGGTTTAATCGGTTACCGAGGCGTTCGATTGTTTCATATCAGGACTTCAAGGATCAGTTATATTCAGCTTTCGCGCCTTTCAACACGCCGATAAAGTCTATTACTTCTTTAACCGCGTTGCGGTACGATTCTTCGAAAAGATTATTGGGTTTATTACCAGTTTCGAGGCCGAGTGTAGGAAGATACCTCGGATCACTATTAGTGAGAAGGTTGGGGTGCTGCAACTTATTCTAGCTGGCACCCGTTATGTAATTCTTTGAATAGGGATCCCCCGGAAAGTATGGAGGATTTGGCTTTGAGATGCACAGAATATATCCGAGAAGATGAAGGTTTGCGAGATCACGGAGTGATTGAAGTACGGGCGTATGGGTCCCACAATATTGTTGCATGTCGCGGGCTAGACAAGGTTGTCCCGCACACAAAATCAAAGTTGAGAGTGTTTCCGACATACAACTATGAACAGATTTTCGCCATCATTGAGCAGAAGAAGGGTGGATCTCTCCGCTATCCCCTTCCCTTACATGAACCAACACCGGGGACTTACGAGTCCCAAGTATTTTGTCGCTTCCATCGGAGTTTTGGGCACGCAGCCAATGATTGCTAGGAGCTAATGTCCGAGGTAGAAAGGTTGTTAGAGTTGGGTCAGCTTGATGAACTGATCAGTACTGTGGAGGCTATGCCTGAGTCTAAACTGGGAAAAATCGATATAAGTATTCCGGAGGGGACGGCACCCAAACCCCCAAGGGCCGACGCACCGCGGCCAAATGAAAGAGGACGTGGATACGGAGGACAGCGTGGCCAGCGTCAAGGAGGTGGCCAGAGGGGATTCTTTAATGGAGGCAGGCAGAATCAGAGAGGAGGAAGGAGAGGAAACAATTATCGTGGCCGCGGCACGCATCAGCCGCAAAGAAATCAGCAGGGGTACAGATATGATGCTTATCCACCAGCCCCGGCAAATCAGCAAGCACTACCTCCTCCTCCTCCGGTTGGCCCCAACCAGGGTCAACCTATTTTGAATGTTGAAAACGCCCAACCGAGATGGGGAAACTTGGACCCCAACATTATGACTATCGCCGGGGGAAAAAGCGTCGGCGATTAGAATCGCGCCCGTAAACGTTCCTTTCAGGCACTACATCAACAGGGGGGATTCATGGAAATTAACACGGTCCAGTTGACGGACTTGGACAAGATGACGATCTCTTTCGGACCTGAGGACTTATCCGGGGTTTTCTCCCCACAAGATGATGCATTGGTTGTCTCTCCTATTATTGCGAATCATCCGGTTTCTCGAGTGTTCGTCGACACCGGGGCCGCTACAAACATATTGACTCTTGCGGCCTTTGAGCAGATGGCATTGAAAGGAACCACCCAACTCCAGCCTGTGCACACAAAGTTAGTTGGTTTTAATAACAGCGTTGTTGCAGCTGAGGGATCTGTTTTTCTGCCGGTGACTTTAGGCTATCCCGAGATATCAAGAACTTTGATGGTGGAGTTTGTAGTGGTGGATCTCCCTATACTCCCATATAATGCAATTCTGGGGAGAAGTTGTTTAAACTTATTCGGAGCTGTGGTGTCTCAACCGCACTTGATGATGAAATTCCCAACACAATTAGGGGTTGGGAAGATGAAGGGAGATTAGGAGATGGCGCGATCATGTTATAATGTGATGTGCAGGAGTGGTATGGATGGATCAAAAGCAAAGTTGTAATAGCCGAGAAAAAGGTATGTCGAAACAAATAGTAGGGAATGTAACGGTAAAGTCTAGACGATAGATAATGAGAGATACGGGAACGAAAGAACGTNGAACTTATTTTTTTTGTATATACAACAAGTATTCGTGATTTTACCCCTTATTTACTTTGAATACACTTGGTTTTACCAAATTTACAATGTGATTTGATCTAGTCTAAAAATGTTTTGGATATTTATTTTTAGATCAGTCAATTTATGATTAATTCGTAAATTATATTGTTGTGGGGACACGAGCGATGTACGAGGTTGGGCCCACAATGTGTGGGCTTACGTCCTCGGGAGAGCGAAGCTCTACCTTGGTTTCCACTATAATAATCAATGAGAAACGAATACAACGATGTAATAACGATAATCCGAATGAAATCGACCCGAGAAACGATCAAATATACTCCAAAAAGCCAAATATGAGGAAATGTCGCGAAGAAGGGCTGTGTCAAGCCTGGCCGTGAGATTTGGCTCGAAATCTCGCGAGCCTGGACTAGCCGCGAGGTTTGTTCTGGTTTCTCGCGAGAAGGGCTAGTCGCGTGGTTTGGTCTAAGGCATGGCCTGGTCGCGAGGTTTGGTGCGATTCCTCGCGAGTCTGGGCTGGCCGCGAGATTCGTTACGAAATCTCGCGAATAGTAATTGCAGTGTTGAAATCTCGCGATTTCGAGTGAAAGTCTCGCCTTGGGAGATGCGAAAAGGATCCAACCCCCTCTCAATGCCTTACGACCTCTATTTATAGAGAAATGTAGCCCAAAACACAAGTTTAGGCCCAAGAGTCCTATTTCATTAGATTAAGCCCAAGACACCTCAACTAATATCCAATTAAATTAGAATAAATACCGTTCCGAAATATAACTTCGGAGATGCGTCTCGATCCAGAATTAGGCGAGGATATTGATGAGAAAATACCGAAGGACCCCGTAAAATAATCCACTGCTTCCAGATAGCGAATATGCGGCCACATAACATCATCGCAACTGACCAGTGCGCTCCCGGGTGGCAAATTACGAAAATACCCCTGGCCCCGTCTGGGGCCGAAGTGACCCGAAACATCTCAAAATGCTTACAGAGACTTTATATGGGGCCTAGCGGGCCAGAATTGTGAGAATACCACTTGAGAACGCCATCCGATAAAAATACCAAAAATACCGAAAATACCAATAAAAGTGCCGGACGAGTCCCTGATTATTGATAAGTGCAAAAAATATACCCGGGTAATATCAATAGTCCCCTGGTTTTCAGATTCAGAGTCTGAGTCGTAAACCACTTTTGTCACTGACAAATATAAACCCAACGGTTCTTCCGGAGATGGAGGAGACATAAACGGTGGCTTACTCAGATAGTCTTTCAAACTCTCGAAAGCCCTGCTACATTCATCGTCCCAATACAAAAGATTCGTTTTGCGCAAGACCTTAAAGAACGGCAAGCTCCTTTCTGCAGATCGCGAGATGAAGCGATTTAATGAGGCTAACCTCCCAGTTAGCCTTTGAACTTCCTTAACAGTCGTCGGAGGAGTCATTTCTTGGATAGCCGTTATCTTATCTGGATTCATCTCAATTCCTCTTTCAGATACCATAAAGCCGAGAAATTTACCTCCTTTCACACAAAAAGCACACTTGAGCGGATTCAATTTCATTCTATACTTTCTCAGCACCCCAAAACAGTCATTCAAATACTGGATGTGGTTATCTCCATGTTTACTCTTTATTAATATATCGTCGATATAAACCTCCAAAGATTTTCCGATCATATCTTTGAACATCGAATTCATTAAACGTTGATAGGTGGCCCCAGCATTTTTCAACCCAAATGGCATAACTCTATAGCAAAAAATGCATTTGTTTGTCATAAATGAAGTAAACGACTTGTCTTCACAATGCATGAAATTTTAGTTATAACCCTTAAATGCATCTAACATACTAAGCAGTTCAAAACCACAGGCCGCATCCACCATCGGGTACTGTGGAGGCTCTACCCGAGTCTAAACTGGGAAAAATCGATATAAGTATTCCGGAGGGGACGGCACCTAAACCCCCAAGGGCCGACGCGCCACGGCCAAATGCAAGAGGACGCGGTTATGGAGGACAGCGTGGCCAACGTCAAGGTGGTGGCCAAAGAGGATTCTTTAATGGCGGTAGACAGAATCAGAGAGGTGGAAGGAGAGGAAACAACTATCGTGGTCGCGGCAGGTATCAGCCGCAAAGGAATCAGCAGGGGTATGGGTATGATGCTTATCCACCAGCCCCGGCGAATCAGCAAGCACTACCTCCTCCTCCTCCGGTTGGCCCCAACCAGGGTCAACCTATTTTGAATGTCGAAAATGCCCAACCGAGATGGGGAAACTTGGGCCCCAACATTATGACTATCGCCGGGGGAAAGAGTGTCGGCGATTGAACCGCGCCCGCAAACGTTATTATCAGGCATTACATCAAAAGGGGCGTTTTATGGAAGTAAACATGGTTCAGTTGACAGATTTGAACAAGATGACAATCTCCTTCGGACCGGAGGATTTATCTGGGGTCTTCTCCCCACAAGACGATGCGTTAGTCGTCTCTCCTATTATTGCTAATCATCCTGTCTCACGAGTGTTGGTGGACACCGGAGCTGCTACAAACATATTGACTCTTGCGGCCTTTGAGCAGATGGCATTGAAAGGAACCACCCAACTCCAGCCTGTGCACACAAAGTTAGTTGGTTTTAATAATAGTGTTGTTGCTGCTGAGGGATCTGCTTTTCTGCCAGTGACTTTAGGCCATCCCGAGATATCAAGGACTTTGATGGTGGAGTTTGTAGTGGTGGATCTCCCTATACTCGCATATAATGCAATTCTGGGGAGAAGTTGCTTAAACTTATTCGGAGCTGTGGTGTCTCAACCGCACTTGATGATGAAATTCCAACACAATTAGGGGTTGGGAAGATGAAGGGAGATCAGGAGCTGGCGCGATCATGTTATAATGTGATGTGCAGGAGTGGTATGGATGGATCGAAAGCAAAGTCGAATGTTTATATGGTGGAATTCTCGTCTGATGAAGTTATTGAAACAAATGACGGACCCTCTCTTAGGAAGTTTAAAGAGAACGACATGAAGATCGAGCCTTTGGGGATCAAGACAGTGCCCTTATTTCCCGGCAATCTCGAAAAGACAGTGACAATCGGTTCCGAGTTGTCACCTGAGGTTGAGAAGGAGGTAATTTCTTTTTTGCGAAATAACGTAGATGTTTTTGCTTGGTCTTATCAGGATTATGTAGGGGTTGATCCCCAAGTCTGTTCTCATATACTCAATGTTAACCCATATGTGCGACCAGTTCATTAGAAGAAGAGGAAGTTTTCCCCTGAGAAAGAGAGGGCAATTGATGAGGAGGTGGAAAGTTTGCTGCNGTTTATCATGCTTCGGGCCCGATCACGCAGACAATGCATCGGTCCCAGCCTCGTTTTACATCCTGCGATAACAACCTCTAACAAACTTGTCAGAGGCGGTTACTGGACGTGGATTACACTCGCCGGCGACTCTATAAATACAGGGCAAGACGAAGGAAAAGGGAGAACCCTTTGGATGCAGAAGAACAGGCTGTTACGCTTCCGAATTCTTCTTGCTTTCTTTATCTCGTCATTTTTGTTAACCTGTTTGTATAAACTTTGATTCATTCCTTTAGTGAACATGCTAAGAGCATAATCAGCTCTTAGTCGAGTGGTTTTCACCCCAATTCACGGGGTTTCCACTATAAATTGTCGTGCATTTACTTTGATTTTTTAGCTTTCGATCGTCTTCATATTTTAAAGAAATCAGAACCGAGTTCGTTATTTGAACGAACCGGACGACTGTTGGTACCCCCTAAAAAGGGACCATAACAGTTTTGATGAAGAAATTGAGGCGGATCCTATCCCTCGAATTAATGATGATTTTTTTGTGTTACCGGGGGCTCGGTCGTCAGTTCTGGAGGAGCCCCCCGCTCAAAATGTGACTATTCGGCCCTCCCGGAGCGGGTTTTCATCCTGGGGGGAACCAAGTTTTTATCCTCAATCACGCGAATGTTTGTCCAAATGTTATGAATTCGCATGAGTTGGCCGAGTTGCGGTACACAACACCGCCCACCTGCCGCCACCTTCACGCTCTAGATTTGCTGATCAGACAGAAACCGATGAGGATTTGGAAGAGCGAAGGCGTACTTTAATCGCCCAATTAGAGCAAGTTGAGGCTCAAAGGAGAGCCCGAAGGAACAATGCACCCCGGAACCTGTTATTAATGTGGCCTCAGAGGATGATATTGATCGTGTTCCGGAACCACGGGCAAATGCCGTAGCAATCGAAGAGCAAAGCAACACTTTACAAAAGATTGGAGAGTTGATAGAATCAAAATTTAAGGAGATGAGTGGGAAGTTGGAGCAAAGCGAGGCTAGGATGAACCAGTTGGAGGCTAATCTGACTCTTGGCCATGAAAGGAGTCGAGTGTACGGGGATCACACCCGGGATACTCATCAGACCTCAGCTTACGAGGGAGACTACTTTGAGAATGAGAGGGTTAATGAGCCCATCGGTAATCGAGGAAAGGCGTCACCATCTTTGGAAGTTTTGCAAAGTCCATGGAATACTTCGAATGCCCTATCTCCTTTTTCCATGGCAATTATCGGAGCCACTCGCTCCAAATTTATTGAAATGCCTAAGGATCTTCCACAGTATCGCGGGTCAACTGACCCGCATGCTCATACGTCGAATTTGGAAATCCATGTAAGTTTGATGAATTTCAGTGATGCGGCCATGTGTTTCGTCTTCGCCGCCTCTCTTAAAGAATCAGCCCTCCGATGGTTTAACCGGTTGCCGAAACGTTCGATCGTTTCTTATCAGGATTTTAAGGATCAATTCTATTTGGCTTTCGCGCCTATTAACACGCCGATAAAGTCTATTACTTCTTTGACCGCGTTGCGGTATGATTCTTCGGAAAGATTGTTGGGTTTTATTACCCGTTTCGAGGCCGAGTATAGGAAAATACCTCGGATCACTGTTAGTGAGAAGGTTGGGGTGCTGCAGCTTATTCTAGCTGGGCATCCGTTATGTAATTCTTTGAATAGGGATCTGATCTAGTCTAAAAATGTTTTGGGTATTTATTTTTAGAAAAGTCAATTTATGATTAATTCGTAAATTATATTGTTGTGGGGACACGAGCGATGTACGAGGTTGGGCCCACAATGTGTGGGCTTACGTCCTCGGGAGACCGAAGCTCTACCTTGGTTTCCACTATAATAATCAATGAGAAACGAATACAACGATGTAATAACGATAATCCGAATGAAATCGACCCGAGAAACGATCAAATATACTCCAAAAAGCCAAATATGACGAAATGTCGCGAAGAAGGGCTGTGTCAAGCCTGGCCGCGAGATTTGGCTCGAAATCTCGCGAGCCTGGACTAGCCGCGAGGTTTGTTCTGGTTTCTCGCGAGAAGGGCTAGTCGCGGGGATTGGTATAAGGCATGGCCTGGTCGCGAGGTTTTATGCGATTCCTCGCGAGAAGGGCTAGTCGCGAGGTTTGGTGTAACGCATGGCCTGGTCGCGAGGTTTGGTGCGATTCCTCGCGAGAAAGTCGCGAGGTTTGGTCTAAGGCATGGCCTGGTCGCGAGGTTTGGTGCGATTCCTCGCGAGAAGGGCTAGTCGCGAGGTTTGGTCTAAGGCACGGCCTGGTCGCGAGGTTTGGTGCGATTCCTCGCGAGAAGGGCTAGTCGCGAGGTTTGGTCTAAGGCACGGCCTGGTCGCGAGGTTTGGTGCGATTCCTCGCGAGTCTGGGCTGGCCGCGAGATTCGGTACGAAATCTCGCGAATAGTAATTGCAGTGTTGAAATCTCGCGATTTCGAGTGAAAGTCTCGCCTTGGGAGATGCGAAAAGGATCCAACCCCCTCTCAATGCCTTAGGACCTCTATTTATAGAGAAATGTAGCCCAAAACACAAGCTTAGGC
Source organism: Utricularia reniformis (assembly GCA_009725065.1). Lineage (NCBI taxonomy): Eukaryota > Viridiplantae > Streptophyta > Magnoliopsida > Lamiales > Lentibulariaceae > Utricularia > Utricularia reniformis. The sequence continues at coordinate 525,879 of RWGZ01000355.1, read as the reverse complement.
CCAAGAGTCCAATTTCATTAGATTAAGCCCAAGGCACCTCAACTAATATCCAATTAAATTAGAAAAAATACCGTTCCGATATATAACTTCGGAAATGCGTCTCGATCCAGAATTAGGCGAGGATATTGTTGAGAAAATACCGGAGGACCCCGTAAAATAATCCACTGCTTCCAGATAGTGAATATGCGGCCACATAACATCATCGCACCTGACCGGTGCACTCCCGGGTGGCAAATTACGAAAATAACCCTGGCCCCGTCTGGGGCCGAAATGACCCGAAAAATCTCAAAATGATTACAGAGACTTTATATGGGGCCCAACGAGCCAGAATTACGAGAATACCACTTGAGAATGCCATTCGATAAAAATATGAAAATATCGAAAATACCAATAACCACGTCGGACGAGCTCCCGGGTAAGGACGGATACAAGAGAATATACCCGGGTAATATCAATAGTCCCCTTGTTTTCAGATTCAGAGTCTGAGTCGTAAACCACATTATATCAGCTCGTCCAGAAATCCATAACTCGTTCATAAACTTTTTACAATACCATGAATAAGGTCGAAGTCATCTGGTTATTACTAACGGAATCAGATCCCGAGACGAATTGATAGTTTCACGCTTCTTCAACTCGTAGTGTAGCTCTTATACGTATCACTTTTTACATTGCATACTAGTGCGCTTCGTTATTGACATAAATTCTGATGCATCGCTTCGACTTGTTAGTATTACTCGATCGAATTTAGAAAGTTTTTCTCAACCTTTATCAAGAGGTTTTAGTTTCGCCTTGAGGCTTTCGCTTTCTTCTTAGTCAAAGTCTCGCTTTTCATAACTTTGAGTGTTCGCTTGACTCCTTAACTCCATAATTCAATCTTATTCCCGTCGTATATTTTTTCTAGCATCATATATCCCCATGTTCGAACAAGAACATCACTTTCTCATCTCTGCGAGGAGGTCGGTACTTACTTCTTTGTCATTCTCACTATTTCGGGGGAACTATTATAAGCTTACGGTGGATCATGTGTATCTTATATATGCAGCTCAATTACCAGCTATCTATAAAGTCTATCGTCTATATAGCATGTTTGCATTCTTAGTAAGGGGCCGTTGAAATAAACAAGGCAATGTGTTTAAACATGAGGAGTAACATTTGGGTTCGAGGTCGAGTTCTCAACTTTGAGGCGAAATGATGACTTATTGTCTCTATTAGATACGATCCCATAAAGAGTAAAGTGTCTCTAGCCGAATTCTATGTATTCAATGTAGGGCTCAACTGGATAATAGCTTTGACGGTCATCGAATATTATATAAACATTCCGATCGAGTTATGGTCGTTACGTTCCCTCTGTTCCTACTTCCCAAATATATATTATCTAAGAATTAAGATTCTTTCTGAAGTAAGTATCTATCAGTAGGAGAAGTTCGCCTCGGAAGATACTAGCTTAACTCTATTGAATATGAGATGAGTAAACCGAGAAGCCTCGACTGGGCAATAAGATACTAGGGCAATAAAGTGAAATTACCTCATAAGAAGGCCAAGAAACGTCTTACTTTCATCTTACACACATACGTTTCCTTTGATAAAAGAAGTCTCAATTCCGTTTGAGATTGATACTCTCTATCTTCGAATTTAAGATTTGTCTCTGCTTAGTTCCGTCTATAATAAAACCTTACAACTCGATCAAGCCTGATAGATATTGCTAAATTTGTGGTGTTATCTCGGGTAAGAAAATCCATGCCGTCCATAAAACGACTTTACAATATCTCCAATGATAAATAAAATAATCCATCTCATGCTCGCAATAATTCTTTAGACCGTATGACCGTAAATAGCTCACACGTGTTNGTACTTACTCCTTTGTCATTCTCACTATTTCGGGGGAACTATTATAAGCTTACGGTAGATCATGTGCATCTTATATATGTAGCTCAATTACCGGCAATCTGTAAAGGCTATCGTCTATATAGCATGCTTGCATTCTTAGTAAAGGGCCGTTGAAATAAGCAAGGCATTTTTTAAACATGAAGAGTAATATTTGAATTCGAGGTCGAGTTCCCAACTTTGAGGCGAAATGATGACTTATTGTCTCTTTTAGATACGATCCCATAAAGAGTAAAGTGTCTCTAGCCGATTTCTAAGTATACAATGTAGGGCTCAACTGGATAATAGCTTTGACGGTCATACGAATATTATATAAACATACCGATCGAGTTAGGGTCGTTACGTTCCTTCTGTTCCTACTTCCCAAATATATATTATCTAAGAATTAAGATTCTTTCTGAAGTAAGTATCTATCAGTAGGAGAAGTTCGCCTCGGAAGATACTAGCTTAACTCTATTGAATATGAGATGAGTAAACCGAGAAGCCTCGACTGGGCAATAAGATACTAGGGCAATAAAGTGAAATTACCTCATAAGATGGCCAAGAAACGTCTTACTTTCATCTTACACACATACGTTTCCTATGATAAAAGAAGTCTCAATTCCGTCTGAGATTGATACTCTCTATCTTCGAATTTAAGATTTGTCTCTGCTTAGTTCCGTCTATAATAAAACTTTACAACTCGATCAAGCCTGATAGATATTGCTAAATTTGTGGTGTTATCTCGGGTAAGAAAATCCATGCCATCCATAAAACGACTTTACAATATCTCCAATGATAAATAAAATAATCCATCTCATGCTCGCAATAATTCTTTAGACCGTATGACCGTAAATAGCTCACACGTGTTAAACAATAACGTGCTAATCCGTCTCTCTCATAAATAGTGAACCCGAGCCATCCATAAAATACTTAAGACCCATTCACAATGTGTTGAAAGAGTCTACTCCTTTCGGTTGTAATTACTTGATCACTTTCGTACAGATCCCGATCAGGCGTCTCTCATCGTAAATCAGATCATAACATAAGATTCCTTACTTACTATACATAAGGGAATTGAAATTGAGTGTGTTCAACCACATTTAAGACAGCGATCTTAATACGTCCATGCCAGTTTCTTGGTTCTTTAAACCACAACAAAAATACTAGGCACTCATGAGACAATCACTGGATACACCATTTATATGAAATAAAAATACGTGCTCGTCCACTCAACATAGATTCATCATGTTCATCGTTGACATAAATAAGCGCCCAACAATAACATGATTCTATCTCTTTAACTTATCCACTTGTCATCCGGAGAACGGGCGAATGACACAACGTTGTCCGAGACATATATACCTCTTCATGCGAGCCAGTTTTCACAACTTATCAAATGATAATTTTGTGTTATGGACGAGACAAACGTCTTTCTTTACATCTGTCCGAAACAAATCCACTTCGTATACCGCTTTAGAATCTTTCTCAAGAATTTTTCTGTATAGATTTGTTCATTCACCATTAAATAAGCTGTCGTGTCGTAAGCTATGAAAGCTACCAAAAATGAGACCTCTTAATCATCAAATGGGCAAATATCGATGTCATTAAATGTCCTTATATGACAAACATTTTATCCATAATATTCTTTGTTGTTGGATACTTTTTCGATCACCTTGATCATAACTGTGAGTCACCAGTCGTAGAAGAATTAAGTTGAATTCATATCATATGGTGAATATTTGGCTACTCTAATCATTTCTCTGAATGAAAACCATGAAAACGATCCATCATCAAGTAAATATATGTGCAGATGATTAAGCCTAAATGATGGATTTTCGAGCCAATAGTCTCTTGGTAGGGGTATCATTTTTCAATTTCTGTAATATCTGAGATTGCCCGATTATAACTAACGAGAATCGATACCATAAGGCCATCAATTGGTCAATTTGATGGTCAATGAAAATACGCCTTTGCAAATAATGAAGTCTGTGCTATGGGACCGTACTAAGTTGGTTTAGCGAATGAAGTCATGTTATAATGTGGCTTCATAACTACACCGCTAATACACTCTTCTGTTGATATTAAATAACTTAATAGTCTTCGTCATTTAATGAAACTTCCTTTCATTTCTCTTCAATTTCTCCGATCGCCTTAAGAAAAATCTAATATCGAATGATCTGATTCAAGAAGATTTTCTCCCAAAAATAATAATAGCTTCTCATATGATTAGTTCGCCGATTGAAAATAAATACTTCTTCGGCGTAACTTGGCGAAGAGATATTTCACGAATATGACAGGGATTCCAGATAATCACATAAAGTTTATACGATAATTCCGATCCTGGGTACGAGTCCCCAGTGATCATAACGTTTGATGAATGCAAACCATAAAGCGAGTATTTTCCCGTTTTCAATCGTTTATTCAAATGAAAACCATAAGTATGATCACAGTTGTAGGGTAATCGCTCGGTGATCTCAATCGCAATAAAAAATGCTCGGCCTTTGTATAGATTTCGCTCCTAGTTGACGATAGATAGCTAACCACTCAAACATGTGGTTTAATACTTTCTTGCACAATAAATAACACGATTTCATCCGGGTAATCGGCCATGAATTCCTTGAAAAAAGGATATCTCTGTCGTGTAAACGATATTTAGTATTTCTCAGCGATCTTGCATTCTCGTTGAGTATAAACTTGCACATCAGCATTGCACTGTCCCACACGTATAAAGTTGCACCCGGAGTCAATATATTATCATAGGGTCTCACGAAGCACCCAGAATTCACTGCACATTATCTCCGGGTATAAAGTTGCACCCCAGATCACCTCATTCTCATAGGGCCTGACGAAGCGCCCGTAATTTACTTGCACGTTGTCTCCGGTATATACTTGCACTCGGCACTATCATACTTTCGCCTCCGGTATATACTTGCACCCGGGGCCATCACACTCTCGCCGCCGGTATATACTTGCACCCGGGGCCATCGCCAGATCGACCCGTTCATAAAACGGCGCCATCGCGCTCTCGACCCGTTCATAAAACAGAGTCGTCACATTCTTGCCACCGGTATACACTTACACCCGGGCTATAGCACAATTGACCCGTTCATAAAACGGAGTCGTCACATTCTTGCCACCGGTATACACTTACACCTGGGGCTATCGCACAATTGACCCGTTCATAAAACGGAGTATTCTTGCCACCGGTATACACTTACACCCGGGGCTATCGCACAATTGACCCGTTCATAAAACGGAGTCGTTTGGCCCGTTCATAATATGGTGCCATGCGGAATCGGACCAGCCTCCGACGAGGGCGCGACTCTCGCCGGCGTGTCATGGAGGAGTCAGGTATATACTTGCACCTGATTTGCCATGGAAATCACACTATATCACACTACATGGGCCCATTGACATACTCCAACAGTCATTATGTGTAGACGGTTCTGCTGCAGACAGATAGACTCATCACATTGAAAATCTTTTGACACAGTATCTAATTTGACGAGATTGAAAATGATCGACTATAAGACAGGTGGTACATTGTATTTATGATTTAACCTATTAAATTCATTCCATCCTCCTTCGTACTAAAATGCAATGTACCTCCTCCTATCTTACCAGTCCCCTAGTCGATCGAATTCATGTCGTCAAAAAAGATACGTAATAAATTAGAATATGACCACTAAAAAGGGAGAAGAATTTTATTTTCAAAAAGATCGATGAGTCACGTCTATAGATAATACTTGCGCAAATTGGAAATATACCGAGTCCGTGGCAGCTCCTCCCCGCTCCTGCTTGCGATCTTATACGTTCCTCCTTTCACTACTGCCGTCACTCTGTACGGTCCTTCCCACTTTCGATCCAACTTACTAACATTTATGACTGCCCACATGTGGAGGCCACACGCGGCACCTGCTTTAACGCCATTCACCCATGATTTTTCCAATTGTTTCTGCTAGACACAATAATACTTGCATAATTCACTTGCTTGCTTTTTGAAGAACTTCATTGCATTGTATATGATACCAAGTACTTGGGGATCCCAAACTAGCAAACAATACGATGACGAGGGGAACTTCCCATTTCATGTTCCCAAACTCGGGGTAGTTATTCAACTTATATACGTTCAATGGCTCATTTCAATAACATAATGTGTAATTTCTCCATCTCCACAGCCATCTCGAAGGCCCATACTAATGTCAGTCCCCATGTGTCGATTGAGAAATCATGAACAATTGTTTTATTGTCGCCACATGTACTCAGAGCAAATATGGCTCAACCTATACTTTCGCTTGCGATATTCATCGTAGATACTTAGATCAGCACTAACCCAATTTCCAACTTAACCTGCAGTATTTATCTCATCATCTTGTCATACTCAACATAGTTTCAGCATAAACTTCTCTTTGAATGCACTTAGCTTGCACCAGATGGCCTACTAACCGATTATTTATATGATTCTATAGATTCGTTCTCGTCCTGGGGTGACCTCATCGGTTGATCTCTCGACAATCATAATTGACAGTTGATAATTAATCATCTTTATCACCCTTGATTCCTTAGACAATAGGTGGATTAGTACTATTGTTCTGTTGCATCGCGATACTCTTCATTGTATAAGATATCAATNTACCGAGTCTGTGGCAGCTCCTCCCCGCTCATGCTTGCGATCTTATACGTTCCTACTTTCACTACTGCGGTCACTCTGTACGGTCCTTCCCACTTTCGATCCAACTTACTAACATTTATGAGTGCCCACATGTGGAGGCCACACGCGGCACCTGCTTTAACGCCATTCACCCATGATTTTTCCAATTGTTTATGCTAGACACAATAATACTTGCATAATTCACTTGCTTGCTTTTTGAAGAACTTCATTGCATTGTATATGATACCAAGTACTTGGGGATCCCAAACTAGCAAACAATACGATGACGAGGGGAACTTCCCATTTCATGTTCCCAAACTCGGGGTAGTTATTCAACTTATATACGTTCAATGGCTCATTTCAATAACATAATGTGTAATTTCTTCATCTCCACAGCCATCTCGAAGGCCCATACTAATGTCAGTCCCCATGTGTCGATTGAGAAATCATGAACAATTGTTTTATTGTCGCCACATGTACTCAGAGCAAATATGGCTCAACCTATACTTTCGCTTGCGATATTCATCGTAGATACTTAGATCAGCACTAACTCAATTTCCAACTTAACCTGCAGTATTTATCTCATCATCTTGTCATACTCAACATAGTTTCAGCATAAACTTCTCTTTGAATGCACTTAGCTTGCACCAGATGGCCTACTAACCGATTATTTATATGATTCTATAGATTCGTTCTCGTCTTGGGGTGACCTCATCAGTTGATCTCTCGACAATCATAATTGACAGTTGATAATTAATCATCTTTATCACCCTTGATTCCTTAGACAATAGGTGGATTAGTACTATTGTTCTGTTGCATTGCGATACTCTTCATTGTATAAGATATCAATTTGAGAGTACATTATTATAAATATCCCATAAATACATAGAATGCATTTCTCCAAACATCTTTGTTTATCGATCCGAAGAAAGATAAACTTTTATACGCTGAATCGCCAGAAAGACATGACTTCCCGATAATCGATAATATGTATCAAGAATTCTAACAACAATGGGTTTCACTCCCTTCAAACGACCCTCATTCTTTTGAGTGAAATACATTATAGATTGTTTTTATTCGGCCTCTCTTCATTGCAAGCTTAAAGGTCACGATTATATCATCTCCATATGAACTCAAAACTGTTACAATGTCTACATATTCTTCCATATTGACCACACATTTTTATTCGCAAGTCCCCAGCGTTTACTGAATTAGTTATCGAAGTACCGCAATTGTCCGCATTCTCTATTTTGAGAATAGGAAATTCTGCCCATAGCAACGTACTAAGCATACTCGTTTTATTACCTGGAAACTTTTGGTGTACATCCCATTAAATAGCATGGGTCTTAAGTTCACCGGCCATCAAAACCTGTGTGGTACCAAGAGCGGACACTGCAAATGTGACACGTCACGTAATACTCCTTTCAACGATTCCTTGGAAGGAAATAATTACTCCACCCTTTCATGTCAATAGAAGGCTCCGCATATATGATCACTTTAATGAGACTCACTTTCATAACATCTTAAATCCTCTCTCTTAACCGGTCTAAGGTCGGTCCACCGAAATTCGACCTTTTGTAATCTCCTACTAACATTATTATGACCCTTCTTTCTCATCATCAAACTCAACTAAGGCAGCACTTATGATTTCTTTGAATGCGCAAAACATAAACCCAAAGGTTTATGATGATGAGTGGAGACATAAACGAATCGATGTTTATATAACACTTTCAACCTTCAATAGAAACCCGAGTATGTACTTATCAATTTATGTTTCGCTTGCAAACATCATAGACCAAGAAAAATTTTTGTCTTTCACTAATAACTCACATCCAGATGGATTCCACATCACTCAATACTTCATCAATATACTGAAGCATTCGCTTGAATATTGGAAACGATTACTTCCATACCAGTTTTTATCTATATACCATCATTATTGACTTCCACACATTCATCTCCCCACATCTTTAAATATTGATTTCATNCAACTTATATACGTTCAATGGCTCATTTCAATAACATAATGTGTAATTTCTTCATCTCCACAGCCATCTCGAAGGCCCATACTAATGTCAGTCCCCATGTGTCGATTGAGAAATCATGAACAATTGTTTAATTGTCGCCACATGTACTCAGAGCAAATATGGCTCAACCTATACTTTCGCTTGCGATATTCATCGTAGATACTTAGATCAGCACTAACCCAATTTCCAACTTAACCTGCAGTATTTATCTCATCATCTTGTCATACTCAACATAGTTTCAGCATAAACTTCTCTTTGAATGCACTTAGCTTGCACCAGATGGCCTACTAACCGATTATTTATATGATTCTATAGATTCGTTCTCGTCCTGGGGTGACCTCATCGGTTGATCTCTCGACAATCATAATTGACAGTTGATAATTAATCATCTTTATCACCCTTGATTCCTTAGACAATAGGTGGATTAGTACTATTGTTCTGTTGCATCGCGATACTCTTCATTGTATAAGATATCAATTTGAGAGTACATTATTATAAATATCCCATGAATGCATAGAATGCATTTCTCCAAACATCTTTGTTTATCGATCCGAAGAAAGATAAACTTTTATACGCTGAATCGCCAGAAAGACATGACTTTCCGATAATCGATAATATGTATCAAGAATTCTAACAACAATGGGTTTCACTCCCCTCAAACGACCCTCATTCTTTTGAGTGAAATACATTATAGATTGTTTTTATTCGGCCTCTCTTCATTGCTGGCTTAAAGGTCACGATTATATCATCTCCATATGAACTCAAAACTGTTACAATGTCCACATATTCTTCCATACTGACCACATATTCTTCCATATTGACCACACATTTTTATTCGCAAGTCCCCAGCGTTTACTGAATTAGTTATCGAAGTACCGCAATTGTCCGCATTCTCTATTTTGAGAATAGGAAATTCCGCCCATAGCAACGTACTAAGCATACTCGTTTTATTACCTGGAAACTTTTGGTGTACATCCCATTACTGGGTTAAATAGCATGGGTCTTAAGTTCACCGGCCATCAAAACCTGTGTAGTACGAAGAGCGGACATTGCAAATGTGACACGTCACGTAATACTCCTTTCAACGATTCCTTGGAAGGAAATAATTACTCCACCCTTTCATGTCAATAGAAGGCTCAGCATATATGATCACTTTAATGAGACTCACTTTCATAACATCTTAAATCCTCTCTCTTAACCGGTCTAAGGTCGGTCCACCGAAATTCGACCTTTTGTAATCTCCTACTAACATTATTATGACCCTTCTTTCTCATCATCAAACTCAACTAAGGCAGCACTTATGATTTCTTTGAATGCGCAAAACATAAACCCAAAGGTTTATGATGATGAGTGGAGACATAAACGAATCGATGTTTATATAACACTTTCAACCTTCAATAGAAACCCGAGTATGTACTTATCAATTTATGTTTCGCTTGCAAGCATCATAGACCAAGAAAATTTTTTGTCTTTCACTAATAACTCACATCCAGAAGGATTCCACATCACTCAATACTTCATCAATATACTGAAGCACTCGCTTGAATATTGAAAACGATTACTTCCATACCAGTTTTTATCTATATACCATCATTATTGACTTCCACACATTCATCTCCCCACATCTTTAAATATTGATTTCATCGACCGCTAGTACATGACATCTAGTTTCTTCAAACCAAAAGGCAGAATTGGATAACTTCAAGCCAACAAACTTAGTCAATATATCAATGTCGACAATAGATTCAGGTACTCTGACCATGCTTCACTGAACTAAATAAAAACAATACAAACTCTGTAGGCAACGTTCGACTTTGGAGCCATCAAGTAGGTCCGAGACTGATTACATGCATTTCATAGGTTCAACGAGCCTTGCTTGCAATACGATTTCTACATCTTCAATAATTATGTCTTCGTTTTAACGGGATAATATCCACTTCTTTGGAGGACTTCATCTTCATTGTTAAAAATCCCCTTAATAATAGGGGTTCCATCTTTATGCCATTTTCTCTTTTCTTCAAGAACAAAACCATATTATGTTAATACACTCGATCTTATATTTAGAATGCCACTATAAGATGCATGTCTTCGCACTAGACACCGTCGTATCGCTTCGAAAGATAACACTAAGAACATATCTTGCGACACATGATCTCCCTTCTACTTCGAAACATTCTAATAGAGTGATCAAAGTGGAGTAGGGATATGATAGCTCCGAGTAGATTTAAAACACATTTTCTAAGGGAAAAATCATAATAGATGATAGGAATATCCACCACTACGATTTTCGTTATATATCCACCACTATAATAAAGACCTTTATATTTCCTNCGCGTCGTATTTAGAGAGCCAGTCCATTCCCAGTATGACATCGAAACCCATGCATCCTAGCTCAATCAAATCGGCTCTCGTTCTCACGGTCCCTATCTCTATTATACATCCCTTGTGGACCCTTTTTGCTTCTAGGGTTTGTAGTCCAGGCGTTGTAACAATTATTTTAGCGCGGTTCCCTTCGGTTCCGAATTGCCGCGCTAATTTCTCCGAAACAAACGAATGTGTCGCTCCGCAATCAAATAGTACATAAGCGGTAAAGCCATTAATTAATAATGTACCTGCCACGACGTCCTCAGCTTCTGACGCCTGTTCCCTGTTTACCGCAAATACTCGGGCGTTTCCAGTAGCTCTTTCCCTTGTTGTCGCTTCTGTTTTCCTTTTCTTGGGGCAGTCCCGCGCATAGTGGCCCTCGTTTCCACACATGTAGCACACGTTACTCCCGACGCGGCATTCCCCATAGTGACCTCTCTGACACTTAGGACATGTCGGCCTTGTGGTAGGTCCCGGTGCTGGTCCTCCACTCTCCGTGTAGCTCTTTCCCTTCCACGTTCCTCGGTCGCGAATATCCGTTTTAGCCCCTCCCTAGGTTCGCTCGTTGTCTAACCTCCGGAATCCCCCATCTACCCGCACTGCGGCTGCTACTAGACTTGAAAATTCCTCATCGTCTCTACGGTACATAGCTAGCCTGATCTTTTCATTCAGCCCCTCTGTGAAACGGTGCATCTTTTCTTGCTCGCTCCCCATTACTTCGGGGGCATATCTACCCAGTTCGACAAACTCCTGCATGTAATCCATTACCGTGCGATTTCCTTGTGTCAGCCTGTCGAATTCTGCCCTCTTATCCTTTTTTAATCCCTTCGGAATGTAATAGTCCATGAATGCCTCCCTAAAATTCGTCCATGGAATCGGGCCTCCCTTCAACAAAGATGCCGAGACACTTCCCCACCAGCGGGCGGTACTCCCGTCGAACCATAACGGCGCCAGTCCCGATCTCATCTCAGCCGGTGCCTCTACCAAGTCGAATTTCTCCTCCAGTCGAATCATCCATGCTTCTGCATCTTCCGCCTTACCCCCTGCGAAGCTGCTCATTCCCGCTTTCTTCAGTGCTTCGTTGTAGTACATACGACTCTTCTCTCTTACGTGCCCTCGGGTATCCTCTAAACTGTCCGTCCCCCTTACGTTGCTTTGCATCACGGTGTTCACCAATGTCGTAGCCATGGTTTGGAATATGTCCCTCAAATTATCCTGGCTGATAATGGTAGGGGTGGTCGAGTCCACGATTGGGGTTTCGGGTGTCGGTGCTTGTTCTGACCCTTCACTTGGTGTCCCTTGGTTGACGCGTGCTCTCGTTCTTGGCGCCATCCTGAAAATTGCATGTTAGTTCCATACCCATCTATTCACGCTCTTCTATGTCTAGCTATCTTTCTATTGCCTATGGTCGATCGTCCTCTACGGCTTAGGTCACGCTCCTATACTGGCTTTGGATCAACTCAACATCGATTTAGTGTCGAGAAATGGCTCTGATACAATTTGTAACGACCGTAAACCAACCCTAACGATTTCTATGCGCAAGCGAAATGAAAATAAGCATTTTAATTAAATCATAATTCGAAACCGGGAATACCATCGTTTTTCAATATACAACTAGGTAATAACAACCCAAACAAAAAATCAAAAGGGTAACTCGTACGGTGGACGATCGACGACCTCAGTTCCAATGCCACCTAAGTCTCCGGTCCTCCCCCTACAAAATCTGTAAAACGGTCATAATCTATTAAAAGAAACTTCTGTACAATGTATTTAAACTCGCAAGATTTCATCCATTTTCTTTTTGTTCTTTTATTTTACTTATTCACTTATCTTTTCCTCTCCTCTCTATATTCTTTCTACCTACTCTTTCACGTTTTCTACTATGGTCGGTTTTTACATGCCCGACGACATGTCCCGCCTAAACCAACCGTTAGCTATTAGCTGGCTCGATGAGACTATATGCTTCCCTTCCTCGGTCAGGGTTCGGGCGCTACCCCGTCCTACCCGATTCCGTTCGGCTCTGTAATGCGCACAATTCTGTTCCGGAAAACTCAAGTATTCCTTCCTCGGACATGTCCTACCTGTGGCTGACCGTGCTCATGAACACAATGCCGGGTTTGGTGTTCTCACCTCGCCCCGAGTTTTCTGTTTTTTATTCACGCTCCTTTCTGTTCGATTTAATGTTCACTAAATCCCTAATTGTGAACCTTCTTTTAATCTACTATGTTCGCTCCGCTTACCTGGTCGTTCTATCATGACAACTCGGCCCAAATCCGCGACAATTATGCAAGTAGATACCAAAATCGCGATAATTTACACTTAAGCCTCGAATCAGCGACAATTTACACGCAGTCCCTGATTTTCGCGATAATTTACACCTCAGGCCCAAAGCCGCGACAATTTACACGCAGTCCCTGATTTTCGCGATAATTTACCCTTCAGCCCAAATCCGCGACAATTTTGCATGTGGATCCAAAAACCGCGACAATTTCCTTCATGGTACAGATTTTTCGCGATAATTTCACAGAAACCCTGATTTCCGCAATAATATTCGCCTTTCCCCCAGTTTTCGCGATAATTTCCTTCATCACCCTGATTTCCGCGATAATTTCTTCTTTACTCCAATTTCCGCGATAATTTCAATTTCTCTCGAATTTTCCACCTTTTTTGTGCCAAATGACCCCTTCTTTTCCCATTCCACTCCTATTTATAGGTTTCTAATTTGTCCAAATGACCCTTTAGTCCCTCCTTCCTCATTTCTCTCTTCTTATATTAATTTACTAAACTACCCCTCATTTCATGTTTTTAACAAAAAATTATGCGATTCTAACCTGTCCGGATTCCGTTTGTGCCGTCTTTCTGTGTCATTACAAGAGATGTCAAGACATAAATATATGCTTTATAAAATGAGAAGACGAGACCATCTTTGAATAATATACTTCCACTCGGGAGTTTCATTTTATGATTTTATCATAACCTCACGCATTTCGTGGTTATTTGTTGATTAATAACTTGGCCTTTTAAGCACATCATCCCTATCCATACTTGAAGCTTCTCCTTATGTCACAATAAATTCATTTATTTGCGAACATCTTATCTTCCATACTAGTTTGCCTTTTGTGATAATAATTTCTCGATGCATTCTATTCCCAAAAACTTATCCTTCGATGACTGTCTTATCATTTTAAAACTCTTCAATATGCGTATTTGTGATTTCTCTGTCCGTCGCGATAAATACTCGTTCATTCATCAATCCTCTCAATTCGACGCTAGTTTTTGCCGCAAATACTTCTGAAAGGCAAACTCTTTTCAACTACACAATATAAATATCGAGATGTTATACGACATGCACAATCTTTTGAATGCCAAATCCACTAGAGTCTCAGTAAACTTCGTTAATCTCTGAGTCTCGAGCGTAAAACTACTAAAGTGTTTGATATTTCGAACGAACCATCTGAAAGATGATCGACTTCTTACAAGGTCTCTATAAAGATCATCAATAATTCTCGAATGAATAACTAGAGAATCCCATTAATAATGCAAAAAATAGGTAACCCACATCATTAATGTCGTACTTCGACACGATATGTGATTTTGAACAAACTGAGTACATATTGAGTAAGCTCCCACGACCTTATGACGTCTTGACTAAGGTCATGTTGAATAGATCTTATGGAAATCACTATAATCTTATATTGGGTAATGGAGCCAACTTCCTCGACCTCGCTCTCGGGCATTCCTTCCACCGTATAACTCAACTCATCAAGCTAATCTTCTTCAAAAACCAATCAACACAGGACACCAATCGGAACTGTAATGAAGATATGACAAAATATTTGGGACTGCTGAGTCCCCGGTGTCATTGCTTGTAATAGAGCGGCAGGCGTATATAAGAGACCCACGTTTCTTCCGTTCAATCATGGCGAGAAATATACTTGGAACTGAATAAATAGACTTGCAACTGAATACCAACAAGGTTTGCATATCGGGCTTTGGTAGAGATACATTTGATACTTGATTTACGGCAATGGCAGGTGACCATAAGTATACAATCTATCATTTCCTGAATACGTCATGTACATGTAAGTCCAAGCCCTTCAATGCTTTACTAGTAATCCTTTAAAAACCAACGGTGATCAACCTTTCTCATTTCCCATAACCTCTTCTTTTCTTATGTATTCGGTAAATCGTGTTGACTTGGAACTTCCAACTTTCCGCAAAAAAAAAATCTCTCCAACCATTTTGTACACATGTATACAATCCAGCAACACATAGCCAAATTCCCCCAATGAAACTATGCAATCAACTCATTCTCCACGTGAGGNGATCAACCTTTCTCATTTCCCATAACCTCTTCTTTTCTTATGTATTCGGTAAATCGTGTTGACTTGGAACTTCCAACTTTCCGCAACAAACACTCTCTCCAACTATTTTGTACACATATATACAATCAAACAACACGTGACCGAATTCCCCCAATGAAACTATGCAATCAACTCATTCTCCACATGATGTTCACGTTTATAAAGCATATCCACTATGCAATCAACTCATTCTCCACGTGAGGTTCACGTTTATCGCAAGGGCCAATCAACCGCCGCTCCATGCGATACTCAATATCGCCACAAAACTGGTTAGAAAAACATACGACCTCTCTGAAGGGTCGTTATGCCACACCGAATATAACTCATACTTGAATCCCGGGTGAAATAGTAGAAAACATCATCAACTAATTGAATTGTTGTAGAGTAAAGTATATGGTCACATCTTTGAAGTCCATCAAAATTAACATGGATCTCGAGATTTGATATCGAGGAGATCCTAAAGTATCTCAATATACGCCAATCTTATGAAGAATAACACCCTCGCGAAAGGAGGTATGTGAGTGTATCGGACACGTACGACATATACATATATCTTCTTTATAGCCGAGGACTATATGACGCCCAATATCTCCATACTATGGAGTGAAATCTTTTGAAGAACTCAAAATATCCCAATTTTTCGATAAATGTATCGAACTGAAATAGTAAAATGCCACCGAAATACGACCGGAAAAATTTTACACCATCACATGACCATGTGATTGTAGACGAAAAATGGAGCCTCCCATGAAATTTTCGAAATGCCAAAAATCGAATTTTTCCAGACTTTTGACTCATGCAGCTTTTGAACAGATGGCACTGAAAGGAACCACCCAACTCCAACCTGTGCACACAAAACTAGTTGTTTTAATAATAGCATTGTTGCAACTGAGGGATCTGTTTTTCTGCCAGTGACTTTGGGCGATCCCGAAATATCAAGAACTTTGATGGTGGAGTTTGTGGTGGTGGATCTCCCTATACTCCCATATAATGCAATCCTGTGGAGAAGTTGTTTAAACTTATTCGGAGATGTGGTGTCTCAACCGCATTTGATGATGAAGTTCCCAACACAATTAGGGGTTGGGAAGATGAAGGGAGATCAGGAGCTGGCGCGAACATGTTATAATGTGATGTGTAGGAGTGGTATGGATGGATTGAAAGCAAAGTCACATGCTTGTATGGTGGAATTCTCGTCTGATGAAATTATTGAAACAAATGACGGACCCTCTCTTAGGAAGTTTAAAGAGAACGACATGAAGATGGAGTCTTTGGGAATCAAGACAGTGCCTTTATTTCCCGGCAATCTTGAAAAGACAGTGACAATCGGTTCCGAGTTGTCACCAGAGGTTGAGAAGGAGATAATTTATTTTTTGCAAAGTAATGTAGATGTTTTTGCTTGGTCTTATCAGGATTATGTGGGGGTTGATCCCCAAGTCTGTTCTCATAGACTCAATGTTAACCCATATGTGCGATTAGTTCATCAGAAGAAGAGTGATCTGGTCTAAAAATGTTTTGGATATTTTTTTTTAGATCAGTCAATTTATGATTAATTCGTAAATTATGTTGTTGTGGGGACACGAGCGATGTACGAGGTTGGGCCCACAATGTGTGGGCTTACGTCCTCGGGAGAGAGAAGCTCTACCTTGGTTTCCACTATAATATTCGGAGAATACAATTACAATGAGGTGATAATGACGATACGGACGAAAACGGCTCGAAAGACGATCGAATGTGCAGTCGCGCTGCACTGGACGCGGATGAACAGTGCAGGCAAGTGGGCTTCTCGCGACGAATCGATGACTGGTCGCGAGGAGGGCACTGTTCGCGACGAATCGATGACTGGTCGCGAGTCGGTTTGGCTGGCCACTCGTCGCGAGTTGGCGATTCGTCGCGGCTAAAGGTGATTCGTCGCGGCTAACGGCGATTCATCGCGGCTAACGGTGATTCGTCGCGACTGATCAGGAATGGTCGCGAATAGTGAGTTTCGTCGCGACTGGGAGATCAGATTTTGCCTTGGGAAGCGTGATAAGAGTCCGAATCTTTTCTCGAAGCCTTGTGACTCCTATTTATAGAGGAATTTAGCCCAGAACTCACCCTCTTGGGCCCATAACCTTAGTCCACCTCACTTAGCCCAAAATAATTAGATAATTCCAAATAATAATATAATAAATACATGCTGATCCCGAAGCTTCGGGAACCAATCCGGACAAGATGTTAGTCGGGAATACGATCAGAAAATTCCCGAGAACTTCGTATATCAGTTCTTTGCCTTTAGATAGCGAATACGCAGCCACATAACATCATTGCACCTGACCGATGCACTCCCGGGTGGCAAATGACGAAAATACCCCTGGCCCCGTCCGGGGCCGAAATGACCCGAAGTATCTCAAAATGCTTACAGAGGCTTTATATGTCGCTCGACAAGCCAGAATTACGAGAATACCACTTGAGAATGCCATCCGATAAAAATATGAGAATACCGGAAATACCGAGAATACCGAGAATACCGAAAATACCAATAACCACGTTAGACGAGCTCCCGGGTGAGAATAAATACAAGAGAATATACCCGGGTAATATCATCTATAAATAGGGGTGAGGAGGCCCAGAATCGAGTTAATCATCATTAAAACACGAAAATCCTTAAATTGCCACGAAGAAGGAAAATTATCGCGGATTCTTCACAGGCCATTATTGTTGCGGATTTGGGTGATGAAGAGGATTATCGCGGATTTTGGGTGAAGAGAATTGTAACGACCCTAATTTTGGCATAGTTGTTTTGTTAAAACATGATAATTAAAACGGAAATATTCGGAAGCAAATTTAAAACATCGTTCAAAACATTAAAGTACGACTGCATAATTTAGAGTGTTCTCCGATGGACCGGACTCTATCACCGGACAACCGACGATCTCCTTCCTCGTCCCTATCATATCTCACCTGCGTCACCTACAAAATCTGTAAAGCGGTCACAATCTATTAAAGGAAACTTCACACACACTACACATTATCTTTCTTACTTCTTAGGTACATCATACACACACACATGAANGATGAGGCCCAGTAACGATTGGGTCGATCCGTATGGTGGAAGCGAACTTGTGCAGCCCATTTATACACTTAACGAAAAGCGGCCCGATGCTCTGCGAGAGGACCGAAGATAACCTTGGCGAAATAAAGCATTTTCTGGTAACTGGCTCAGTGGTTCGGTCCAAACGGTTACAAACCCGCGCTTTCCACACTTCGGGCCTTCACACGTTTACCATGCCTCGGGCCCGATCATGCAGACCATGCCTCGGTCCCAACCTTGTTTTACATAGCGTGACAACAACCTCTAACAAACCTGTCATAGGCGGTTACAGAGCGTGATTTACACACGCCACTAACTCTATAAGTATAGAGCGCGACGACAAAAATATGAGGACCTTTTGGACGCGTAAGAACAGGTTGTTACCCTGCTGAAGTTCTTACTGCTTTCTTATTCCTTGTCATTTTCATTAAACCTCTACTATATTCTATATGGATTGTTTGATTAGTGAACAGGCTATGAGCATAATTCGCTCTTAGTCAAGTGGTTTTCTCCCCAATTCCTGGGGTTTCCACTATAAATCGATGTTCCTTTTTATTGTTTCTAGCTTTATTCGTTTTCCCCATAAAAAACAAATCAAAACCGAGTTTGTTGGCTGATGAATCGGGTGACTGTTGGTACCCCCTTAAATGGGACCATAAGAACAGGTTTGATCCAAAAATTAAATATTTACAAATATACTTATACAAATACCGAAATAGTCCATATATATATTTTCGGAAATCGATTAATATATTTGTATGAGTAAATACTCATACAAATATATGTGTATGTGATCTTGTCTTAAAATATTTTCTCGGATTATTCAATTATTTGATTGAATTTTATTTTTTTTATTCTCATTTTTTGTTGTTGTTGTTAAGACACAAACTATTACGAGGTTGGGCACACAATGTGTGGGTTTACGTCCTCAGGAGAGTGAAGCTCTACCTGGGTGTTTCACTATATTAAAGTTCAACATTACAAAATATGGTCTTTTTGATCGAAATAAATGATATAGATTCGATTTGGGGAGAGAAATGAACTTGATAATAAAGACCGGGACGAAAAAGTTGAATTACTATTCATTGCAAATTTTGCTATATATGCTAAAATCACTATTCACCGCAAATTTCACTATTTATGCCAGAATCACCATTCACCGTGGATTTTCATTATTCACGCCGGAAAAAACTTTTCCAGACATAGGGGATTTCAGGACTTCCAACTCCGAGTTTCAACTCCGTCTCTGATTCCGAACCTTTCTCAATTGACATGTATTTATAGAGAATTCAAGCACAGTAACTCACGAATTGGTCAAAAGCCCAGTCTTAACCAATCCGGACCGATTTTGCTCAATTTGTACAAAAACACCCAATTTCAACCGGATATCTCTCGTAATGTCCCCGATTACTCGGAATGCATCTCGATCAACATGTGACCTGCGAAAAGAATAAAAAATAAACTCGGTATGAATCTATCTCAATAATACTCACTAGATATCCAAACTATCACCGAATATTTGCCATAACACCTTCAAGGCACCAATTTATGAAAATACCCCTAGCACCACTGCGACTCGGAATTATCCAAAAATACTCGTCACTCCTCCGAAACTTTCCATGCGGTCTATGGATGCCAGAGACAATAAAAATATCCCAGAATACCGAAAATACCATAGTTGGCGCATCGATCGTACCTAGGAGTGTCCAAATTACAAAAATACCATCGACGCCATTTCAGCACGAAATCGCCTCAGAATACCAAAAATACCATTTATCCACGTCGGACGAGCCCCGGGGGTATCATAAATACGTAAATAACCCCAGGCAATATCAATAGTCCCATAGTTTGCACAATCAGATTCTAAGTCGTAAACCATATTATATCGGCTCGTCTCGATGTCTAGTACTCGTTCTTACACTCTTTTGAGAAAGCCATAAGTAAGACATAATTCTTCTCACTAACACTAAAGGTATCAGATTCTGAGATCGGATGAGAATCTCACGACTTTTCAACTCGTTCTTACCATCGCATTTTACCGCACCGTGAAATTATGTCGTGCTGCTTCGATTCGTCAATTCTACGCAATTGAATTTTTAAAAAAATTGGAATTGGTTAGCCTATCATGATGGTTTCAAGCTCCGCATGAATTTCTGACTTCTCTACTTTATCAAAATCTAGCTTTTCACGACCTGGAGGGTTTGTGAGACTCCTCAACTTCGCAATTCATTCTTATTCCCATGTGATTGTTACTCTACAATCTTGAGCTCACATGTCTTTTTCATGCCTAAGATATCCTCACATCCGAATAAGAACATCACTTTCTCACCTCCGTTGGGAGATAGATACTTATTCATTTGTCATACTCATTTCTTCGGGGCAATTAACTTACTTTTACAATCCATCATATGCATCTTTTATCTATAACTCAATTTCTCGCTACCTATAAAGAATCTAGTCAACATGGCATGCTTGCTTTCTTAGTAAGAGGGTGCCAAAATAAAGAAAGATGGGTGTCTGAACTTAAAGAATAACGTGGGACTTTGAGGTCGAGTGCCCAACTTTGAGGCAAAAAGATGACTTATTCTCTCTTTAAGAAATGATCTCATCAAACATAAAGGGTTTCTAGCCGACTTTTAAGTATATAAATGAGGGCTCAACTGAATTATAGCTTTGTCGGTCATCGAATATTATGTAGGGGACGTGCCGATTGAGGTAGGGTCATTACATTCCCTCTATTCATGCTTCCCATATATATTATCTAAAAATTAAGTAAATCTATTCTGAAGTAAATCTTTATTTCGGGAGAAGCTTCGTCCTGACATATGTTAGCTGAACTCTACTAGTTATAAAAAAAAGAACACCGAGAGCCCCGACTGGGAATCATATAGGAAACAACATAAAACTAGGGCAAGAACATTAAATTGCCTCATAAGAAAGTTGAGAACTGTTACATTTTCATTTCTTCAATATTGATTTCTCCTATGTTTCATTTGAAAAAGTAAGTCCCTAGTTTTCTTTGAAACTGTTTCTCTTCATTTGCGAATTTAAGATATGTATGTACTTTATTCCGTCTCTCAGAAAACCTCGCAACTTGATCAAGCCCGATCGTTGTTGCTATATTCGGATTATTCCATAAAACAACTTTATAACATCTCCGATGGTAAATAATGCAATCTATGTCATGCAGACAATAATTCTATGGAATTTATGGTCATAAATAACGACAAACATGTTATACACAACGTGGTTATACTTCCAATCATAAATAATGAACCTGAAGCATCCATAAAATACTTATAGTCATTTCACCATATGTAAAAAGAGTATAGACCTTTCAGAGATAATTACTTGATCACTTTCATACGGATCATGTTTAGGAATCTCTGACTGTAAATAAGACGACAGTCCATGCTATAAAATAGCTCTTTGATTCCTTAGATCGTAACATAGGTTCCTTACTATAAATAAGGGAATTACCCTTAATTTCCGTAACCCCGTTAAACGGAACGAGATTTTCTAATACATCCATGCAAGTTTGTTGGTTCTTTATTTCGTAAACCAGAAGTACGAGATGCTCACAAGACAATTACTGGATACGCCGATCATACGAAATAAAAATACAGACTCATCCACTTAATAAAGATTCATCATATTCATCGCTTATCTAACCAAGGAGACAACAATAACTTGCTTCTACTTCTTTGACTCGTCCAGTTATCATCCGGAAAATGGGCGAGCGATACAACGTTGTTTGAGTTACATGACAAAGATACCCCTTTGTGTGAGGTGGTTTTACCAACTTAACAAATGACTATGTGTAGCATAAATAAGTCAAATGTCTTTCCTTACTTACTGTCCAAAATGACTCCACTTCGTATGCCGTTTTACAATCTTTCTCTAGTATTTTCGACTATCTATAAAGTTGCTTATTCATCAGCGATCTCGTCTAAAATATTTTAGAGCGTTTATTCTTAGATCAGTCAATTTTTTAATTATTCGGAATTTAACTGTTGTGGAGACACGAGCGATATACGAGGTTGGGCTCACAATGTGTGAGCTTACGTCCTCGGGAGAGCGAAACTCTACCTTGGTTTTCACTATTATAATGAAAAGATACAAGTACAATCAAAGGATAATGGTAATCCGAATGAAAATGATACGAAAAATGATCGAATCCACTCCGTCGCGCCCGAGATGGGGGGAGTCACGAAATCTCGGG
The DNA here is from genome assembly GCA_009725065.1 of Utricularia reniformis. NCBI lineage: Eukaryota > Viridiplantae > Streptophyta > Magnoliopsida > Lamiales > Lentibulariaceae > Utricularia > Utricularia reniformis. Next base: position 503,315 of record RWGZ01000355.1, on the reverse strand, counting down.
AATGGGTGATGGTCGCGACATTTCGACATAATGTCGCGACTACATGGACGAAACTCGCTACTCCTGCATGCAAAATCTCGCGGATGGAACAAAATGTGTCTAGTGTGAGGGGCAAGTCGACGAAAACTCGCGACTACAGCCATGCATGCATGCTCTCGCGACATTTTGAGTGAAAAGTCGCGAGTCAGGGGCTTGAGTAAGGTTCTCGTAACTTTATGACAAAATGTCGCGACTGGGGCTTAATCTCACAAAAACGGGAGTTTTGGGAAGCGTGCCAAGAGTCTGAACCCTTTTCTGCGGCCTAGGGACTCGTATATATAGAAATACTAGGCCCAATAAGTCAACTTGGGGTCCAAAGCCCAGTCCTAATCAAATTAGCCCAACTTATTTAGAAAATACCCAATGAAACCGGAATAAGTTTCACAGCGTTCCGGAACTTCAAAAATGCACCCCGATCGAACATGAATTACACGTAATGCCGAGAAAATACCCGGGAATACTCTTTTACCAATTGATCGTCTCCAAATGCTTAGGAGGTAGCAAAATATATCGCGTAAGGTCGAAAACCAGCTCTCCGAGTGCCAAATTACGAAAATACCACTGGAATCATTTCCGACCGAAATAATCCAGAACAGCTCAAAACACCATCAGAATCCTCATACGTGGGCCCGGGGATGCCCAAATTATGAGATTACCCCAGAAACCAGATCGCTCAATAAATATAATAGAAAATCAAAAATCAAAAATACCCTTTAGCCACGTCAGACGAGCCCCGGGGTTATCATAATTACATAAATATCCTTGGGCAATATCAACAGTTCCCTGGTTTGCAGATTTAGATTCTGAGTCGTAAACCACATTATATCAGCTCGTCGGGAAATCCAAACCCCATTCAAACACTTTTTTGAGAACACCATGAATACAGTCGAAATCATCTCGTTGTCACTAATGGTATCAGATTTTTCAAGTCGGAGGGTCTGCTCTTAGACGTATCTCTCTTTTCTTTGCGTACTGACTCTTTTCATTATACACTGCAATTCTGATGCACTGCTTCGATTCGTAAATATTACGCAATCGAACTTAGAAAATATTTTTTAACTGTCTATCACGAGGCTTCAATTTTAGCGTGTAGTTATCACATTTTGCTTCATCAAAATCCAGCTCTTCACAACTTAGGGGGCTTGTCACACTCCTCAACTTCGCAATTCAATTTTGTTCCCGTCGTGATTGTTACTCTGCGATCTTGAGCTCACATATCTTTTCCCTGCATAAGATATCCCCATGTTCGAACAAGAACATCCCTTTCTCACCTCCACCAGGAGGTCGGTACTTACTCCTTTGCCATTCTCACTATTTCGGGGCAACTATTTTACGCTTGCGGTAGATCATGTGCATCTTTTATATGTAGCTCAATTACCGGCTACGTGTAAAGAGTATCGTCTATATAGCATGCTTGTTTTTTTAGTAAGGGCCGTTGAAATAAACAAGGTCATGTGTTTAAACATGAAGGGTAACATTTGAATTTGAGGTCGAGTTCCCAACTTTGAGGCGAAATGATGACTTATAGTCTCTTTAAGATATGATCCCATAAAGAACAAAGTGTCTCTAGCCGACATCTAAGTATACAAGGTAGGGCTCAACTGAATAATAGCTTTGACGGTCATCGAATATTATGTAGACATACCGATCGAGGTAGGGTCATTACCTTCCCTCTATTCCTACTTCCCATATATATTGTCTAAGAATTAAGATTCTTTCTGAAGTAAATATTTATCGTGGGAGAACTTCGCCTCAGAATATATTAGCCGAATTCTATGTGTTATATGAAAAGAAAACCGAGGGCTCCGACTGAGAATCATATAGGAAACCACATAACGTTATGGCAATAACGTTTCCATATGTTTCCTTTGATCTCCCATATGTTTCTTTTGATAAAATAATTCACAGTTCTGTTTGAAATTGATTCCATTTATTTGCAAATTTAAGGTTTGCTTTTGCTTTGTTCCGTCTCTAATAAAATCTCACAACTTGAGCAAGTCTGATAGTTGTTACTATATTCGTATTATCTCGGGTAAGAAAATCCATGCCGTCCATAAAACGACTTTATGACACCGATGGTAAATAGGATAATTTGTGTCATGCATGAAATAATTCTCTGGACCGTATGACTATAAATAGCGACGCACGTGTTATACAACAACGTGCTAATCCCTCCCTCTAATAGATAATGAACACAAGGCATCCATAAAATACTTATGAGTCATTCGCCAAATGTTGAAAGAGTCTATACCTTTCGTACGAATCCCGTGTAGTCATCTTCGATCGTAAATGAGATTGTAACATAAGTTTCATTGCCATACATAAGGGAATGACCCTTGACTGTCGCAACTGCGTCTAAGGGAGCGATCATAATACATCATGACAAGTTTCTTGGTTATTTCAGTCGTAAACAAAGCATACGCCGGTCACACGAGATAAAAATGCATGCTCATCCACTTAGCAAACTTCAGCTTGTTTATCGCTGACATAACCGAGCGCCCAACAATAACTTGCTTTTATCTCTATGACTTATCTAGTTGACATCCACTTCGTATTCCACCCTACAATCTTTCTCGAGATTTTTTCTGTATAGATTTGCTCATTCACCACCAAACAAACTGTCGTGTCGTAAGCTATCAAAGCTACAAAAAATGAGACCTCTTAATCATCAAATGGGCAAATATCGGTGTCATTAAATGTCCTTATACGACAAACATTTTATCCAGAATACTCTTTGTTGTGGGATACTTCTTCGATCACTTTGATCATAACTGTGAGTCCCCAATCGTAGAAGAATTAAGTTGAATTCATACCATAGGGTGAATATTTGGCTACTCTAATCATTTCTCTGAATGAAATCCATGAACACGATCCATCGGCAAGTAAATCTATGTGCAGATGATTAAGCCTAAATGATGGATTTTCTAGTCAATAGTCCTTTTTGTAGGGGTATCACTTTTCAATTTCGGTAATATATGAGAGTACATGATCATAACTAACAAGAATTGATACCATAAGACAATCACTTGGTCAATTTGACGGTCAATGAAAATACGCCTTCACAAATAATGAAGTCCGTGCTATAGGACCGTATTAGGTTGGTTTAGCGAATGAAGCCATGTCATAACGTGGCTTCATAACTTCTCCGATAATAAACTCTTCTCTTGATAGTAAATAACTTAGTATTCCTCGTTATATAATGAAACTTCATTTCATTTCTCTGATCGCCTTAAGAAAAGTCTAACATCGAATAATCTGAATCAAGAAGTTAACCTCCAAAATAATAATAGTTTCTCATATGATTAGTTCGCCGATTCATAATAAATACTTCTTCGGCGTGATTTGGCGAAGATATATTTCACGAATGTGATAGGGATTCTAGATAATCACATAAAGTTTATACGATAATTCCGATCCTGGGTATGAGTCCCCAATAATCATAACGTTTGTTGAATGCAAACCATAAAGCTAGTATTTTCCCGTTTCATCCCTAAATCATAACGTTGCCTAAACCCTAAACCCTAAACTAAAGCATCACTTAGGACTTATTTGGATGCGCAAAAAATAAACCCAAAGGTTTCTGAGGAGGAGTAGGGATTTAAACGAATCGATACTTATATAACATTTTAATCCTTCAAAAGCCACCCGACTATGTAATTATCAATTTATATTTCTCTTACAAATATCATCATAGACCAAGAGAAATTTCTGTCTTTCACCAACAACTCACATCTAGAAGGATTCCACCTCATTGAATACTTTCTCAATATACTCAATCATTCGTTGAAATATTGGACGTGATTATATCCATACAACGTCTTTAGATATTGATTCTGTCGATTGCTGGCATGTGGCACCATGATTTCCTTAAACAAAAAGGCATAATTAAGAAACTTTAATCCGGTCGAATAAGCAATATGTCCATTGCTGCAGTAGATATAGATCCTCTAGCCATGCTTCACCCAACTAAGTGAAAACAATACAAATTCCATAGGCATCGTTCGTATTTGGAGCCATCAATAGGTCAATGACTGGCTATATGCATTTCATAGGTTCAACGAGCCTTTCTTGCAATACGATTTCCACATCGTCAATAATTATCTTTTCATTTTAACTGGAGGATATCCACTTCTTTCGAGGAATTCATTTTCATTCTTAAAAATCCCCTTAATAATAGAGGTTCCATCTTTATACCATTTTCACTTTTTCGTCTAGAACAAAACCATATCATGTTAATACACTTAATCTTCCATTTAGAATGCCACCATATAGATGCATTTCTTCACACTAGACACTCTAGTATCGCTTTGGAACATAACACTACGAACATATCTTGCCAACACATTATTTCTCTTCTACTTCGTAACAGAATAATAGAGCTATCAGAGTGGGGTAGAAATATGATAGCTCCGATTAGATTTAAAGCACTTCTTCCAAGGGCAAAATTGTAAAAGAGGATAGGAAGATCCACCACTACGAATTCTGTTAATGAAGACCTTGATATTTCCTGTTATCCCAACGTGACTCGAAGAATAACAAATCGTTCAAAAGCAACAAAACAGTTGTTAACCCAGACTAACTCAATACGTTGCTTATTAATTAATGCCAAGACGTTTGCTAGGATGCACATATGGTCAAGATACTTGCCGGCTTGATAATTTCACAGGCTAATTAAGAAATTATGCTCAATAATCGTATATTTTCGGATAAACACCATTCCAGGTGATCAATAAAATAACACAACTTTGATATCTCTTTCGTGATCTCCAATAGGCATAGTTCTATAACGGTTGATACTTCTGAAAACCCAAAAACCATAATTCTCAAATATATTTAAATAACTGCTTAGCGTGTTGACGAATACATTCTAAGCGACATTCATTCTGGATAATGAAGTTAATCGAACACATGAAGCCTTCACGATAAAATAAGAATAATCCGAACGAATACCATTTCGGATGATTAAGAAAAATAATTAGATGCTCTCTTCAACATAGGGTTCATGTTATTAATAACTTGATCATCAAGTAGAGATTTAACTTCAACCATTGAAGATCAATCGTTTCCTTTAATTCCAAATCCTCAAGCATAATCCCAAGAGTTGCGAGACTCTTCAAGGGGTTTCGTTAAAGCAGACCCACACATGATCCAAGTAGAGAACACCGGTCGATAAAGACATGACCCATTTTTTCGAACAACAATTAATCGCAAATGAAACCAGATTGATTTAATTTCTTCATGAAATGCTCGAATATTCATGAATGGTAGATAAATGACCCGCACAATTCGTATAACCATTCATGAAGCCTCGAATACTGAATTAGCGTGCCGACACATAAATATACGCTTTAGAGATCTTTCAATATCACAACCCAACGCTTGAGTTTCATTTTATGATTTTATGATAAATTAACGATGTCCTTAGTTATTCGTCGATGACTATCTTGTAATTTCAACCACATGTTCGCTATCCATATTTGTAATTTCTCCATCTATCACGATAAATACTTGTTCATTCACCAAAGCTTCGTGTTGCATATTGGATTCTTCTCCTACCATAATAACCTCTCAATGTCGTATGAGTTCCCCAAGTGCGTACTCTTCAACTCCTCAATTTGAATATCAAGATATTATATTCCATATTCTTGGACATGTACGATCTTTTAAACGCCAAATAATTCACCAGGTTGCCGTAAACTTCGCTAATCTCGGAGTCTCGAGCATTAATCCACCAAAGTCATCGATATTACGAACGGAACATATCTGAAAGCTATATAGCTTCTTACTAGATGTCCATAAAGAATATTAATACTTCACGAATGGATAAGTAGAAAACCCAGTTGATAAATCAAAACTAGAAAAACCTGCATCATTAATTTCCCTCTTTCACACATTCTATAATCCCGAACAAACTGAATGTATATTGGGTGAGGTCCTCAATACTCATGGCATCTTTTCCCATGTCATGTTAAATCGGTCTTAGGGACAGTCACTATATTCTCGGGTTGGATAATCAAATCAACTTCCTTGACCTCGGTCTTGGGCATTCCTTCCACCGTATAACTCAACCCATCAAGCTAATCGTTCTCCAAATACCAATCAACACACGACACCAATCGGAACTGTAATGAAAATATGACAAAATACTTGGGACACATGAGTCCCCGGTGTCGGTGCTTGGAATAGAGGGGCGGGCGTATATGAGGGATCCACCTTTCTTCTGTTCAATCGTGGCGAGAATATAGTTGCAAATGAATACCAAAAAGTTCACATGTTAGACTTCGACAAATGAAAAACTTTGGAAACTATTAGAACTATCGGAGAACAGACTCTTCCAATGAACCGGCAAAAGTCATTGAAGTTCATCAAACTAACATGGAACTCTAGATTTGATACCGTGAACATAAAATAGCTCGGTTATGTTTGTCATATACCCATCTTCTTTGCAACCGAGGTCCAAATTGACCTCTTATATATCCCTGCTACAGAGTATGATCCTTTCGATCATTCGAAATATGGATCAATTCGATTAATAGACCGAAATGTAATAGTGAATGTCACCGAAATCCGACCCAGAAAATATCACCGTGTGATTGTATACATAAAATAGAGTCTCCCATGAAATTTTTGTAGTGCCAAAAAACCGGATTTTGTGGACTTCGGAATAAACAATTATTTTTTTAAAAAAAAATTTTTTTTTTAACCCTTGCATCCCTTTGGCATGTCTTCGGAATATATTCATACCATATAATACTATTTGAATGCACTCATATATAGGTTCCCACCGGATGAAATCCTGCTCCGGGGGTTTGTTAGAAGCTCCCAGTACTGAAGACTCTTCAGGGGGTGAGTCCCGAGTAAAATATTATTCTACTCATCTTCTACCGCATAAGGGTTGCAATCCGATACACTTCTTCATCTATATCACTCTCATATTAGGACTCTCGTATCATCACAATATATAACAAGCTCCAAGCTCAACACAAGAGCTATCAATGGGACTAAGTCTCGGTCCCTACGGACGGTGCCAAACTGATCTCGTCTAAAAATATTTTAGAGCGTTTATTCTTAGATCAATCAATTTTTTAATTATTCAGAATTTAATTGTTGTGGGGACACGAGTGATATACGAGGTTGGGCCCACAATGTGTGAGCTTACATTCTCGGGAGAGCGAAGCTCTACCTTGATTTTCACTATGATAATGAAAAGATACAAGTACAATCAAAGGATAATGGTAATCCGAATGAAAACGGTACGAAAAATGATCGAATCCACTCCGTCACACCCGAGATGGGGGGAGTCGCGACTTTTTGCACGTAATCTCGTGAATAAGTGCTGGTCGCGACATTTCGACATAATGTCGCGACTACATGGACGAAAACTCGCGACTCCTGCATGCAAAATCTCGCGGATGGAACAAAATGTCGCGAGTGAGGAGCAAGTCGACGAAAACTCGCAACTACAGCCATGCATGCATGCTCTTGCGACTTTTTGAGCGAAAAGTCGCGAGTTAGGGGCATGAGTAAGGTTCTCGCGACTTTATGACAAAAAGTCGCGACTCGGCTTAATCTCACGAAAACGGGAACTTTGGGAAGCGTGGCAAGAGTCTGAACCATTTTCTAAGGCCTAGGGTCTTGTATTTATAGAAAAACTCGGCCCAATAAGTCAACTTATGATCCAAAAGCCCGGTCCTAATCAAATTAGCCCAACTTATTTAGAAAATACCCAATGAAACCGGAATAAGTTTCACATCGTTCTAGAACTTCAAAAATGCACCCCGATCAAACATGAATAACACGTAATGCCTAGAAAATACCCGGGAATACTCTTTTACCAATTGATCGTCTCCAAATGCATAGGAGGTAGCAATAAATATCGTGTAAGGTCGAAAACGAGCTCTCCGAGTGCTAAATTACGAAAATACCCCTGGCATCATTTCCAACCGAAATCATCCAGAACAACTCAAAACACCATCATAATCCTCATATGTGGGCCCGGGTTGACAAATTACGAGATTACCCCCGAAATTACATCGCTCAATAAATATGATAGAAAGTCAAAAATACCCTTTAGCCACGTCAGAAGAGCCCCGGGGTAATCATAATTACATAAATAACCTCGGGCAATATCAATTAAGTAAACAATCATGTTATATGATATCATAAATAAGACTTCTTATTAATCAAATAGGCAAATATCAATGCCATAAATTATCCTTATATAACGAACAGGGTTCTCTGGCAAAAGATTCTTTGTCGTCGGCCACTAATTTAATCACTTTAGTCATAAATGAGAGTCCCCAGTCGTAGTAGAATTTAGTTGAATTCATACTATAAGGCGAATATTTGGTCATTTTGATCGTTTATCCAAATGAATCCATAAACACGATCCATCGGCAAATAAATGCTTAGAAATATAATTAAGTCAAACGATAAATTTCTTTAGACAATGGTCCCTTTAATAGGGAGATCACTTTACAATTTCAAGAATATCCGAGAGTGTCTGATCATAACTAATAGAATTGAAGCCATAAGACCATAACTTGACCATTTTAATCACAAATGAAAATACTCGATCGTTAAAAGAATTCCTCAATAATCTTCAACAATTTATAAGATCCCTCAAGAAATAGTAAATTAACAAGTCATGTCATAACATGGCTTCATAATTTTTCCGATAATAAATATTCTTCTCATGATCATAAATAACACATTTTTCTTTGTTGTTGTCAGCTACTTCTATCACAACCAATGATATTCTGTCATACATGTTATTATGTGAAATCCGTGCCATAAGGTAATTCATTGAATCCCTTAACCATAATTAAGGATGGTCGGCAACAAACGAGCTTTCTTGATCGAAGGTACCAGGATAATTTATACCATAAATCCATTATCCAATCATTCTTGTCATAACATAAGAGTATATTCCACATAACACATGCAGCATTTGATATGACTTCCACTCACGGATCTTACACATGACAAATAATCTCTAGTCTCACTGAGCGCCCCAATTCATCACGCACTTGGGCCTCAACAATCACCAATTAATCTCATGCCTTACTAAACGCCCTTATTCATCACACATTTTTATTCTTGGGTCTCAACAAGCACCAATTAAATCTTGGGCCTTATTAAGCGCCCTATTCATCACACATTCTTATTATTGAGTTTCAACAAACACCCATTAATTCCCCACGGATAGCGCCAAACTAATCTTGTCTTAAAATATTTTCTAGGATCAATCAATTATTTGATTGAATTTCATTTTTTTTATCCTCATTTTTGTTTTTGTTGTTAAGACACAAACAATTACGAGGTTGGACCCACAATATGTGAGTTTACGTCATCGGGAGAGCGAAGCTCTACTTGGGTGTTTCACTATAATAAAGTCCAACGTTACAAAATATGGTCTTTTTTATCAAAATAAATTATATAGACTGATCTGAGCGAGAAATGAGCACGATAATAAACATCGGAACGAAAACGTTGAATCGCTATTCATTGCAGATTTTACTGTTCATGCTATAATCACAATTTTCGCGGATTTCTTATTCATCGCCAGAAAAACACTATTCATCAAGAATTTTAGGACAGGTGATTTCAAGACTTACAACTCCTAGTTTCAACTTCGTCACTGATTCCGAATATTTCTCAAGTGACTAGGGACCGATATTTATAGATAATTTAGGCCTAGTAACTCACCCATGGGTCAAAAGCCCAGTCTTATATAATCCGGAACGATTTGGCCCAATTTGTACAAAAACACCCGATTTCAACCGGATATCTATTGTAATGTCTCCGATTACTCGAAATGCCTCTCGATCGACCCGTGACTTGCGAAAAAAAGCAAAAATGCACTCGACATGAATCTATCTCAACAATACTCACCATATATCCAAACTAGAACCGAATATTTGCCGTAACATCTTCGGGGTGCCAAATTACGAAAATACCCCTAGCGCCACTCTGACTCGGAATAATCCAAAAATACTCGTGACTTCTCCGAAAACTTTCTATGAGGCCTCTCGATGTCCAAAGCCAATAAAAAAACCCCAGATTATACAAAATACCATAGTGGGCATACGATTGGACCCGGGGGTGTCCAAATTATGAAAATACCCCCGAAGCCATTTAAACCCAAAATTGCCTAAGAATACCATAGTGGGCCCACCGATCGTACACAGGGGTGTCTAAAATACGAAAATACCCCCAACGCCATTTCACACGAAATCATCTTATAGTACCGAAAATACCATTTAGCCACTTCAGACGAGCCTCGGGGGTATCATAATACATAAATAACCCAGGCAATATCAGTATGAGTATATTGACAATCGAAATACTCATACAAATATATGTGTCAATTTATAAATTTCCGACAACTGATTTTGGAACATGTCGTAAATACCGTTAATCGTATTTGTATACTCATACAAATACCGAAATCGTCAATATATAAATTTAGAAAATTGATTAAATACCGAAATCGACAATATATTTGTATAAGTATACAAATATGACTAATAGTATTTGTATGAGTATTTCGGTTTTTCCAACAAGTTCCCGCCTTAATAGTCATACCAGACCGGAATGAAATTCCGGACATGTATACTAGTGATGAGAACTCTAGGATCGGGCACCCTGCAATGGATGAGGCCCAATAACGATTGGGCTGATCCATATGGTGGAAGCAAACTTCTGCAGCCCATTAGTATACGTAAGGTAAAATGGCCCGATGTTCTGCGAGAAGACCGAAGATAACCTTGGCAAAATAAAACGTTTTCTGACAACTGGCTCCGTGGTTCGGTCCAAACGGTTACAAACCCACGCTTTCCACGCATCTGGCCTTCACACGTTTACCACGCATCGGGCCCGATCACGCAGACCACGCCTTGATCCCGGCCTCGTTTAACATCGCGCGACAACAACCTCTAACAAACTTGTCAGAGGCGGCTACAGAGCGTGAATTACACACGCCACTAACTCTAACAACATCTTGCTTAGAAAATGTTCGCGACAATTTGTACTGCTCTCGACATTTCCGCGATAATTTAGTGCTTTGACGTTTTTCCGTACGTTTTCGTGGTTTAGTGATAAATAACTTAGTTTTTGGGCCTTCTAACCCCTATTTATAGACATTTTAACTTCCCTAATTCACATTTTGACCCCTAACACTTTTCATTTTTACCCCTCCTTTATCTTTTGCTTTACTTTTCAATCTTTTCGTTTCCTTTATCGTTCTTTCGTTCCCGTATCCCTCGTTATTTCTCCTTCAGACTTTATCACTATATTCCCTACTATCATTCCGACATACCTTTTTCCTGGCTATTACACTGATATTCCCTACTATCATTCCGACATACCTTTTTCCTGGCTATTACACTGGTTAATATGAAACATATTAATTCACTTAAAAGTAAGTTATAATATTTTGTTTTGACAATTAAAATGACAAGAATTGAGAGGAAAAAGTTGTATATTGAAAACAAGGAGCAAAGCATGTACAAAATACAACTGAAATTTAATTATCCTGCCCATCTTCCTTGTCTTCAATTCCCTGCTCCTGCGGTTCGGTCCGGGCCGTGAGCTGCTTCAGTTCATCTTCTTGATCAGTCACCTTTTGGTTGACCGCTTTCTCCATCTCCTCAAAGAGATAGAAGAAAGAGTCTTCTTCCAGAACAGGCTCTTCCAAAGTTGGAATAACCTGGAAGTTGCCATCTCTCTCAAGTGGCTCGATTGCCTTCCATCGCTCGACCGAAGGGGAAAGCCCGAACTGCTTTATAATCTGCTCTCGCATGTTATCCAGGTATTTAGCAGTATACATCCCATGTATGTTATCCGCCAAAGCGAATAACAGAGGGGACCGAGCGAAGCCTAGGACTGCTTCCCGGACCGAACCTTCAGCCGAAGTACGGGTCCTTGTCAACTCCTCTTCCAAGGTCGCCTTTTGTTCTTGGGCCTAAAGGAGAAGTTCATTCAATTTATTCCTCTTCTCATGGGCCCGACCTTGGACTTGGTTGATCTCTTCTTCCTTGGCCCGCAGCTTGGCCTCCAGGTCAGAAATTCGCCCCTGAGCTATTGTCCCTATCTTCTCCAGCTCAGAGACTTTATCTGCTAAGAGTGAGACCTCCGTCACAGCTCTTAGTAGCTCACTATCCAGTCGGTCCCGGTCCTCCCGTACCGTGACCAACTCACCATGTTTGATTTCAACTTACCTTTTCGCAAGGTCAAGTTGATCTTGGACTTGTTGGGACACAACACTGCCACCTTGGTTCTTCTCCACGGTGATGGCAGTTGTGAAGGCCTTCCTGAGCATCTGCATAGTACAATAATGTCAAAAAAGTAAAGCTTCGGGCCTAATATAAAAGAAAATTACATTGGTGGTGAGGTCGAGGAAGCCCTCAATGATCTCTTCCCCAAACACGTCCGCTTGGACATTGTCTAGGTTTTGCTCTCCATAAAGGCGGAAATCCTTTAGGAAAGCACTTCTCTAGGAGGTCAACTTCCTCCCCTTACTGAACCTGTCAAACAGGCCTAAGGCAACTCCCCAGTCGGAGTTGGTCTTAGGGCCCGTGGCAGGCTCCTTCAAAACGATCCCCTTAGAAGGGACCGAAGCACTCCCCCCTTTCTTCATCCTTTTAAGATCCCTCGGGGCTTCTGCTTTGGTCGCCCTCTTCCCTTTTCCCAAGGGGATCAGCGGCAGCGAGACGTTCGCCTAAGGTTGGGATCGGGGAGAACCTTCTCCACTGGAACGGCTCCCTGCAGCAACAAAGCAATTATATTAGCATCAATAAAAGAGTTGTTTCCGATTTGGTAGAGGCTGGATAAGCTCAAAGAACGAATCCGAGCCATTATCACCTCCTCTACTACCCCAAATACCCGAAACACTGGCGCTTCTCCCGTCGAGGGATGCCCTGTGCAGCGCAGGGTTAGTGTGCCCGCACTGGTGGTTTGGATCAGGGGGTTCCCGGACCCCGATGGAACCAGCATACCCCCCGTTGTTGATTCACTTTCCTCAGCACTCCCCGTTGCTTCGCGTTGTCCTTCAGAAGGACGGACCGAAGCAGTAGCCATACGCTTGAACCGTGAGCTAGGCATCGTCTCAGTCGAGTCTGCAATACAAATACATAAGGATTAGGAAAGGATAGAATAAAAACATTACTTCATACCCGATCCTTCTGACGGATCTGAGCTAGAAAACATCCCCTTCGGGACTGGGGCTCCGGTCCTCCCGAAGCAGCTCCGTTCGCTTAAGGCGTGCTTCGGGAGGGGGGAACATCGCAAGTGTATTTGCGGTGTCCGGACGAGAGGGGTTGAACTTAGTTCGGTCCAACTAGCCTATGCGTGGGTGAGTCAGGCGTGGCCACACCTTCAACATGTCCTCTTTTGGGACTGTTATCCACACATAACAAGACTCCCACGCATGGAGAAACTCCGCTTTATCAACTATAGCGCACTCTTTAGTGGGCACCGCTATATAATATAGTTTGCGGCATCCTAATAGACCTTTACCCTTTCGGGATCCCCCAAGAACAGGTTGAAAAAATGTTCTAGGGTCGGGGCCCGGTTCTGTTGGTGGCAGTATAATATGAACGAACTATATACACATAACTACCAGGGAATAACGCAAAAGTAGGGCAGTGAATTTCTTTAAAAACGGCTGCTACAAAGGGATGCAGTGAAAAACGAAGCCCGCACTTTAAAGAAGTGTAACTGACCGCAATAGCAGATGCTGGCACATTCATTTCCGTCGGAAGGAAACAGGGAATATCTTCCCGTCCCTTCCAGATGGAATAATGTGCCGGAATCGAAACCTGGACCTAAACTCCTCAATATCCAACTCAGACATGGCTGTGTATCTTATTTTATGAGGAGCCATAGTGTATACCTTAAAGAAAATCGGAGTGAAATGGGTTGAACGTGAAACTGGTTGAGGGCGTAGAGAGCTCGATTGGGCAATTCTTCCTTCGCAAAATAACGATGAGGAAAAACAGTACCCAAAACCCCGATTTAAATATTAATTTCCCGACCAATGGTGAGCTGCCACGTAATGTTGCCACAGACGATGGCAGTACAAGCACACTCATCACGCCTGTTGAATTATCGAATATGAAGAGGCGCATATATGGATATTAATATTTAAAAGAATAAAAAGGATAAAAGCATAACACAAATATACGCTCTTGAGTTTTAAATACAAATTAATTCCTACACTAGTAAACTTAAGTGAAAGATCAGTCCCCTGGACGCTCACCACCAGCAGGTACGGTCTCATGTTCTCACGAATGTGTAAACATTGTGTGATCGGCCTTGTATCACCTCTACGATGGCAATCAAGCCCGAGAAGCTAATGATGAGAACTCTAGGACTGGGCACCCTGCAATGGATGAGGCCCAATAACAATTGGGCTGATCCATATGGTGGAAGCGAACTTCTGCAGCCCATTAGTATACGTAAGGTAAAATGGCCCGATGTTCTGCGAGAGGACCGAAGATAACCTTGGCGAAATAAAACGTTTTCTGAAAACTGGCTCCGTGGTTCGGTCCAAACGGTTACAAACCCACGCTTCGGGCCTTCACACGTTTACCACGCCTCGGGCCCGATCACGCAGACCACGCCTCGGTCCCGGCCTCGTTTTACATCGCGCGACAACAACCTCTAACAAACTTGTCAGAGGCGGTTACAGAGCGTGAATTACGCACGCCACTAACTCTATAAATACAGAGCACAACGACGGAAATAGGAGGACATTTTGGACGCGTAAGAACAGGCCGTTATCTTGCTGAAGTTCTTACTACTTTCTTATTCCTTGTCATCTTCTTTAAAACCTCTATTGTATTCTATAATGGATTGCTTAATTAGTGAACAAGCTATGAGCGTAATTCGCTCTTAGTCAAGTGGTTTTCTCCCCAATTCTTGGAGTTTCCACTATAAATCGTTGTGCCTCTTTATTGTTTCTAGTTTCTTAATCGTTTTCCCCATAAAAAACAAATCAAAACCGAATTCGTTGGCTGATGAACCGGACGACTGTTGGTACCCCCTAGAAAGGGACCATAACAACTAGGCGGTATAGAAAAAAGGGGCGCAACCGATATTCGATATATAAATTGTCGGAAATCGTCAAAATAAATTTCGAGAAACAATTAAATGGAAACTTCAACAAATAAATCTCATCAAACATTAATGAACTTCAAGTGTTTACATTCGGAATACAAATTTGTATCCTTTTATTATTTTCTGTCAAAATTATAAATTGTATTTTTCCTGAAAAAGTCAATGGGTCACCTATGTAATTGTCTGAAATTGTCAAAATAAATTTCGAGAAACAATTAAATGGAAACTTCAGCAAATTAATATCATCAAATATTAATAAATTTCAAGTATTGACGAATGCAAATTGATATCGTTGTATTATGTTCGGTCGAAATTTACAAATCGGATATAACTCGCGGTCTTCCGAAAATGTCAATGAATTACCAACATAAAATTGTCGATTGTATCCTGTATGATTCTCCGTTAGGGCTCTCGATGTTCTTTTCTTATAACTCGCAGATTTTAGCTAACATATGCTAGAACTAAGTTTCCCCCACAATAAGGACTTCCTTCTAGGATTGAATCGTGATTCTCAGATAATATATGTGGGAAACAGAAATAGAGGGAATGTAATAACTCTATCTCAATCGGCATGTCCCCTACGTAATATTCGATAACCGACAAATATATAATTCATTTGAGACATCTTTTCTATTAAGAAAAGTCGGCCAGAGACCATTTATGTTTGATGAGATAATTTTTTAAAGAGAAAATAATTCATCATTTCGCCTCAAAGTTGGGAACTCGACCTCAAAGTCTCAGGTTAATCTTAAAGTTAAGACAAACAACCTTCTTTGTTTCAACAGCCCATACTAAGAAAACAAGCATGCCATGTAGACGAGAGTTTTTGTAGGTAGCCAGTAATTGAGCTACACATAAAAGATATACATGATCGACGGTAAACGTAAGATAATTGCCTCAAAGTAATGAGTATGACAACGGAATAAGAACCAACCTCCCGATGGAGGTGAGAAAGTGATGTTCTTTTTTATGGGAACATCAAAAATACATGTGAGCTCGAGATTGTAGAGTAACAAACACGCTCGGAACAAGATTGAATAGTGAAGTTGAGGAGTCTGACGAACCCCCTAAATCGCAAAGAGTTGGATTTTGATGAAGCTGAGAAGTCAGAACTTCATGCGGAGCTTGAAACCATCGTGATAGGCTAACCAGTTCCAAACTTTTTTTCTGTAAGTTCGATTGCGTAGAATTGACGAATCGAACCGGCGCGGTAGAATTTTAGGGTGTAGTAAAATACGTCGGTACTCAAAGTAAAGAGCGATATATATAGGAACAAACCCCCCGAGTTTAAAAGTCATGAAATTCTCGTCCGATCTCAAAATCTGACATCCTTAGTTTCAAAATGACCGCTTAAGCGAGTAGATTTCGGCCTAACTCATGGTTATCTCAAAAAAGTGTACGAACGAGTACTGGACTTCGATACGAGTCGATATAATGTTGTTTACGACTCTTAATCATTAAACCAGTGGACTATTTATATTGCCCAGGGTTATTTACGTAATTATGATACTCTAGGGGGTCGCCTGACGTGACTAAATGGGATTTTCGGTTTTTTATTATATTTTTGGAGTAATGTGATTTCGAGAGTAGTGTCGTGATTTGGGCATCCCGGGCCCATGTATAAGGATTCTGTTGACGTTTTGAGTAGTTTTCGATGATTGCAGTAGGAAATGATGATAGGGGTATTTTTGTAATTTGGCACTCGGAAAGCTCGTTGGTGGGTTTTTGCGATATTTTATGCTATATTCTAAGTATTCGGAGATCATGAATCGGTCAAGGGTATTTTCTCATCATTAGGTGTTCGACTGGGATACATTTCCGAAAACTCGAGACATTACGATTCATATCCCGATGAAAATTGGGCATTTTTTAGCAACTCTAGCTAGGCTGAATCAAATTGACTAAGACTGCGCTTTTGAACCCAAAGTTGACCTATTGGGCCTAGTTTCTTTATAAATACAAGACCTTAGGCCATAGAAAATTGTTCATACTCTTGGCACGTATCCCAAGACAATGTTTTCTCGTGAACTTGCCCATGGACTGCGAGTTTATGCTTTGTCGCATGAATTTGTCCCCTAGGCTCCTTAGTATCGAGAATTTGTCACTTGAACTGCTTAGTCGCGAGAATTTGTCACCTCGACTGCTTTGTCGCGAGAATTTGTCACCTGGACTGCTTAGTCGCGAGAATTTGTCAACTGGACTGCTTAGTCGCGAGAATTTGTCATCTGGACTGCTTAGTCACTAGAACTTGTCATTATGAAGTCATATGCACGGAATTAATCGTTTTTCGAAAATTCACCCATTCGTACTTTTTATATCTTCTAATTTTAATTGTATTCGTTGATTCGTTTTAGTTAAAACCAATGTAGAACTTTGCTCTCCTGAGGATGTAAACTCACACATTGTTGGTCCAACCTCGTACATCGCTCGTGTCTCCACATTTATTAAAGAAACAATAACAATTGAAAACTCAGTCATTTAAAACAAATATCATAAAACATTTTTGGGTAAAATCAGAAATGGATATTCTTATTATGTAAGTACCCTCTCAACCATAGTTTTGAAACCGGTAAGACCTGTGAACAAGAAATATCTTCTATTGGTCGAACCGGATGATCGGATCGGTTCAAATAGGTTTTCATAATAAAATTAATATTAAATAATAATTTTATTTAAAATATTAATTTAATTTAAAATATTAAGATAAATGCATATAATTCAAAATTGGAATTCTAAAAAGTATTTCTTAAACATGAATTAAGATGTAAACAAATGAAATATATATAAATTTCTAAATCATTATCCAAATGCGAGTTCCGGATTAATTCTATCAAGAAAAGAATACCCATTTTCTTCATTCCCTCTTGTATATCAACATGATCAAAAGCTTATGCAACACAACAATTCAAATGGTTATATAGAGTACAAATAAACTATATCATATATATTCTAATCAACTAGTTCAAACATCATTTAAAGAGGATCCAATTTGATTATCAAATCTAGGAAGGTCCAAGGTATCATAAAGCAAAGCCTCCTCAATGTTTACATCAAGAACTCATCCATCAGTTGAATCAACATGCTCAACGTCAATAGGATCAACATTTCACAGTGTATTTTAACCGGCACAAAAAAATTATTAAATAGGCCAAAAAATTTCCGTCTCACCATATTTTAACCGATTCGATCGGATTAAATCAGTTCATATATGATGTGGCACTTTTCAGGAATTAAACATTAAGTCGTATTGGATCGGATTGTAGGTGTTAACGGTTAACGGTCGGAACGGTCCAGACCATTTTCAAAATCTATGCTCTTAACTATAATTTCATTTGAATAGTTATGTGATGTGTGATCAATTATTTTTGCTTCTCCAATCACTACAATTACAAATCACGTTGTGTTGATTCACCTTGGCATACATGGTAGTTGCTAAGGTGCATATTCCTCGCACGAGTCCATGCACCCCACGAAAACATTACTCAATCAGAAACCATCGTTGACATATTCTACATTACGATATATTGTAAAATATTAGTCTTTTACTTCAATATGTTAACTTACTGTGGCTATAACCTACAGATGTTTTTTCCTCAAACTGATTCTAGTTCGGTATCTGGATTTAGAAACTTTTTATGTATTTATCTTTTTCCCGAACAAGATTTGTTGTTGATTATAGTTGTGTAATACATGTAACCACATAAAGTAGATTCGGAATCCCTAAAGCATACAATACATAAACCAATTTTAATGTATGTTTCTACAAAAATATACAACTCACAATGAATACAACATTCCAATGTTTTCAAATAATAGCATCTTTATAGTATAATGTATTTTTTTTCATTTTTTGTTATCAATTTGTATCGAATTGTTATTTTTTCTACATGGGGACCTCAATTGACAAATTTTACGAAGTTCGGTGATTTAATTTGCCAACCCAAAGTATGAGACTACAATTGCACGTTTTTCAAATGTTGGAGGTCCATTAACATTGTTAGTGATTTATTTGTCAAATATATCAAACTTAAAGATTTAAATTGGTTATTGACCTATTTAATTGTGACCTCAATTGAAATAATCAAATAAGTAGAAGATCAATTATGTCACACATATGGATCTTTGAGTACTAGTTTGTCAAATGGCCTAAATTATTGTATTGACCTATCAATGTTTTATCCCAAGTTGAGCACATTTAACTTTTTTTACATTCCTGAATCGTCTCAATAAGGAGGATACGATAATGATAGGAGGAGAAGAATGTAGAAGAGATGAGAGAATGGAAGAAACAGGGAAGAGAACATAAATGAAATTTCGAATATCAAAAGCTTATCCTACAACGTTCTGCTCTATGTACTTAAAGTACGTAGAGTAACGATCAAAACAATAATAGGCTTTAAGAGCTAGTGGGCCTTAAGGGCCGACTTTAAATCTAATTTCAAACTAGATGATATTTGTTCTTGGGTTTGGGTGTTGAGGTGATAGCGCGTTATCTGGTTGTTGTTGGATTTCTTGTTGGTCGTCTACTTCCTCTATATCTTCTTGCCCTGTAATGAGATTGGAGTTTGTTTAGTGAGATACTTGAGGATGTAACAACTTTCTAGTTCTAACCCGATCATTATCTTTTTGCTAGGGAAAATGTCTCTTGCATATAATAGCGACTCATTATACTTAACCTATGATCATTTCTTGTCTATAGCCGATGTTGAGATTTGACTATGGTGCCTCTCACACACCAGAGAGATCTTATATTCACCCCTCCTTATGGACTCATGGTCATCGCCGAGGTTTATTTCACCACATCAACTATAACTCGGGTCATTATCTAATACCAAATGTACGATATTGTATGCTTTCAACTAGGCTAGCCCTAATGAGTCCCAACAACTTTATTTTTTCCCTAGAATTATATTTCCTAATATGTCACTCATCCTTGTTTTACACCAAGATGAGCACGCTTAAATTTCCAGTTATAACGTGATCATTGTCATTTTCCTATGGAAAATATCTTATGCAATATTATACGAATCACTATAATTAATCTTTTATCGCTCACCATCTACAACCGATGATGAAATTTGCCTAAGATGTCTCTCACACCCCGAGTGATCTTACAAATATAGAGACATGTTTTGACATGCTAAAAATTTGGTGAATTAAATTGCCAAATTTATCAAATTACGGATACTAAATTTGTCAAACTCGGAAATGACAGGGATTGAAATTGCTCTTCGCCTTAAATTATTATATGGTTTCATCACCAAAAACAAATGTTACTTGTGCAAATTACAATATCTTCGTAACCTCTACTGCTACAAAACATTGTTGAGCACTCTTGAACTAGTAAGTTTCGTCATTAAATGAGTGCTCAATTCATAGAACAAAAATCGTGTTCCAAACGTCTGCGGCTTTAGTGTGTTTAATGGATTGTAGTTGTCACTAAGACCATTATTAACGGTAGGCGCTCAATCTGACTCGGCACCCACTTGTACACTTATGTTAACTCCAATCATGTCCACTCGGAAACTTTATTCTCTTATTCATATCAATTTTCTCTCTGTACACATCATCATTATTTCATTTTCTCTATGTACATATCATCATTATTTCATTTTATAAATAACTTTCATTCTTTCATTATATATTATAGTAATTATGTAAATACTAATTTTTTGTAATGATATTTTTTTGTAGAAATTACATTTATATGTTAAATTGATTGTTTCCCAGAGTATCCTCGTTATATAAAATATATATTTATTATTTTTCAACGTAAAAAATATATTTAACATTTATAATTTATAAATAAATATTTAAAAATATCTCAAATTAAATTTTGATATTAATTAAAATTTATAATTTAATAACTTTCTAGTTTCTACCTTATTTATAAAATAAATAGTATAATAGATATTTTATTAATATTAAAGCAAACAACAATTTGGGAAGCTTGTGTTACTTTTTTTAAAAAAAAAATAATGACATATCGACGCCCAATCAATTGTGGATAACCTTAGTGCCTCCACATCATCTAATGGATCATTTCATTCAGGACATCACTCCTCAATAATTTAAAATTTAATTATAAGAAATATTTTTAATATACAAATATAATATCTAAATTTATAAAATGCTGTTTTAAGATTAAGGGAAATGTAAGTGAAAATTCAAATAATAATTTTGATATATTATTATTATCGATAATATTAAAGTATATTGTTTTATATAAGGATAAATTTCAGTTTTAGTCCATCAAATTTCATAAATTCACAATTCACATATTTCATCTAAAACTATTACATTTTAAGTACCTCAAATTCATATTAATATCAATGTTGATCCTTATGTTTTGCTTTATTGATTGAATAGACTAAATTAGTCTTCAATTATTAAATATCCTACCATGGTTACTTTTAAGTTTCTGACGATAGAATTTGAATATAAAAATATTTTTAAAGGAAACCTACAATTCTTCTAACTTTGGAGGTGGCTTTTGGGGAAGTACTTTTAGAAATTAATTGAAGAATTTATTTTTATTACAAGTTGAGTTCATTATACCAATTAGTTCTTCTATTTCAATTTTTTTTTTGAATTTAGAAGAATACTCGATTTTTGTTTTGCAAAGATATTGGACATAATTAGCGCAAATGTCTATTATGACACTCCATGTCAACTCATTGGCCACCTCATAAAAGACAATATGTTGATAAGGTTGGTCGGACAAAAAAAAAATAGCAAGACTAATTCGCTTTTAAGGTTTTTGGAACTCAACTTGTATTTGTGTTTCGAACTATATTTTTTATCTTTGCAAGACTTTCGTTTATTAACAATATTTGATAACAATATTTATGTTTTGGATACTCTTGCATAAGATTTTTTAGCTTTTATAAGATTACGATAACAATATTTGATAACAATCCATTTTTAATAGCATGTTTTTTGTTAATGTAGTTATTATTTTATATTCTTAAAAATCAATTAATAACAAAAAAAATCATAAATTTTTTGTTCATAATTTACATTGTTTTAAATTTCCGATATACCGGTCATTTATACTAAATATTTAGATCGTAGTTATTTTGACAAAATACCAGCCAGTAGGGTTTTTGAGTGGATCACGTGAAACTAACTTATTTTATATAGAATAAAATAAAATATGAATATTTTATAATTTAATTTATTTTAATATTCGATATAAATCCGATATTCTGATCCAATGAGTTTGTCCGCTATATCGACCGATACCGGTTTTTAAAACATTGTAATTTTAAAACATCACTTATTAATTAAAATATAACACGTGATTGATTTGTAGTAAAATAATAAATTGAATCATTAAGTATAATTAATTATACATTTAAATTCTTTAAATATAGGGGTAAATTCTTCTATAAGGACCGAAATTGATATTAATATGAAGTTGATGTACTTAAATTGTAATATTTTTAGATGAATAATGTAAATTGTGAATTTATGAAATTTGAGAGACTAAAACTTAAATTTATCGTTTTATATAATGATCAATTTTGTAGCACTTATGATAATTAATACGTTCATTTTTAAATATGGATATAATATTTATTATGATTTAAAAATATTACATTTATAAGTGTTCAGGTACTATTTGTGAGTGTTGTAAACATTTGATTGTTTAAGGTATTTTGACACCGTTCTCCCCTAATATTTAAATAAACCAACACAGCTTACATCATATACGTCGTATCTTAATATATAAATGTGTAGCAGATGGCGCCGGAAGGTCGTCGGCGGTTCACTGCAAGCGATTTACCAGGTCAATTGTTCAATTTGCGTGTTTGGGACGGGAAATGTACAGAGAAGATCCTCCGATTTCCATTGGTAAACAGGAATACTTTGTTCATCTCTGAAAAAATTTTCAGGATCAACAGCCGTCTTCACCTTCACCAATCTGTCGAAATTCTTCAGAAAATACTTCACGCCGTAAACCAACCCTTCTTCATAACTATTCTTCCCGTGGTGATGGTGATTTATCCCGATCTCAAGATCTCTGTAGTTCACATAACCTGCTCTCGTATTCTTTGAAACATATGGTGTCATGAATTCGTACAGCTCCCTCGTCAGATTCAAGTACCTTTCCGCCGCATATGGTCCATTTTCCGGCCAGTTTGTAGCGTACTGGAGTTTCGCGATGTTACCGGCTCTGTGGGGGAACGGCTTTTCAGACGGAGGAATCGTCGCCATTCTTCCGCCGTAGGGATTGAATGTAAGTAAAGGCGTTTGGAGTTCAACCATTTTTTTGAACAGAAGATGTAAACCTTCTTTTGGAATTGGTTTCTGTAAGTAATCGGATTTTCTTTTAAAGTGGGCGCGAACTTGGGGGATTCTGCTTAGAAGAGCATTCACCGGAGTTCCTGCCGGAAAATTTGTCCAGAAAAGTATTGATTCAACCCAACTTGTTTCTAAGCAATCTGTTAGCGATAAACCTAGTTCTGGGAATGTTTGATTCATTACAGAAAGAAGCTCCGACGACATTCCGAGGAACAGAGCAATGAATCTTGCCCTATTTATGTCACTCTCGACGTCCAGTACTAACCGGATGAACAGTTCCTCCGGAAGCTTATCGGCGGCAACTTCTTGGTACCGTGATATGAGATCGATGAATTTTTCATCATAAGTGCGATAAACGCTGAAAACGGTCACCGTTTCTGGTACATGAACAAGCTTAATTTTGTAAGCTAAAATTACACCGAAGCTGGAACCACCGCCGCCTGTAATTGCCCAAAAAAGATCTTCCCCCATGGATTTCCGATCAAGGAGAGCTCCATCAGCGGTAATAATCTTCGCGTCAACGACGTTGTCGATAGTCAGACCATACTTTCTCATCAAGTTGCCGTACCCTCCACCACTTATATGACCGCCGACACCGACAGTGGGACAGACACCGGCCGGATAGCCATGCGTACTAGTTTTTTCAGAAATTCTGTAATAAACCTCGCCGAGAGTCGCGCCGGATTCAACCCACGCAGACTCATCTTCCACACTAACGTTTACCGATCGAAAATTGAACATATCTAGAATAAAGAAATCTGGGTACTCTGACCAATACGAAATTCCCTCAAAATCATGACCCCCGCTTCTTATTTTCATCTGAAATCCATGAGTTTTTGCGCAGACGATCGCCGCTTTGATATGTGACACTTGTAAAGCCGTGACGACGAGTTTCGGCTTCGGCGTCGGCAATTCGTAATATCGCAGATTTCGAATGTAATTTTCTAGAACAGCCGGGTAAGAAGATTGCTGTGAACTGTAAAGCACTGTAGAGATCGAGTTGGAGGGATCTGGGAAACTCTCCAAGCAATGGAGGAAACCCTGGAAAGTCGAATTCCCAAGGTCTCCAATGGCGGAAGATAGGAGGCAAAATAGTGAAATCCAAAAGATCAGGGATTTCATCTCAATTTCTAATTTTCCATTTGTCCACAAATATATCAAATTTCCGTTCGGAGAAGTTATCTTTGAAGTCCTATTGGGCCAAGCGTTCCACTTTTATTTAAGCCCAGGGCTTTTTCAAGGGGGTACAAAAAGTAAAACGTCTTTCTTTACAGTCTCTGAGAAGTGGATTGAGAAATGCACGAGGATGCATGTAGTTTGGGGAAGTTGCTGCAGTTTTGCATAAATAAGAAAGCACACACGGCAGGGAAGTTAATCCATGCTCATCTTCTTCGTACAAATCAGTTTTACAATACTTTCCTTGTTAACCGTTTGATTCATCTTTACTCCAAATGCGGCTTCAATGTTGCTGCACACTATTTGTTCGGCCAAATGCCTACAAAAAACATATTCTCTTACCACGCTGTTTTAGATTCTTGTTGCAAGTTAAATGATGTGACTGGCGCATACGAGGTATTCGATCAAATGCCAGAAAAGAATGAGGTATCGTGGAACTTGATGATTGGCATGTTGTCAAGAAATGGTTTCAGGGATAAAGCCTTGGACACTTACTACTCTATGAGATTGGGTGGTTTTAAGCCGACCCAATTTACCTTGGCCAGTGTTCTGAGTTCTTGTGGGGGCATGGGCAATGTAGAGCGTGGCAAGGAATGCCATGGGGTTGCTGTAAAACTTGGGCTTGATGGAAATTTGTATGTTGGCAATGCTGTTTTAGGATTGTACACTAAATGTGGTTACATTGAAGATGCTTTTTGTGTTCATGAGAGCTTGCCTGAACTTAACCAGGTGTCTTTTACTGCAATGATGGAAGGGTTATTCCATTCCGGTAGTGTTTCAGAAGCACTAGACATGTTTAGGCTGATGCATCAGGCCGGATCAGTAGATTGTGTTTCACTGCTAACTGTATTAGGTGTGTGTTCAAAATTTGAAAGTGAAGAATTTCTTGTAAATGGAAGCAGTGAGGAGAGATATTGCCTGCATGGGAAACAAATACAAGGTATTGTTATTAAACTTGGATTTGAAATGGATGTGCAGGTTAGCAATTCACTGCTTGACATGTATGCAAAACAAGGAGATATGAACTCTGCTGCAAATTTGTTCACCAGTTCACCTGAAGTCACTGTTGTTTCTTGGAATATCTTGATTTCAGGGTACGGAAATATATATAAGAAAGAGAAGGCGGCTGAATTTTTTGAAAAAATGCAGATTTCTGGATTTCAACCTGATGAGGTCACTTATGTTAATATGCTTTCAGCTTACTTGAAAAGTGATGATATTGAAGGTGGACTTCAGATATTTTATTGTATGTCTTCACCGAGCTTAGCCACGTGGAATGCTTTACTCTCAGGATGTTCGCAAAACGAACATGAGAATGAAACAATTAAGCTTTTTAGAGAAATGATGTTCAGAAACATCGTACCTGATCGTACAACTTTTTCCATAGTTCTCAGCTCATGTTCAAGCTTGGGGCTTGTGCAAGGAGGAAAGCAAATCCATGCTTCTTTATTGAAAACACATTTTGTCACTGACCTGTATATATCAAGTGGACTTATCAGTGTGTACTCAAAATGTGGTGAAATAGAATTGGCAAAGCATGTCTTCGAATCAGTTCCCTTCATCGATATTGTCTGCTGGAATTCAATGTTAGCAGGTTTAACCATCAATTCAATGGAGGCAGAAGCTTTTATTCTGTTCAAGAAAATGGTAAGCATTGGTATGAGCCCAACTGAGTTTTCTTATTCTACGTTACTCAATTGTGGTTCATCATTGTCATCTTTGTCTCTTGGGATGCAAATGCATGGTTTAGTAGTTAAAAATGGGCATTTAGATGATGTTTATGTAGGAACAGCTCTCATAGATTTATATTCCAAGTGTGGCAACGAAGAGAGGGCGAGATGGTTTTTCGAAATCATGCCGTTTAGAAGTGTTGTTACATGGAATGAGATGATACATTGTTATGCACAAAATGGAAAGGGAGAAGATGCTGTAAATCTCTTCAATGAGATGATTCAATCTGGATTTAAACCAGACAATGTAACCTTTGTTGCTGTTTTAACAGCATGTAGTCATTCTGGACTAATAGATGCTGGATTACAGATATTCAATTCAATGCAGAAACAACATGATGTTCATCCAATTAAGGATCATTATACTTGTATAATCGACTCGCTAAGTCGATGTGGTCGGTTTGTGGAAGTCGAAGATATCATAGACAAGATGCCCTGCAAGGATGATCCGATCACATGGGAAGTCCTGCTTAGTTCTTGTAGAGTTCATGGAAATGTAAGGTTAGCAAGAAGAGCAGCAAATGCACTGATTCGCATTAACGATACCGATGCAGCTCCGTACTCTCTTTTAGCCAATATGTATTCATCTTTGGATCGATGGGATGATGTAAAGGAAGTTAGAAATATAATGGATGAATGCAAAGTCTCAAAGGAAGCAGGTTTTAGCTGGCTCTGAAGAAGTAAGATTATTTCATTACACTAAACAGGGAGTTTCTTGGCCATCCCAGGCTCACAGCAAAGAATTTGCCATTGTAAGAAGCTTTTGCAACTCTGATTATGACAGTAGCTTTTCAATTGAATGAATACTCTTTTTTCAAGGTTCTAAGTAAACAAAGTTCGATTTGAAGTTCGTGTTGGTTTTGGGGTAGACCCGTCTGGTCCCTGCCCCGGTTCATGCACACCCTTGATACGAATCAAAATTGAGGTGCTGTGATCGTGGGGAAGAGAATCATAACCAAAGCAGAAATATTAACCAATCTGCTTCCTCATTTGAGAGGAGAAGAAACAATGTCTCACAAATCCATTCACACTTAGACAAAAATCTGTCTCCATTTTCTTGCTAACTGCTAAAGGGGAAGCTTCTGTTGATATTTGATTAATGACGCGTTCTTTCTGGTTATGATTTTGAAAACACTCAGGTGACAGAACGGCTCTTGGTATTCTTAAACGGTTTCCTAGCTATTTCTCTACTCTGTGTTGAAATAAAAAACTCCCGGTTTTGATATTCTGCGTTTTTGTTACTTATTCTGTTGTTTGTGCCTTTTGGTATTTTGAGTCTTTAAACTAAGTATGAAATCTTACACTAAAATATTGTAACGTGATTACATTCTCATTTGTTACTAATATGTTTACCAGTGTGCAGGTTAAGATGAAACAAACAGAAAATCTATAGATCTTTCATATCTGATTTTATTGAAAGTTTTGATACTTTCATGTCTGGACTCTGGTTGAAGTTCATGGGGGGAGAAAATACTGATCATTCCTTCCATAATTTTACTGTTTTTCATACTTTTGTACCTATGTGTCTTATTTGCTATTTATTGTGGTGGTGATGGTTTAGAACATTTCAACTTTGCCAATTAGTTGAATAAGATTGGGTCACTCAATGGATTGTCGAAACGATCTGACTCTTTATTAAGAATCGTGATCGAATACAACTTAATAATTATGATGTTTTTATTTTAATCAATAAAACAAGTGAAGCTATTAAACAAGGATTTTCAATACATAATTTTCATTTAAAAATTACAAATGGTTGAGATGCGGGATATCTCTGAACTGAAATGGTTTATACATGTGTGTATAGTGTTATTTTTATGTGGTAAATGCTTCTTGTGTTGTACAGTGAACGCTTAGAAATGTCTAAGTCCGAGGCTGATGATGAATCGATGTTAAGGAAAATAGCAACCATAGAAGTGGTTGGTTTTCAAATAAACAACCTAAGTTCAATAGTAAAGATTTTGGTTATTTGAAGGCAAACATACTTAAATTAATCTGAAAAAATTAAAGGTGTGTTCGGATATTAGATATCTGTTTTTTTAGAATGAAAAAAAATGAATTTAAGTTGGATAAGATTTTTGGATATTGAACTACACATGAAGTATAGTATAAATATGAAATGTTGTATGAAGAAACCTCTAGGATCATAAAAACAAAACTAAATATGTTAAAGCATGAGAGTGAATTGTTTTCTATGTTTTTTAGGGCGAAAGGAAAATTTAATCCCTAAAGTTTCGGATTTTGGCAAACTTTGGTCCCAAAACTTTATACATTTTGGCAAAAGTGTCCCCGAAGTTTTAAAATAGCAATATCAATCTTCAAACCATTTTTTTGTCAAAATCAGTCCCCAAAGTTTGTGCGTGTGACATAATTGGTCCTCAAAGTAACATTACGCATGATCCTCAAAGTTTGCAAAATGTGGCAAATTTAGTCATCAACGCCGTTAAGGGTCCCCAAAATTTGCAAAACGAAGACAAACGAGGGACGAAACAAATTTTCCTCGCTTCATAAACAAAAAGTCCTAACGGTAACTATGTTAGACAAATTGGGGACCAATTTTGCCAAATTTCTGAAAATTCGGGATTAAAATTGTTAGTAAGTGTAAATTTTGAGGGCCGGTATTGCTAAAATCAAAATTTTGGACCGATTTTGCCACTTTGTGAACTCTATTTGCCAAATTAATCAAACTTCGGGTACCAAAGTTGTTAAAATATTAATTTTTGAAAACAAAATTTGCCGTTTAAAAGTTTGGGGACCTAATTTACAATTTTATTCAAACTTTTGGGATCAAATGCATCATTTTCTCGTTTTTTTTATGAGACTATGATTTATTACGGCAAGAGTTCATTTTACTTGTGAATGAAATGAAGCTTTTAGACCATAAAATGTCTAACGAAATGAAAAATCTAATGTGCATAGGAACTTAGCTAATAAGTGGGAAATTGTGGGAACAACTATAGAACGAACTCAGAATTGAGATGTTATAATTGTTAATGAATTTGGCATTGTATTAACAAGGGAACTGATATAAAACAACTAGTTAGTTCATGGATCCTTCTCTCTTGCTTTGAACTTGGTTGCATCTAACTCTAGAAATAAAATAAAAGTTAGATAAAATTACTGCATTAGCCCCCAATATTTAAAATAGTATAAAGGTGATTCCCCAAAATTTGTAAATTGCATGAGAAACCCCGAAGTTTCAAAATTGTTCAAAATGACTCTCGAGTGAATAGTAGCAGTGTTCGTATAAGTGGTTTTGATAATATATGTGTTTTTTTAGAATTTTCAATGTTTAGAGACATAGTCATTATATCTTTTCAAGGTTAATGTGTCAAATACAAACTATGGAGACATTTAAATGTTACGAGTATTAGGATCTATTATAAGCGGTTTTGGCAGTTTTGGAGTGAACCACACAATTTTTAAGTTATATTTTCATTTTTCAATTGAGAAATGCATTGTCTTCCAAAGAAGAGTGGAGCACAAT
This sequence comes from Utricularia reniformis, assembly GCA_009725065.1. Classification (NCBI taxonomy): domain Eukaryota; kingdom Viridiplantae; phylum Streptophyta; class Magnoliopsida; order Lamiales; family Lentibulariaceae; genus Utricularia; species Utricularia reniformis. Next base: position 473,456 of record RWGZ01000355.1, on the reverse strand, counting down.
GCGTTGTGTATTGAAAACGGCTTGGGCGTGACATGACCTTAAGGGAAGAAATCTCTTCCTAGAATAAGGTTGTTTTTGTGATATTTCATGCCTCCCTCACTAAGTTTTTTAATTAAGAGTCAGTCCATTTGTCTCTTAGGCTATCTCCAATTATATCCACCTGAAAATTTTATTCTTTCTGTCCACATTAGATCTCTCTCTACATCTGTGTTCCAAAACAGGACCGATTTTGCCCGGTTCGGACAGGACCCTGGAACAAAACCGGTCTGGTTCGGATTACTAGGTTATGAGAGAATTTTTTTTACCTGAGGTTCCATGTTTTTGGATGCCAACTCCTCCATCTTAATGGAGGTTCCATGCTTTTGAGGTTTTTGACGCCTAAGAATGGGAACCAGAATTTTCAGAATTAAAGCAACACGGTCCGGGTACCACCGAAGGACACTTCCGCTCCTCTACAATTCTGAAAATCTCATTTAATTGTGGTGAGGGGATGTCTTCATTTCAAAAATCAACGGCAGGGTAATGTGGGAAGACATTTCTTTGAACACGGACTTTGTTTTAGTGAAGTTTATTATTTTTTTTGCAATTTGATAGAAATTTTGGATGAGAAATGACAACGTTTTTATTCAATTGTTGTTTTTTGTTATTATTAGATGAATATTAGATTAAACTTGAAGAAATGGAATACAAACACATTTTACATAAGTGAAATAATTAAAAAAACATTAAAAAACTAAAAACGAGTCAAACCGATTCTAAACCAGTTTGAACCGGTTTGGATCGGACCGGAGGTAACACCGGTTCGTGTTTCTGGTCCGGTTTTAGAACATAGCTCTACATATCATCTTTCTCTTTTCTTAATATTAATATTTAAAAATAATAATTTTTCTTTTCATCCACATAATTATTTAATTCTAATTTTTTTTAATTATTTTCATTATTTTAGAGATGCCACATAATTTTTAGTTCATTTACATTGTTGTGGGTAACTTAATTTAATTCTAAGTAAAATAAATATGTTCTAGATAAACATTGATATCAAAATACTTAAATAAATAAACGAAGTGGTTTAAATAACAATAAAAATATGAACTACAATGACCTAATGATCACGGGAATGAGTCCATATACGTTCGATTAAATCAGCTTTAAGACGATGATGAGCTTTAACCTCTTTAGAGTTGATGGAGTGTGCGAGATACACTTGAAATGATGTATTAGATTGTTAAGGTAGAGAGGACGGTTGTCGGCTAACATCTTCTTACTCAAACTGTATTGTATTAGGAGTAAGAATATGACCAAAATCTTGAACAATCATATTGTACAATATAATGAAAGCATACAGATATTTGCTAGAGTTTTTTGGTCACATAAACAACCAGAGTTAGTAATAATTCCAAATCTCGCTTGAAACACTCCAAATGTTCGCTCAACATCCTTCCGCGTACTCTCTTGGTGGATAGAAAATAGTCGTGATTTATCTGTTTTTGGGAGAGTGATTAATTTCACGAACACTGGCCATTTTGGATAGATCTCATCAGCCAAGTAGTAACCCATATTATATATATTACAATTCACCGAGAATTGAACTTCATGTGCATTTCATGTATGTAAATCATCCAATAACGTTGAGTGACTAAGAACGTTTAGATCATTATTTGCCCTTGTGTTCCAAAGAAAAAATGTCATATCCAAGTATTTGCAGAAGCAACCACTTATAAAACTATAATAGGAAAACATTATCACCATAGACATATTGACCCTGCCAAGCCACTAGACAATTTTTTCATCCCCTGTGCATGCAATCGATGCTCGATTTCAATCAATTCTGTGAATTGCCAATCACCGGATCCATTGACGTGTTCAACTAGCAGAACGCAAGAGCTCGATTTCTTTTTCTATCCATCTTTGTAAGGTTGCCATGGAACTATCAAAAAACAAAATTGTCAAATAACAAAGACTCCATTTGTGATTACTACAACTTATTCTTTCTTTGGTTGCCATTTAACTGTCCATAAGCCACATTTTAACATGTAAACCAAACTGAACTCACATCATAAAAAAGAATGCACTTTAAATGAAACATTGTTAATGAATACTTCAAAAACAACAACAAACGTTATCAACTTCTAAAATGACATTATAATATTTAGCACATTCACATTTTACCCAATAATAGAAAAGCTCCACTATAACACTTAAAGGTAAATACCATCAATTTAGAATCGCACGTCCATCATAAACATTGAACTAAACCATGAAAAAATTTATAATATAAGTAGACAACTCTATATAAAAACAATTAAATTTGCGTAAGATCCAATCTACTGATATAGTAAGCTACGATTAGATAATATAACATTCAACAAAAATTCCACAAACAACATAGCTCCAACTATAAACAGAAAAAAAAAATAAGAGCAAGAAAATTCTATCAACAAAAAAACTCCAATTCAAAAAAAAATTGTTGTAAGTAAGACACTAAATATATACATATGAGCCAGAAAACTAAAATAAAATAGAAAATAATATATATAAGAAACAAGTATTGTTTGTCCTGAGAATTATTAACTTACGAAGAAAATCGTCTTGATTCAGCAATGAACATAGGAAGAGAGAAATTAGGCTGAGGAAAAGACTTATCTGGTTAGAGGTGTTCTTCACTCCAGGTTACAGAACAAGAAAAATATAAAAATGTATAAAAAAAATAAATGACTAACCTTTGAGGAGAGATGGTTGGATACTCTCTCCTTTCGAAGACAACTACATCACATCTGACATATGGACATTATGACATGTATTTTTTATTTAATTAAATTATTATTATATTGAGGAGGTGGGCACCCAATCAGACCGGGTGCCCATCGTTGGACATAAATTTAAGTGTGTGTGAGATCGGACTCTTGTGAGTTGTAAATCGCAGGTGTTGTAGGTACAAGTAAGATTCTAAATAATCCAGGGTGAGAATGTTGAGTATTGAATAATGAATCATTTGTTGGGAAAAATTCTGATATTGCTCGGGGTTATTTATGTAATTATGATAACTCCGGGGCTCGTTTGACGTGGCTAAAGGTTATTTTTGATTTTCTATTATATTTATTGAGCGATGTGATTTTGGGGGTAATCTCGTAATTTGGGCATCTCGGGCCCACGTATGAGGATTCTGATGGTGTTTTGAGCTATTCTCGATGATTTCGATCGGAAATGATGTCAGGGGTATTTTCGTAATTTGGCACTCGGAGAGCTCGTTGGTGACATTACGCGATATTTTTTGCTACCTCCTAAGAATTTGGAGATGATCAACTGGTAAAAGATTATTTCCGGGTATTTGTCGGCATTATGTGTTATTCATGTTCGATCGGTGTGTATTTTTGAAGTTCCGGGACGTTATGAAACTTATTCTGGTTCCATTGTGTATTTTCTAAGTGTGTTGGATTAATTTGATTGGGACTGAGCTTTTGGACCCTAAGTTGACTTATTGGGCCGAATTTTTCTATAAATACAAGACCCTAAGCCCTAGAAAAGGGTTCATATTCTTGGCACACTTCCCAAAGTTCATGTTTTCACGAGTTTGTGACCCAGTCGCGACTTTTTCTCAAAAAGTCGCGAGAGCCCTTTCTCAAGCCTCCTTACTCGCGACATTGTGCATGTAGTCGCGACATTGTGAGCCGAGTCGCGAGGTTGTGTGACTAGTCGCGAGATTATGTTGCTAGTCGCGAGTTTATGAGCCTGGTCGTGAGATTATGACCCTGATCGCGACATTTTTTCCTTTCACGAGATTCTGTATATGAGAGTCGCGAGATTATGTTGCTAGTCGCGAGTTTATGAGCCTGGTCGCGAGATTATATCCCTGATCGCGACATTTTGTCCTTTCGCGAGATTTTGTATATGAGAGTCACGAGATTATGTTGCTAGTAGCGAGTTTATGAGCCTGGTCGCGAGATTATGACCCTGATCGCAACGTTTTGTCCTTTCGCGAGATTTTGTATATGAGAGTCGCGAGATTTTGCATGGACTCGCGACATTATGACACAAAGTCGCGAGTGCCCTCATCATGGGCGTGACGTAGCGGTTCCGATCGTTTTTCATGCCGTTTTCGTTCGGATTGTCGAATCTCTTGATTGTACTTGTAACTTTTGATTGTTATAGTGAAAACCAAGGTAGTGCTACGCTCTTACGAGGACGTAAACTCACATCTTATGTTCTCCGATAGTTCTAATAGTTTCCGAAGTTTTTCAAACATTTCATATTGAGATTCAAGTATGAGTTATATTCGGTATGGTATAACGATCCTTCAGAGAGGTCTAATGTTTTTCTAACTAGTTTTGTGGCGATTGTGAGTATTGCATAGAGCGGCGGTTGATTGGCCCTTGTGAGAAACGTGAACCTCACATGAAAAATGAGTTGATGCGTAGTTGCATTGGGAGAATTTGGCTACGTGTGTTGCTTAATTGTGTATGTGTGCACAGAGTGGTTGGTGAGAATGATAGCCGCTAAAAGTTGGAGATGCCAAGTCAACGCGAGTTACTGATTACAGGGAAACATAAGAGGTTACATGTCTACAAGCAGATTGTCGTATAGAAGTGTTCAATGCTATGCGAGGACATGGGAATGATAAGTTGCATATGATAAGTTAATAATAAGTTGAATATGTGATGGCGTCATCTTACGACATCATCATTGTCTCACCGGTCAATAGCGATAGTATGATCCTAATCCTATTTCACCCATTGCACCCGATTTCTGAAGGATGGCGACAAGTTTTTTACTCTGTTTCGACAGCAGTGATATAAGAAATAAAGGTCGTAGTAGAATGAGAGTTATGGAGAACATAAGAAATGTCATCGTTGGAAAAGCTTGCCCTAACGTATATACCATATATTCGGAAATGAAAGAATGCAGACTTATGGGTCACATGACATTGCTGCAAGCACTTTGGTTGATCGACTGTATCGTTGTCGAGGTCCAACTTGCAAACACTTTAGTATTCAGCTGCAAGAACATTTATTTAGTTGCGAGTATATTTCTTGCCATGGTTGAAGAGAAGAAAAGAAGATCCCTTATATACACCTCTCTATTACAAGCATCGATACCAAAGACTCATGAGTCCCAAGTATTTTGTCCTTTTTCCATCACAATTTTGGACAAGTTACTAATGATGGTCTATAATCAGTCTGATGTCGAGAGGTTTTTGAGGCATGGCTAGGTTGGTAAGTTGATTAGTAAGATGTAAATAATGCCCGAAACCGAAGTCGAGGATGTTGGCTTGAATATTCAACCCAAGTACACAACCAACCTTCCATAATGAGGATTTAACATGACCTAGGGAAAGACTCCATGCGTATTGATGACCTCACTCAATATACATTCAGTTTGTTTAGGATTATAGAACGTGTGATAGAGTGAATTAATGAAGTGAGTTTTTCTAGTTTTGAGTTATCAACGAGGTTTTCTAGTTATCAATTCGTGAAGTATTAATATTCTTTATGGCCACCTAATAAGAAGCTATATATAGCTTTCAGATATGTTCCGTTCGTGATATCGATGACTTTGGTGGTTTAATGCTCGAGGCTCCAAGATTAACAGAGTTTATGGCAACCTGGTGAACTATTTGGGGTTAAAAAGATTGTACATGTCCAACAATATGGAATTTAATATCTTGATATTCAAATTGAGGAATTGAAGAGTACGAACTTGGGGAACTCATACGCCAACGAAAGGATATTATGGTAAGAGAAGAATCCAGTCTGCAAGACGAAGCATTGGGGAATGAACAAGTATTTGTCGTGATAGATGGAGAAATTACAAATATGGATACCGAACAAGAGGTTGAAATTATAAGATAGTCATCGATGAATAACTATGGAACGCGTTAGTTATCATAGAATCACAAAATGAAACTCAGGCATTGAGCTGTGTTATTGATAGATCTGTGGGGCGTATATTTATGTGTCGGCACACATTAAGTAATCAGAACTTCCTAAATGGTTGTACGAATTGTGCAGGTGTTCTATCAATCATTCAAGAATATTCGAGCATTTGATGAAGTAATCGGATCACCGTGGCTTCCTTGTTGTTTGAGTAGTTAAACATATCTTCATCGATAAGTATTCTCTATTTGGATCATGTGTGGGTCTACATTAACGAAAGCCTTTGAAGAGTCTCGTAAATCTTGGAATTATGGTTGAGGATTTGGAATTAAGAAAATGATTGAGCTTCAATGGTTAAAGTTAAATATCTACTCGATGATCAAGTTATTGATAACATGAACCCTATGTTATTCGAGATATGTTTGGATTATTCTTATCCTATCCGAGATGGTATTCATTCAGATTATTCTTATTCTATCGTGAAGGGTTCGTCTGTTCGATTTACTACGCTATCCAAAATTATGGTTGTTAATCGTAGCATCACCGTATCTGCCAAAGGTGATTAATTGATCTTTCCAAATATCTTTACTAAGTTATCTATCAGCGTTACATGTTTGTGTCATTTAATGAGATCCCGAGAATTATGGTTGTTGGGTATTCAAAACAACTTCAACCACTATCATACTATGCCAATTGGAGTTCACGAAAGAGATGTCGAATTTGTGTTATTTTATTGATCGCCCGGAATGGTATTCATCTGGAAATATATGATTACTGAGCATGCTTTCTTAATTCACATGTGACATTATCGAGCTGAAGAGTATCTTGACCGTATATGTATTTTAGGGTTTAGTTCTTGGCATAGAACTAATGAGCAACGTGTTCAGTTGATCTGGTTTAACAACAATTTTGTTGCTCTGGAACGATTTGTTATTCTCCAAGTCACATTGGGTTATCAGGAAATATCAAGGCCTTTATTAATGGAATTCGTAGTGGTGGATCTTCCTATCATCTTTTACAATTTTGCCCTTGCTGGAAGTGCTTTAAATCTAATCGAAGCTATCATATCTCCACCCCATTTTGATGGTGAAATTCCATACCTTGGAGTAAATATCTTCCTAGTGTTATGTTCCGAAGCGGTAATGAAGGTGTCTAGAGCGAAGAAATGCATCTATATGGTGGCTTTCTAAATGGAAGATTGAGTGTATTAACATGATATGATTTTGTTCTAGAAGAAAAAGAGAAAATGGTTTAAATATGGAACATCTATTATTAAGGGGATTTTTTAAGAATGAAAATGAATTCCTCGAAAGAAGTGGATATTCTCCTGTGAAAATGAAAAGATAATAATTTGAAGATGTTGAAATCGTGTTGCAAGCAGGGCTCGTACAACTTGTGAAATACACATAGTTGGTCACGGATCTAGCGATGGCTCTAAAGTCGAACGATACCTAGAGAGTTTGTATTGATTTCATTTAGTCAAGTGAAGCATAGTTAGAGGACCTATGCCTACTGGCGCTATTGACATACTGGCTTATCCGACCAGATTGTAGTTTTCCAATTATGCCTTTTGGTTCAAAAAACCAGATGCATTGTACCGACGGTCGATGAAATCAATATTTAAAGATGTGAGGAGAAAAATGTGTGGAAGTCAATAATGATGGTATACAGATAAAGACCAGTATGCAAATAATTATTTCTAATATTTGAGCGAGTGGTTGAGAATACTGAGGAAGTATTGAATGAGGTGGAATCCTCCTACATGTGAGTTCTTGGTGAAAGGCGGAAATTTTCTTGGTCTATGATGTTTGTAAGAGAAATATAAATTGATAAGTTATCAATCAAGAAAAATTTTATATTCATTCATACATAGTCGGGTGGCTTTTGAAGGTTGAAAATGTTATATAAATATCGATTCGTTTATGTCTCCACTCCTCATCAGAAACCATTGGGTTATATTTTGCGCATTCAAAGAAATCATAAGTGCTGCCTTAGTTGGGTTTGATGATGACAAAGAAGGGTCATAATGATGTTAGTAGGAAACTACAAGAGGTGGAATTTCCATGAACCGACCTTAGATGTGTTAAGAGAGAAGATTTAAGATCTTATAAAAGTGAGTCTCATTAAAGTGATCATATATGCGCAACCATCTATCGACAAGATGGGACGGAGCAATTATTTCCTTTCATAGAAACGTTGAAAGGAATAGTAAGTGACGTTGTCACATTTGCAGTGTCCGCTACTGGTAATACACATGTTTTGATGGCCGGGGAAGTAAAGACCTATGCTATTTAACCCTGTAGCGGGATATAGACGAAAATTTTTTTACATGATAAAACAAGTACGCTTATTACGTTGTTATGACCGGAATTTCTAAGGCTCAAAGTGGAGATTGCGGACACTTGCGATACTCGCAAATCCAATCCATTCAGCACTGGAGACTTGCGAATAAAAACGTTTGGTCAATATGGAAGAATGTGAGGGTATTATGATAGTTTTGAATTAAATATAAGGATGGTATAATCGTGATCCATTGAACCAACAACCATGAGGGGGCAAATACAACGAATCTAGAGTTTATCTCACTCGGAAGAATGAGAGTTTGTTGATGGGAGTTAAACCCATTGTTGTTAGAATTCTTGATACATATTATCGATTATCGGAAAGTCATGTCCTTTTGCTCAAGCTTTTCTTTTATTTATCCGCATATGATAGTGCTAACGGATTTATCCTCAAGTCAGCATATAAAAGTTTATCTTTCTCCGAATCGATAAGCAAAGATGTTTAGTGGAATGCATTCTATGCATTTGTGGGATATTCATAATAATGTGCTTTCAAGATTGATATTTTATACAGCGAAGTGTACTGCGATGCAAGAGAATACTAGTGCGAATCCACCTATTGTCTAACGAATCAAGTGTGATAGAGATGATTTCTTATCAACTGTCAATTATGATTGTCGGGAGATCAACTAATGAGGTCACCTCAAGATGAGGACCAATCCGTGGAATTGTATAAATAATCGGTTATTAGGCCATCTATATCTTCGTTCTTCATCTTATGCAAGTTAAGTGCATTCAAGAAGAAAATTTATGCCGGGGACTATATTGAGTGTGAAAAGATGATGAGATAAATATTGCAAGTTAAGTTGGAAATTGGGTCAGTGTTTCCCTAAGTATCTACGGTGAATATCACAAGCGAAATTATAAGTTGAGTCATATTTGCTCTGAGGATATGTGGCGACAATTAAACTATTGTTCATGATTTCCCATTCGACACATGGGGACTGACATTAGTATGGGCATTCGCGATGGCAGTGGACATGAAGGAATTGTACATTACTGCATTAAAATGAGACATTGAATGTATATAAGTCGAATAAGTATCCCGAGTTTCGGAACATGAAATGAGGAGTTTCGTTCTATATTGTTTGCTAGTTTGGGATTCCTGAGGACTTGATGTCATATAATGCAACAAAATTATTCGTAAAGCAAGCAAGTAAATTATGCAAGTATTATTATATCTAGCAGAAACAGTGCCTCGTGCCTGCGAGCGGGAAACGAAGCTCCCTCTAATGTTTCAATTATATTTTCAATGTTAGATATTGCGCACAATTTTTTGGGGAAAAGCACGAGTGAATAATGCGTGCAATATTATGTTGCATTCTATGCCTAGGACTTTCAGAGTCACTAATGGATTTTATTGAGACACGTGAAAGCTAAATTTACGATGTATTAAGAACCTCGTATGGAGCGCAAGTAGTCAAATTAAGGTATGTTATTACAATTGCGTTCATTGCTATTAATTATTGTTAAATTGCATGCACGTTGTACGATGTATGAGGTTACTGTGGTGATGATTGAATGAGCGTATAAGATTGTGAACATGAGCGGAGAGGAGCTGCAACGGATTTGGTATATTTCCAATTTGCGCCAGTGTTATGTATACACGTGACTTATCGATCTTTCTAAAATAAGAATTCTCCTCTTTTTTATGGTTATATTCTAATTTTTTGAGTATCTTTTTTGATGACATGAACTCAATCGACTAGGGGACTTGTAAGAGTAGGTCCATTGCATTTTAGAATGATGGAGGGTGGAATAAAATAATAGGTTAGATTAGAAATGCAATGTACCGCCTGTCCTGTAGTCGATAATTTTCAAACACGTCAAATTAGATACTGTGTCAATATACTTTGAACATGATGAGTCTTCCTGTCCGCGCCAGAATCGCATGTACATAGATATTGTGGGAATATGTCAAGGGGCCCGATTTATTATGAGATAGCCGGCTTAGTACTGAGCATGTTTCCGTGGCAAAACGGGGTGCAAGTTTATACCCGACTCCTCCATGACACGCCGGCGAGGGTCACGCCCTCGTCGGAGGCTGGTCCATTTCCGCAGTGGCCCCGGGTGCAAGTATATATCGGCGGCAAGAGTGTTATGGCCCCGGGTGCAAGTATATATCGGCGGCAAGAGTGTTATGGCCCCGGGTGCAAGTATATACCGGCGGCAAGAGTGTGATGGCTTTGGGTGCAAGTATATACCGACGGCTAGAATGTGATGGCCCCGGGTGCAAGTATATACCGGTGGCAAGAGTATGATGGCCCCGGGTGCAAGTATATACCGGCGGCGAGAATGTGATGGCACCGGGTGCAAGTATATACCGGCGGCGAGAGCGTGATGACCTCGGGTGCAAGTTTATACCGACGGGACAATGTGATGCAGCGGTGCAAGTTGGCACCATGATGACCTCGGGTGCAAGTTTATACCGATGGGACAATGTGATGCCGCGGTGCAAGTTGGCACTATGATGACCTCGGGTGCAAGTTTATACCGACGGGACAATGTGATGCCGCGGTGCAAGTTGCCACCGTGATGACCTCAGGTGCAAGTTTATACCGACGGGATAATGTGATGCCGCGGTGCAAGTTGGCACAGTGATGACCTCGGGTGCAAGTTTATACCGTTGAGACAATGTGATGACCACGGTGCAATGATGATGGGATAGTGTGATAGTCATTGTGCAGGTTTATGCCAGAAGAGAACGTGCAAACAGATATGCAAGTGCTTCGTTAAACTAATCTCGAGTGCAAATTTATACTCAGCGAGAATTCAAGTTCGTCGAGAACATATTACTATGAGAAATACTAAATGTCGTTTGTTCGATAGAGATATCCTTGTTTACGAAATTAATGGCAGATTACCCCGGGAGAAATCTTGTTATTTATTGTCGGAGAAAGAATTTATGAAAGTACATTGTTACATGATTGGTTTACCTATCATCGCCGAGGGATACATTCTGCTAAAAGATCATACATTTTCTATTTTGATTGGAATGGCTGGTATGAGTTTTGTGATCGTATTCATGGTTTTCACTTAAGTAAACGATCAAAATGACCAAATATTCGCCTTAGGGTTTACATTCCACAAAATGATGTGATTACTGGGGGCTCGTACCCATGCTCGGAACAATCGTAAAAGCTTTCTGTGATTATCTGGAATCCCTATCACATTTGCGAATATCTCTTCGCTAAATCATGTCGAATGATTATTTATTCCTAATTGGCGAACTAATCATATGGAAAGTTGTTATTATTTTGGGGGATAGCTTCTCGATTCAGATTCTCCGGAGTGAGATTTTTCTTCAAGCTATCAGGGAAATTGAAAAGAAATGAATGAAAGTTTCATTATATGATGAGGAATACTAAGTTATTTACAATCAATAGAAGAGTATTTACTATCGGAGAAATTATGAAGTCACGTTATAACATGACCTCATTTGTTAGATTGGCCACGTTACGGTCATACATCATGGATTTGTTATTTTGACCGCATATTTTCATTTGCAATCAAACTGACCAAGTGATGGTTTCATGGTATCAATTCTTGTTAGTTATGACCGGGCAGTCTCAGATATTATCGAAATTGTAAAGTTATACCCCCATAAAAGGGGCCATTGTCTAAAAAATCCGTCATTTGGCTTAATCATCTGCACGTGCTTTTATTTGCCGATGGATCATATTCATGGATTTTATTAGGATAAACGGTTAGAACGGCCAAATATTTGCCCGATGATATTAATTCAACTAAATTCTATTACGACCGGGGACTCACATTTATGATCAAAGCAGTTATGATCAAAGCGATCGGAGAAGCGAACCACAACAAGGAATATTCTGAAGTGAACGAACTTGTATTTTAGGGCATGTATTTCATATGAATGGTGTATCCAGTAATTGTCTCATGACTGTCTCGTATTTTTTGTTATGGTTGAAAGAACAAAGAAGCGGGCTTGGATGTATTAAGATCGCTCCCTTAGACTCAGTTGCAACAGTCAAGGGTCATTCCCTTATGTATGACAATGAAACTTATGTTACAATCTCATTTACGATCAGAGCTGCCTTCCCGGGATTAGTACGAAAGGTCTAAACTCTTTCAACATATGGCGAATGACTCTTAAGTATTTTATGGATGTCTCGTGTTCATTATCTATTAGAGGGAGGGATTAGCACGTTGTTGTATAACACGTGTGTCGCTATTTATGGTCATACGGTCCAAAGAATTATTTTGTGCATGACACGGATTATCCTATTTACCATCGGAGATGTCATAAAGTCGTTTTATGGACGGCATGGATTTCCTTACCCAAGATAATACGAATATAGCAACAACTATCAGACTTGATCAAGTTGTGAGATTTTATTAGAGACGGAACAAAACAAAGGCAAATCTTAAAAATTCACAAATAAAGGGAATCAATTTCAAACGGAACTCGGACTTATTTTATCAAAGGAAACATATGGAAGATCAAAATTGGTGAGATAGAAATATAACAGTCATTGGCTTTCTTATAAGGCAATTTCACGTTATTGCCATAACTTTATATGGTTTCCTATATGATTCTTAGTCGGAGCCCTCGTTTTTCTTTTCTTATAACCCATAGAATTCGGCTAATATCTTCCGAGGCAAAGTTCTCCCAGCGATAAATATTTACTTCAGAAAGAATCTTAATTCTTAGATAATATATATGGGAAGTAGGAATAGAGGGAAGGTAATGACCCTACCTCGATCGGTATGTTTACATAATATTCGATAACCATCAAAACTATTATTCAGTTGAGCCCTACCTTGTATACTTAGATGCCGGCTATAGACACTTTGTCCTTTATGGGATCGTATCTAAAAGAGATGATAAATCATCATTTCGCCTCAAAGTTGGGAACTCGACCTCAAATTCAAATGTTACCCTTAATGTTTAAACACATGGCCTTGTTTATTTCAACGGCCCCTTACTAAGAAAGCAAACATGCTATATATACGACAATCTTTACACGTAGCCGGTAATTGAGCTGTATATAAAAGATGCACATGATCTACCGTAAGCGTAAAATAGTTGCCCCGAAATAGTGAGAAAGACAAAGGAGTAAGTAACGACCTCCTGGCGGAGATGAGAAAGTGATGTTCTTGTTCGAATATGGGGATATCTTATGCAGGGAAAAGATATATGAGCTTGAGGTCGCAGAGTAACAATCACGATGGGAACAAAAATGAATTACAAAGTTGAGGAGTGTGACAAGCCCCCTAAGTTGTGAAGAGCTGGATTTTGATGAAGCAAAAAGTGATAGCTACACGCTGAAATTGAAGCCTCTTGATAGACAGTTAAAAAATATTTTCTAAGTTCGATTGCGTAATATTTACGAATCGAAGCAGTGTGTTATGGTCCCTTTTTAGGGGGTACCAACAGTCGTCCGGTTCGTTCAATCAACGAACTCGGTTCTGATTTATAAAAAATGTGGAGAGCGATTAAAAACTGAAATCAAGGTAAAGACACAGCATATATAGTGGAAACCCCGTAAAATGGGGTGAAAACCACTCGACCAAGAGCCGAATATGCTCTTGATCTGTTCACTAATGAAAATAAGAGAAGTTTACACACAACAGGCTAATGAAAATGACTGAGTATAGAAAGTAGTAAGAATTTGGGCAGCGTAACAGCCTATTCTTCTGCATCCAAAGGGTCCTGTCTTTTCCTTCGCCTTGCCCTGTATTTATAGAGTTGCCGGCGAGTGTAATCCACGTCCTGTAACCGCCTCTGACAGGTTTGTTAGAGGTTGTTATCGCAGGATGTAAAACGAGGCTGGGACCGATGCGTGGACTGCGTGATCGGGCCCGAGGCTTGATAAACGTGACAGGGCCCGAAGCGTGGAACGCGTGAGCCTGTAACCGTTTTGTAACCGTTCGGACCGAACCACGGAGCCAGCTGGCAGATAACGCTTATTTTTACTAAGGTTATCTTCAGTCCTCGTGTTGAACATCGGGCCGGTTTTCTTAAAGGTGTAATTGGGCTGTGAGAATTCGTTTTGATTAGTTAAATCGGCCCAACTGTTATCGGGCCTCACCCATCACAGGGTACCCGGTCCTAGAGTTCTCATCACAGTGTATAATGAAACGCATCAGTACGCAAAGAAAAGTGAGATATGTCTAAGAGCAGACCCTCCGACTTGAAAAATCTGATACCATTAGTGACAACGAGATGATTTCGACCGTATACATGGTGTTCTCAAAAAAGTGTATGAACGTGGTTTGGATTTCCCGACGAGCTGATATAATGTGGTTTACGACTCATCATCTGAATCTGCAAACCAGGAGACTATTGATATTGCTCGGGGTTATTTATGTAATTATGATAACCCCGGGGCTCGTTTGACGTGACTAAAGGGTATTTCTGATTTTCTATTATATTTATTGAGCGATGTGATTTCGTGGGTAATCTCGTAATTTGGGCATCCCGGGCCCACGTATGAGGATTCTAATGGTGTTTTGAGCTGTTCTGGATGATTTCGGTCGGAAATGATGCCAGGGGCATTTTCATAATTTGACACTCGAAGAGCTCTTTGCGACCTTACGCGATATTTTTTGCTACCTCCTAAGAATTTGGTGACGATCAACTGGTAAAAGAGTATTCCCGGGTATTTGTCGGCATTATGTTTTATTCATGTTCGATCGGGGTGCATTTTTTAAGTTTCGGGATGCTATGAAACTTATTCCAGGTCCATTGTGTATTTTCTAAGTGAGTTTGGCTAATTTGATTAGGATTGGGTTTTTGGAACATAAGTTGACTTATTGGGCCGAATTTCTCTATAAATACAAGACCCTAGGCCCCAGAAAATGGTTCAAATTCTTGGCACACTTCCCAAAGTTTACGTTTTCGCGAGTTTGCGACATAGTCGCGACTTTTTGTCAAAAATTCGCGATAGCCCTTTTTCAAGCCTCCTTACTCGCGACATTGTGCATGTAGTCGCGACATTGTGAGCCGAGTCGTGATGTTGTGTGGCTAGTCGCGAGATTATGTTGCTGGTCGCGAGTTTATGAGCCTCGTCGCGAGATTATGACCCTGATCGCGACATTTTGTCCTTTCGCGAGATTCTGTATATGAGAGTCGCGAGATTATGTTGCTAGTCGCGAGATTATGAGCTTGGTC
Source organism: Utricularia reniformis (assembly GCA_009725065.1). Classification (NCBI taxonomy): domain Eukaryota; kingdom Viridiplantae; phylum Streptophyta; class Magnoliopsida; order Lamiales; family Lentibulariaceae; genus Utricularia; species Utricularia reniformis. The sequence continues at coordinate 458,103 of RWGZ01000355.1, read as the reverse complement.
GCGAGACTATGATCCTGATTGCGACATTTTGTCCTTTCGCGAGATTTTGTATATGAGAGTCGTGAGATTATGTTGCTAGTCGCGAGTTTATGAGCCTGGTCGCGAGATTATGACCCTGATCGCGAGATTTTGTATATGAGAGTCGCGAGATTAAACCTATTTCCACTAAAAACATCATTCAAAAGCCTCGAACACCTAGGGATGTGTCTCAAACTACCTTTGGTCTTCAAAATTACAAAAATAGCCTTAATGCCAAGTCAACTTAAAACATCTCAGAAAACGGGCCATACGACCTCAATCGAGCGGTCGAAAATGGAAGATCGATCAATAATGCAATGGGAACTGATATTATCCGGGAGTATTTTGGTATTATGATACCCTGGGAGCTCATCCAACGTGGCTAAATGCTATTTTCGGTTTTTCGTACATTTATGGAATAATGTGATTTCGGGGGTATTCTCGTAATTTGGACTTCTCGGGCCCACGTATGAGGCTTCTAATGAAATTTCGAGCAGTTTTGGATAATTTCGGTCCCGAACGGATAAAATGGTATATTCGTGATTTGGCACCCGAAGAACGTGCCAGTAAGTTTTGCCGATATTTAAGTCTATCTACTCAATATTTGGAGCCAAGGAGCTAGTCAATGGTATTTTCTCATCGTTATTTTTGACTAGCTTTCGACCGGGATGCACTTATGAACTTTGGGGATGTCATGACATTTATTCCGTTCGAATTTAATATTTTCTAAGTAATTTGGGCTAAGTTAATTAAAATTTGGTTTCTGGGACTGAAACTAACTTATTGCCCTGAGTTTCTCTATAAATATAAGCTCCAAGGCACTGAAAAATGGTTCAAACTCTTGGTACGCTCCACACGGCAAAGTTTTCACTTGAATTGACCCCGAGAGTCGAGACTTTCTGTCTAGTCGCGAGATTTTGATATTCCTAGTCGCGAGATTATGTTCATTCGCGACTTTATGCACTACTCCATTGATCCTGGAGTTTCGTATCTTATTTCGTTAAGGCAGTCGCGAATTTGTGCTCGTTCGTGAGTTTCTATACCTGGCAGTCGCGACTTTGTGCACTGATCCGCGACTTTTTGGCCTGACTCGCGAGTTTTTGGCAGTTCTGGCGCAACAGAGTGGATTTTATCGTTTTTTGACTCGTTTTCATTCGGATTGTGGATATCCCTCAATTGTAACTATATACTTTGATTCTTATAGTGAAACCAAAGTATATCTCTGCTCTCTCGAGGAAGTAAGCTCACACAATGTGGGTTCAACCTCGTATATCGCTTGTGTCCCCACAACAATTGAATTCATAATTATGATATAAATCGACTGATCTAAAATAAATACTAAAAAATATTTTTAGACAAGATCAAGAACGACCGACTTGATTAAACAATAGAAAATTATACTGATCTTAGCGCATAGGTATAAGAAGATGCTTCGTTGCTTGGCAACGAAGAAACTAGATTGGTTGGTAAAGGAATGGGCAAAGAGAATATGCTGGTAAGAAAGGTTTCTAGAAGGGACGACCCCTGGAATTCGGAAACCAAGTCTCGCAAAAGGTCACATCTCGAGACACGAAGAAATTGTGAGATTCAAGGTTGTACAACCGCCCACTTTCTGAGTAGACGGATAGCTGATAAAGACACACGGTCGACTTCTGGGTGTGAATTTATCGGTGGGTTTAGGTAACCAATGAGCATGAGCGAGAAAACCAAAAACACAATGATGGGATATTTGGGGAGGTTAGCCATGCAAAATTTCATATGGACTGTGATTGTCGAGTACAGAAGAGGAGACTCTGTTAATGAGATACACAATAGTTTTAACGCACTCGACCCATAATTGAATAGGAATGGAAGCTGAAAGCGATGATCACGAACAACGTTCAAAATATATTGATGCTTTCGCTCGACCCAACTATTTTTTTAGGGGTGTGATGTACAGAGGATTGGTGTAGAGCACCTCTGGTACGAAGAATGATTTAAGAGGCAAAAATTCGGTGTCATTGTTAGTGCGCAAGCACTTAGTACGATCAAATTGAGTATGAATTCAAGCAAAGAAATCCATAACAATTGAAGTGACTTGAGTTTTGTCTGACAGTAAATAGATCCAGATCCCTCTAGAATGATCATCAATGAATGTCAAAAAATAGCATCCACCACAAGTGGATGAACTTCGATAGGGATCCCAAAGCTCACAATGCACTAGATCAAAACAAGAATTAGAAACACTCAAACTGGAAGAAAAACAATCTCGGGTTTATTTTGCTTTGAGAAAACGATACAATAATGATTAGAAGAAAAAGTCATTAAGCGCATGAGATGTTATACCACTTATTTAGACGAATGTCCTAACCGATAGTGCCACAACCATCCATCCTCCGGAACTTGTCTAGCTACACTTGCCTGATCATCCTACGAGCACAGTCCATAAATTTTATTACTCTAAAGGCCCACCCCAATTGGGATCTTTGAAGTTGAGTCATGCAAGAGAAAAAATTTAGGAGTAAAAAATAAAGATCACTAATAGAGATTCATCCATGAGCTAACATACAACAAATTGTGTACAAAATCCAAAATGTGAAGAACGTCTAAGATTATCAAATTTGATGAGATGTGGGCTTTCCCATATTTCAAAGCAACATATTTTCTATTGTTCGACAATATTACTTGTCGAGGAGCGATCTGATGTATGTCAGATAGTAAACTTAAGTCCCCTATCATATGCCGATTGACACCATAATCTATAATCATGTACCATTGTGGAAACATACCGGACGAGATGTGTTGTTTGGGAGATGGGTGCACATGCAAGGATATTCTTCACGGACATCCATTGATCGTCTTACAAGCTATGAAGTGCATTTGCAGGAGTGAGGACAGAAGAAACATCCGTGGTCGGCGGTTTAGGGTTGGTCGACGGTTGTCGACCGTAGGAATGTCAACCGCATCCACAGCCTTTCCCTCTGTCACAACCTCTTCCACGGCCCTTCAATCCTATGTAAGTCAGTACTGCTGCTGAGTTTTTGATTGCCGCTTTTGGTCGATCCCCCCACCAGTCAGGGTACTCATGGAATGCAAAGCATGTTTCGACATATGACCCTTGGTATCAAAGGCGACACACACTCTTGGCAGGTCTTTCCACTCCATCGGTGCGAATAATGAAGTTGACATTTTTTGGTTTTTCTTCCTTGCCTTGGGCCACTTATCTGTGACATTCTTCCAGAATGATTTCAGAATGCACTTTATTTAGGGATGCCAGATTCTCACAACTAAGGTTGTTCGATCGAGCATTGCCATTGATCCCATCATCCAATCCAAACAGAAATTAGTGAACTCTTTCATTTTCTTGCCGTTGTAGGAGACGCTTCACTAATTCACCTGACGCTTGTCTACATCAGCAAGTGACACCATCTTCATATGTAGACAACTCACTCTATAGTTTGCGCAATCTTCCGAAATAATCCACAACATTGTCTCCATTGTGTGTATATGCAGGCAACTCTCCTTTCAATTCGTGAATCCTAGGGTTGTTTCCCATGGAGTAGCGTTGGCATAACTCTTCCCAAAGTAGTTTGGTAGAATCAATTAAGGACTATGATTATTATTTCCTCACTCGTTCCAAGTCCAATATATGGTTCATCTATACTCCTATCAACAAATCTTGGTTTTCTTTTTGTCCTCAATGCCATTTTCATGGCATGTGCTCATTTTTCTCCTTTGAGAACCACTGAGTGAATAACAAGTCCAAAGTGATCTAATGCGGTTAATGTACATGCCAATGTGTCTCTATACGACATTCCAATGATGTCGAATAGGGCAAGAACCAAAGCTCCTCCATATGAGTTTTGAGAAACATTGGGCATAAATCCTGAGGTATTTACTCCCCCAAAACTTTGGTGCCACGGTTCAAGATTTTCGCCCAACTGAACATTCGGCCCTATTATTTTCGTAATTATCGACGGTGCACTCAAAGGTGTAGAGCCTGTTGTGGTTGAGAGTGATGGTATCGTCTGGGGATTGGAAACCCTTGCACCCCTAGTATTACCTAGCGTTAGTTGTCACGAAGAAGGTGACGTTAATGGGGGAAAATCATGCCTGAGTGGCGGAATCAATCCACTTATAGGATCTATTACTCTGATACCATGTTGAGAGAATGAGAATTGAAAAGAACTATTTTCTCGCACACTGGTAACTACAGAGTTCTACGTTACATATTTATATAAACCTAATGTATAAATTTAACCTAACACATCAGTGCGATCGACACATGTCGTCGACCTCACAAATAAACTGACCCATATGTGGACCGGTGTTATTCCGGTCGCCACTACATAGATCCACATATAACAAGAAAGATATAACACAATGAACTTGTAATTAGAAAACGTAAAAGTAGGGGGAATCGTTAAGTCTAAATAAAATGCAATAAATGTGGCAAGCCATAAAAAATGATTCATGTTTGCTGCATTACTATAACTGAGCATGAAAGCATACGCAAATTAAATCATTGATTGTAGCCTTCATAATAATCATCGGTTATTACGGATACGAATCTTTCAAGCCAAGGCAGTTGATGAAGATCCTTCATTGTTTCAGCATACGAGTCAGTGCAGCGAGGCAGTGCTTGATATGAATCTTGATCACTTAAACTGTAACCCCCAGCAAGGAACCTTTGGATGAGTGCAAGCTGAGATCTTTCATGCTCCGAATACGGATTCGGCAATGAATCCCAGGTCCAATTTTCCGTGTTCGGAGAAGGATATGATTTAAAATCTGCAGAATAATCAGCATCCCAAAGTGGGCATTCACATGTTTGTTCACCTTCTCTGTATTCAGCACCACAAGTGTAGCAGAACTCGTGCCCACACCTACAAAAAACGTAAACGAATAACCAAACTTGTCGATTTTCATAACAATGAATTTCGACTAACCAACATCTCATGTGGTAGCAACCATTGTTGAGTTCGATTTTGCCATGGCATTGTTGGCAGAATCTCCATTGTCTATTATGTAAGAGATGCTGCATCGTTAGATCAGAAACAACTCTCTCATCTTCAGGAAGGTTTCCATACTCTTGACAGGTTAAAGAAGAATGCCAAGGAAGGCTACAGTCACGACACATTAATTGGTTGCAAACATAACACTCCATACAGCTAATATTATACTGGTTCGAATAACTATCACGAGCCGACCAACATTCACGAGGATCTAAAATAGCTAAACAATTAGAATATGGGCAACAAATCAAATCTCCATTTGCAAGTGCCTTCTCCAACGATTCATAAGAAATGGCCGTAAGAAAAGACTTACATAAACACAAAGAAATGCATTCTTTGCACTCTAATTCCGGACATTTTATTGGAAATTCGCAACACTTCAACTTACGTATAACATATCTTCTCATACAGTGGGAACAGAATTTGTGAGAGCATCTAATCGATAGCATCATCGATTTCAGTCTCTCTTTGCTGCAAATTGAGCATATTTCGGTCGAGTTATCCCCCTTCACCGGGATGGATACTAAACCGACAGCCACTCGGGCTAAATATAAGGCCTTTTCTAATGCAGTTTCAGGGACTAATTTTAACACAAAAGCTTCCATATCACTCACCTGTTCAAGTATTCTTTTTCGGAGTGCTTCCAATAAAGGGATCTTAACAATCTCCTCATCATTTATAAGCTGAAAGATGTCGCAATACACATCTTATTATACATTAAGACAAAAAAACAACACACATCAAATACAATAGAACCAAAAACGATTCAACTTATTGTAGAATGAAACATCATCAATCAAACACAAAAAAACGAAGAATGACATCATAAGACACCATTTTTTCTTAATCCTTAAACTTAATACAGAAAAACAACTTGGGGTCGAGAACACATTTTACCTGATTATGGATAACTTCAGAATCGGTAAACACAGAAATTTTCCGGGCATCATTCTCAATAGCCAAAGACAAACCATCAATCAAAGCTAAATATTCTGCAACCAATTCTTCTACATAAAAATCAAGTTGTTTCTGAACCTGAAGTCCAGTAACATTGCCAGGTCTCTGAATAACCACACCAATTCCAGAAAAACTAGAGCAAGAATTTTCTGGTCCAGCAACAGAAACACCTTTGAAATATATATTCACATGATCATCATCAAGAGAAATATTTCCTTTGAAATCTTTGTCGCCCAATTCATCCTCGTCCCCAAAGCAACTTTTGAACTCATCCTCATCTTCTTCATGTTTCAACCTGAAAACTGTTCGTTCATCCATTTTTCAGATTACCCAAAAACACCCTACCAGTGAACCCAATCTGGAAGCTGGGGTAAAATGAGTAAATAATCTTCAAATTTCACAAAAAACAAGAATCAGGGCACAAAAGATTCCCGATCCTCGCATCAAACACTGAATTGGCAACATCATGGAACTGCCCATCACTTGAAGAACAAATTTTTCAATTAAAAGCAGACATATTTAAACATAGAAAAGCAGATCCCACCATTCAAAGAGAAGAAGAACAGTTTTCTTTGCCGTAAAAGAAACACCCACTTTCCTTGCCCTGTTCATATGTAGAGAATAATCAATACCTCAACTGATATTCCATCAATCCCAACAAAAAATACAAGGAAATCATTCAATTGCGGTATGATACAGAAACAGAAAAAAATAATTACCAAACAAAAGCAATAACTCAGATTCTGACGGAACAATTAATCCAACTGACGCCCTTTTTTCTGATCTAATTTATGAAATATTCAATAACAATATACGAAAACGGATCACAAATGGAAACAGAATCTTCAAAATCGTGCCCTAATACTAGGAACAGAAGCAAATACCAATAAATTCAATATTTATTATAAAATAAAACAATAGTTAAATTTTGAAGATATTTTTTTATGTCTAGAAGCCAAGCAACATTATATTGTTTGAGGCTCTTAAGTTTTAACAACATAATCAATGGAAAGTGGAGTAACATTTGGTGAAATAATTATAAGATAAATTTTGGTACAATACAAAAAAAATAGTATGTTATTCTCGATTGTATATGTGAACCTTGAATTATGATTGACTATTGTTATGTTCATGTTGGTTTTTATATATATTTTAATATGTATGTTACAAAGTACATAATTTAAAGAGTAAAATAGAATCTTAATTTACAAAAAAGCAAGAACTTGTTCCTTACAGTATCATAATGTAATCATATAAAACCAACAATCTGCGTTTTTTAGCATTTATATTTAACATGCTTTTATTTATTTTCTCATTATGCACATGTCATTACATCATTGTTGGAAATTCTTACAAAATGTTATGAAAGTGGGATTTGGGTTATTTGTTAGGCCCATTATTGACATTCAGGCCTGAAAGTATGAATAAGAAGCGATAGAATCATGAAGGGGGGTGTGAGTGAGCTCGGTTATTTATATAATTATTTTATTTTCTAAAATAATATTTTAAAAACTAAATATTATCATGAAATATTATTTTTTAGAAAAACAATTAATAGTAGATAAAAAATATTGATGAGTACCAACATAATAATTGTATTTAATATAATGCAAAATAAAAAGGATAAGATAACCATATTCAAATAATTAATATTTTTTAATTTATTTAACATATTCTCTATCATTTTTCTAATTCACATTATTTCTTCCATATATTCATCATCTTCATTGATAAGAGATTTAACTCTATCGACTCTTAATTGTACGGAATCGTTTTCGTTATTATCCCCAATCGAACAAGGCCATGGTTGAGGTCAGAGTTTCTCGTGAAGGGCCTGAATTCACCCCGAGAGTCGCAAATTTTTGTCTAGTCGCAAGATTTTGATATTCCAAGTCGTGAGTTTATGTTCATTCACAACTTTCTGCACTGCTCCATTGATCTTGGAGTTTCGTATCTTATTTCGTTAAGGCAATCGCGACTTTGTGCTCGTTCGCGAGTTTCTATACCTGGCAGTCAAGACTTTGTGCACTGACCCGCGACTTTTTGGCCTGACTCGCGACTTTTTGGCAGTTCCGGCGCAACGGAGTTGATTTGATCGTTTTTTGACTCATTTTCATTCAGATTGTGGATATCCCTAATTGTAAATGTATACTTTGATTCTCATAGTGAAAACCAAGGTAGAGCTCTGCTCTCTCGAGGACGTAAACTCACACTTTATGAGCCCAACCTCGTATATCGCTCGTGTCCCCACAACAATTGAATTCAGGATTATGAATTAAATCAACTGATCTAAAATAAATACTCTAAAATATTTTTAGACAATATCAAGAACGACCGACCTGATTAAACAATCGACAATTATATTGATCTTAGCGCATAGGTATCAGAAGATGTTATCTTGCTTGCCAACGAAGAAACTAGATTGGTTGGTAAAGGAATGGGCGAAGAGAATATGCTGGTAAAAAAGGTTTCTGGAAGGGACGACCCCTGGAATTCGGAAACCAAGTCTCGTAAAAGGTCACACCTCGAGACACAAAGAAATTGTGAGATTCAAGGTCGTACAACCGCCCTCTTTCTGAGTAGGTGGATAGCCGACAAAGACACACGGTCGACTTCTGGGTGTGAATTTATCGGTGGGTTTAGGTAACCAATAAGCATGAGCGAGAAAACCAAAAACACAAAGATGGGATATTGGGAGAGGTTGACCATGCAAAATTTCATAAGGACTGCGATTGTGGAGTACAGAAGAGGAGACTCTGTTAATGAGAAACACAATAGTTTGAACGCACTTGACCCATAATTGAATAGGAATGGAAGCTGAAAGAGATGATCCCGATCAACATTCAAAATGTATTGATGATCACCCATAATTAGGTGTGAAGGGCCTAGCCGTATAAATAATGGCCCAAATCAATAAAATCAGCCCATAATTCAGAACTGTCCACATTGGGATGAATATACAAAATCGTAGCCCAAAAATAGAATCAACAACATATTAAAAAGGGGGGACATTGCAGTGAAAGAGAGGCGTAGAAAAAGATCGATCAGAAAGGGAATTCTTGGCAACCTGATTGTGAAACAATAATCAATTTACAACTTCAGTATTAGAGAATGTAAGGGAGTCGAAGATACCAGAAAGAAATAGATGGGCAGCTCTGATTGTGCAAGGATCTTCGGCTCATGTGTTCCTCCTTGGAATTGTATTTGGTTTTTCTTCCTTTTTTTACAATGTGCCTGCAACATAACCTTGATTAGTGAATTAGATCCTGTGGGGGTCTCGTGGTTTTCCTCCGAGTTGTTTTCCCCGTTTCCAATTAATGTGTTTGTGTTCATCAATACACTAACAAGACACTAAAGATTGATGAAAGAGATCAAATTACATAATGATTCTTACCTGAGATAATCTTCTCTAAAATGTAGTTGCCCAAGCAGGTCAGGAACCTGAAGTTATAATCTCTTGGAACATTCAAGAAACCAAATTAAGAAGGGAAGAAATTGGAAGACATGGCAAGTGACTCACATGCAATGGTTAGACTTACCTCGAACTATTATCCGGAGTGGAAAAATAGAATGGATGCTTTACTAAATAACATATTGATGTTTGACCCTGTGGAATTTGGGGATCAAAGCCAACAGAATATACACCTGAATTATGGAAGAAAATGCACAAAGAGACCCTCAGTTTTATCAGACAATAGATAGACTCAACACAATAGCATCATGTAAGTTCAGAGACAGATGCAAAATTGCTGTGGAAAAAGCTGGAAAGAACATTTGAATCTAAATCTACACAAAACCAATGCACACTCCTCCATCGATTACTAAGAATGAGGTATAAAGATGGCATGTCAATGCCTGATTATATCGGGAAATGACTTGAAATAAAAAAGAAGATGGAAACCGTTGACCTGAAACTTCAAGAAAAACTGATGTGTCTATTCTTGTTGTACTTCTCGCCTCCTTCTTGGCAACCACTTGTAATGTTGTTGCATCACCTAAAGATGGGCACAAACTGGAGGATGTTAAAGAGCAACTCATAAATGAAGAAATGAGACGCAGAGACTATAAAACATTTGAGTATTCGAAAGATACAGTTTCATATTCTTATGAAAAATAGGGAAGATCTGAACAACGCTCTGGAAAACAAAAAAGGGACAAATCCAGAGAAAAATCTGTGGACAGAAAGTTACAAGAAAAAAAGAACCATGAAGGAAGTGATGAAAGAGGAAACAAGAACATGTTTCCACTGCAAGAAAGCTTGACACTTAAAAAAAGACTGTTATTACTAGTTGAGAACTAAATAGGACTCCACATCTACACATGGTCAGAATACTGCTACTACAGAAGAGGAAGTTCTGGTTCTGTCGACCGAAACGGAATCACTTTCAGAAAGTGAAACAAGGACTCAATGGATTGTAAACTCAGGAACATCTTGTCATGCTACACCAAATAAAGGAATTTTCTCTAGCTACATAGCAGGACTGTTCGGCAAGGTAAAGATGGGGACTGAAATTACTGCATACATTGAAGGCATAGGGGATATACAAGTTGAAACAAATCAGGGGGTATAGATGATCCTAAAAGGAATGAAATACATGACTAAACTCAGAATGAACTTAGTGTCACTACACGCATTGGATGAAGATGTTTTCACAAGCACCATAGCAAATGGATTGTGGAAGCTCACTAAAGGCTCCCTAATTTTGGCAAAATGATCTGTGACTTACAATTTGTACAAAACATCTATTAAAATTATTCCAAGAATAATACACCATATTCAGAATTATTCAGAATATGAGCTATGGTATAAAAAAACTCAGACATCTATCTGAGAAGGGAATGAATCATTTAAGACACAAGAATCTGATAACAACAAACAATAGTGGACTTAAAGATCTATGTGAGACTTGTGAAGTGGGAAAGAAACAGAAAGTGTCCTTTAAGAACACTATAGAAACTAAATAGAAACCATTAGAACTTGTCTTCTCATATGTATGCAGTGTGGATACCGAGTCAATGGGAAGGAAGAAATACTTTGTGACATTCATTTATGATGCCACAAGAAAAAGTTGGGTATATATCCAATGAAATCAAAAGATGAAGTGATTGACTATCTTATGACACTTGGAATTAGAAAGAGAGATGGGTATTAAACTGAAGTGATTTAGATCAGATAATGGTGGGGAATTCACATAAAATGATATGAAAACTTATTTCAGAAACTGCGGAATCAGACATGAGACAACAGTCCAAGGCACACCACAATACAATGGAACATCAGAAAGGCTAAAAGAACGCTACTGGATAGAGTGAATTGCATGTTGAGAACCTATGCTTTACCAAAATCATTTTGAGCAGAAGCTTTGATGATAACCTGTTATTTAATTATTAGATCTCCCACCTCAGCCTTGAATTTCAGAATCGTTGAATGGAAGTGGAAGTGGAAGGCAACAAAATATGAACACTTGAGAGTGTTTGGGTGCAAAATACTAGTGTATGTCACTAAGGACAGTAGAAGAAAATGAGATGATCATGCAACTGAAGGCATTTTCATTGACTATGGAGATAACGAGTTTAGGTATAAAATCTAGAATCCTATCACTAATAAATTCACAAGATCAAGAGATGTGACCTTTCTAGAAACTATGTCTATCAGGGACTTGACAAGTGAAATTGAAGAAAAATCAAAAGAAATAAACAGACACAAAAGAGTTTCAGAGTGTACCTTTCAGATTCCAGTGCATCTACAAGAAACAACTCACCATTGATGTAGAAAATCCAACATACACTGATCAAGAACAGCCTCTTGTACTTGATTAGGAACCTGAGGAATCAGAACCAAGTTTGATCAGAAGGTCAAATCGCACCAGAATTCCAACTATGAGATATCCTACATCAGACTATGTTATGGTGACAGAAAATGGAGAACCTGAAAGTATTCAAGAAGCTGTAAGCAGAAAAGACAGTAAATTTTGGTGTAAAGCAATGATAGAAGAAGTAGATTCATTGAAGAAAATGATACCATTGAGCTAGTGGATCCTCCACCCACTATAAAGATTCTAGAAAACAAATAGATCTACAAACTAAAACAAGAAGCAGATGGAAGTCAAAGATGCAAAACGAGGATCATAGCAAAGAGCTTTACTCAAAGGAAATGGAGAAGAGGGATAGAAGAAATGAATCTTAATAAAGAAATCTATGCTAATATAGGTCGCTATGGAGAGGATGCATTACATGTCAGATATAAGAACGTTAGGAAGAGGAAGAAATGAAGACATAAAGATATCAATTTTGATATTTCACATTATATCTTGTTCGAGATTTGATGAAGAGTAGGAAAGTTTTATGTATATTGCCAACAAGAAAAGTGAAGCTCTAGTTGAAGATGATTGATGTAGAACATTTTCTATTTAATTCCATTTAAGTGAAAAAATAGAACCTTCTTACCTATTTTTAAAACTAAATATGCATGTAAAATGTACAATGTAACAAACTAATTGTTGTGGTCTAAGAGACTTGAGTATCAACAATCAACATGTGCGAGATTATCAGAGCATGGTTTATTATTTGTAATAGTTGGGCGACGATAATAAAACATAAGTGAAAATGAAGAACTAAGCGATTTAACGTGGAAAACTTTTGTGAAATGGGAAAAAACTACATAACTAAGAGTAATAATACTCTTAGTTGATTCTATTACGAAAACCTCAAAGATACAAGCAAAATGAAAGGCTTAGAAAATGACTAAGGGCAACAACAAAGAGTAAATACAGAGAATGTAAGTTTGCACGTGTCAAAAGAGTCCTCTTGAGCTAGCCCTTTCATCTCGTATTTATAGAGGAGAACCGTGCATGAAAAACGTCATGTAATTTATCTAACAACTTCGCTATCGACGTAACAAAACGCATGGATGCTGCTAGCTACCCGGACGTAACTATCGATCTACCCATTGCCAGCCTGTAACGGCTTCTGCCCAATCTGGCAGCGATAACCCGAATATCAACAAGCCCCAACTCTTTATAGAGCGGTTCGGCAGCGATCCTTTGGTCATGCTAATTAAGTGGGCTTTAGGGCTCTGTTATCTTTAAATGGGCCACATCACCACCAAGCTTTGAATCTTGTATCGTGTATGTTCGTTTCTTGTCACATGGGTCAGCCCAGTATACATTGGGCTTCCACCAATTCTGGATACTAAGCTCCGATGCCCTCATCACTAACGGTCCTAACAAAATTACAGCATCTATAAATCATCTCTACCAACAACTTGTTCATTTTGGTGTGGCGTTGGCAGAAGAGGTTGGAGGCTCAAGATTCCAACACCCCTCTTAAAAAGAGCATGAATATTTTTCATACCCATCTTTGATGTAAGGACCATAAAATGATTAGTTAGTAATCCTTTTGTTAGCACATCAGAAATATGAGACTGGGTAGGAACGTATGAAATCTAGATAATGCCATTCATTTCTTTCTCACGAATAATTGAAAATCCTGCATAAAATGTTTATAACGTTCTTGAAAAATAGATTCTTTGCAAGTTGAATTGCAGACTTGTTGTCACAGAAGACCATGGAAGCACGTAGGTTAATCTGAAAATCAACAAGTATATCCCGTAACCACATGATTTTGTGGGTAAGACATGATAAGGCTCGTAATTCCGTATCAATGGAACTTCGAGCACAACCTGTTAAGTGTGGATATCGGTATTATTATCGATCGATCACACTTGGTTGGTGGTCAACATTGTTGTCAATCGGCACTTAGAGGACGTTCGGTATTGGTGTCGATCGGTCGAGGACCGAAGCTTGCAATACCAAAGATGACAAATGGTTCGATCCAAAGATATGAAATAGAGGCAATCGGTCGAGGACCGAACTGCGCCTTGGTGGGGCTCATTGGTCATGATGCTTTCAATTATGGAATGAGATATTTAAGGAGATAAGATCATATCAAATCAGTATATAAAAACATATATATATGATCTGATTATGGAAAATCATATATGGGATATGATCAAATATTATGAATATTTGTTAGTTACATTAATTATCTTAACAATCTCATCTATCTAAGGTGGTCTTATGGTTCATTGTCAAACACTTCAATACTCTTGTATTCCGAATTTCCTCTTCGTGTGTGTGTGTTGTATTCTTCTCAAGTGATAGTGAATTTGACCGTTCCACCGGTCACGTGGTTTTCCCATCCTGGGTTTCCAAGTAATATTTGTTGTGTCGTTGTTACTCTCTTGTTTTAATTCTCTGGTTCAACTTAATCTATCGAGGTTTTTCGCACACATGTTTAATCCCCAACAATTGATGGTGGCTATGGGGGTGGTAGTGGTGCAATCGACAATGAGTGATGACAAGGGAAGCCTAAGGATGTTTGATGGATCTGATTTTTCCTATTTGAAAACGCAAATATGTAATACCCTTTATAAGAATGATTTAGAGGAAGCATTAGAAGAAAAGAAGCCAGCAAAGAAGGATGATGCAAATTGACAAAAACTGGATCACAAGGCGTTGGCGATCGTTCAACTATCATTGACATAGAAGATGGCGTTCAACTATCAAAAACAGACGACGACGTACGATATGATGAAGACGATGTCCAATATGTACGAGCGGCCATCATCGACAAATATTGTGCTATTGACAGGACAGTTGTATAACATGATGATGGGAGAAGGTGCCTCAATTGCAGAACATCTAAATGATTTCTGCAATCTGGTCAATCAATTTTCAATGGTCGACCATGTCATGAATAATGGCACGCATGCTATTGTCGTTATTGGTACCATGTCTGACATCTGGTCAACAACGGTTGATATCATCAGTAATCAATCAGGGAAACATAATTTTCATGATGTATGTGCTCAGCTTATTAGTGAAGAATTGAGACAAAAACAAAAGGGGGATACCAAAAGTAATACATTGGTTGTAGATTCTTCCCGCGGTCGGAAGGCGAGGGATGAGTCTATCGAAGAATCAGGGGGCCCGATTGCTGGACTTGCGGAAATAAGTGACACTTCCGTAGGGATTGTAAGGAGTTGAAGAAGAATGAGAATTCAACATCAGTAGCGGTCGAATATGACGATGCACTTGTACTCTATCTTGAGAGTCCAGTGGAGTCATGGGTGGTTGACTCAAGTGCATCCTTTCACTCCTGTTTTAATCATAAGTTGTTTAAGTCTTTTAGAGTAGGGAAGTTTCTGGTGATCACCGGTCGGGGAGATATACCGATCATATCTTCAAATGGTTATTCTTGGACATTGGAGGACGTGATGTATATATCTGGACTGGGTAAGAACCTAATATCAGTCGGACAATTAGTTTCCAAGGAGTAATGAACATCTTTTGGGAGCGGTCGGTGGAAAGTGACCAAAGGAGCTTTGGTCCTCGCTAAAGGAATCAAGTCAAGAACATTGAACGTGGAGAGACCGATGGGAAAAAATGGGGATCGATCATCTCTTACTACACTTAAGACCGATCGGTAACATGAGTGTCGATCTAGTGAGGATCGATCAGGATTGTTGAAGATGTGGCACGATCTTCTTTGCCAAATGAGTGAGAATGGCATGAAGATCATGTCCCGGAAAGGCTTATTGCCGACCTTTGGGTCCAAAGATTTCGGACTATGTGAGACTTGTGTGCTTGGCAAGCAGAAGAGGGTAACCTTTACGAAGGTGAAGAGTGATCGGAAAACCAGCAAGTTGGAACTTGTGCATACCGATATGTAGGATATTGCACTAGTTGAGTCCATTGGAGGCTCGAAATACTACGTCACTTATTGACAATTGTACCCATAAAGTATGTGTATCTTTCTAAGGAGAAAATATGATGTCTTCTAGACATTCAAAAGGTGGAAAGCAGTGGTAGAACTCGAGGCTTAAACCAAGTTGAAATGTTTGAAATCATACATTAGATGAGAGTATGATGGAGAGGAGTTGAGATACTAATTTTTGGCGAACGATAAAAAGTTGGAGCAATCGGTCCCGAAAATGCCAAGGCAAATTTGAGTTGTCGAACGAATGAATCGAACATTGAATGAGTGTGCCCGATCGATGAGATTGCACGCTGTCTACCAAAGATCTTTTGGGCGATGTTGTGAGTACGACGTCATACATGATAAATCGCAGTCCATGGGTACCACTGAATTCTGAGTTGCATGAGGAGAAGATGACGGGGAAGGAGGTGAAGTTGGATCATCTCAAAGTGTTCGGTTGCGTTGGAAATGTCCACATAGATTCTGGGAAGAGGAATAAGCTTGATGCTAAAGTTGTAAAGAATATTTTTGTTGGTTATGGAGCTGATTATTTTGGTTACCGCTTCTTGTTCAAATGGAAGAATATAATCATATCGGTCGATGAAACCTTCAATGAAAATCAACTTGTCAAGGATACTTATGATGTTTGGAAACCCAGTCCACCGCCCGGTGCGGTGAACGTACCGTAGTTGTATTCTACTTTTACCAGACATCATTAATAACTCCGTTCGTGTGACCGCATAAAACAGCGGTGAGTTCACAGCTGGGTTAACCTAACGGCCACCAAAACGCACCTGCCACATGTCAATTTTACCATTAATAAAGTATAGTTTATTTTTTTAAAAAAATAATTTTGATCAATAATTTCTTATATTCTATCAATTACTTGTTCAAACTATAAAAATATATATAACAATTTAAAAATGTAGTTTTGAAATAACGAATTTATCATAAAATAATATGAAATATAATTTTAAATTTATAAATAATTATTCAAAAATAAGAACAAAAAAGTCATTTTATGACATCACGATCACTGCACCGCTGTTTCAAAAACAGTTTTTTAAAATCATGATCAATTCCCCTCACAGCACAGTACAGTCATCTTACCTCACCGCTATTTGTCAAACGTTGTTCCAAACGTACCCACTATCGTAAAGACTAAGGAGAAGTCTACCGAGGTTATAGTGGTCATACCATCAAGTGGGAATAGCAGACCCCCGGATCCATCGGAGGAGCCAATCGACATCACTTGTGACGAAGAGTCGGAATCTCATTCTGATCGGTATGATACCGATCATCAGAATGAAGACCGGTCGACAGATCACAATATCGAACAAGTCACTCCTTGGTTGAGGCGGTCGACAGGAGTTAGGAGATCACCCGATTGGTATACTCCAGCAATATATCACACATAGTTGACTGAAGATTGCGAGCCAGAAAATTTCCGAGAGACTGTTGAGTCTCGTGAGTAGGAAAAGTGGGAACTTGCTATGAAGGATAAAATGATGTCCTTGTCGAAGAACAAGACTTGGGTCTTGACAACATTGTCGAAGGGACATAAGACTTTACTCAAAAGATGAGTCTTCATAGTAAATCATGAGGCAGATGGGTCCAAATATTACAAGGCGAAACTAGTGGTTAAAGGATTCTTGTAGAAAAATGGATTGACTATTCTGAGGTATTCTCATTGGTCGTCAAGATGACGACAATCAGGGTGATTTTGAGTATAGTGGTTGCGAAGAATCTCCAACTTGAACATATGGATGTGAAGACTGTTTTCCTTTATGTTGATTAGAGGAAGAGATTTACATAACAAAAACCGAGGGGTTCAAGGTGCATGTTCAATAAAATCTAGTCTACAAATTGGTAAAGAGATTGTATGGATTGAAACAAACTCCTCGGCAATGGTACCTGAAGTTTGATTCCTTAATGACTGAACGAGGATTCAAAAGATGCGAGACAGACAAACAAATTCTTCTACTGTATGTCGATGACATGCTGATCATAGGGGGTGACATGGAGGATATAAAACAAGTCAAGCAGTAGTTGTCATAATTATTCGAGATGAAGGACCGGGGACATGTCAAACAGATTCAATGAATGATATTCTCAAGAGATTTGTAGAAGTGCACTTACCTCCCAGGAAAAATATATTGAAAGAGTGATTGATCGGAATCAAATGGGAGACTTGAAAGTGACCAAAACACCTTTGGGAGCACACCTAAAACTCTTAAAGGAGCATGTACCGATGACCAATCAGGATGTCGAAGAGATGATTAATGTGCAATGGTCTGTACGAGACTTGACATTGAACACGGTGTGTGAGTTGTGAGTAGGTTCATGTCAAACCCTAGGAAAGAGTATTGGGAAGCAGTTTTACAGTTGCTACAATACCTTAAAGGGACATAAAAGCGGGAGCTATGTACTAGAAGATGACCGATCGAATTAATAGGGTACATAATGCCTACCATGGAGGAGATCTGGACGATCGGAAGAGTATATCAGGATATGTTTTTATTGTCAGCGGTACAGCTGTTAGTTGCAAAAGTGTGCCTCATATCATCAATTGAGGCAGAGTATGTTGAATTTTCCGAAGCAAGAAAGGAGATGGTATGACACCAGAATTTCCTAATGGAGATCGGTAAAGGGACCGATCAGCGGACTTTGTATAGTGACAGTTAGAGCGCCATATGTTTGGCGAAGATTCCGGTATTTCATGTAAGGAGGAAGCACATTGAGTTGAAGTATCACTACATTAGAGATCTGCTCAAGAGAAAGCGATTTAATTGATGAAGATCAAAGACACTGAAAATCCAGCATATATGTTGACGAATGGAGTTACTATAGCAAAGCAATAGCTATGCATAGCTCTAGTAGGACTCACCAAGTGAGTTTTTGAGCGAACACTATCAAGAGGAGATGCATTGTCGATCTCCAAGAGGGAGATTGTTAAGTGTGGAGATGAACATTGTTGTCGATTGATCACACTTGGATGGAGGTCGACATTTTTGTTGATCGGGCGCACTCAGAGGATGGTCAGTATTGGTGTCGATCAGTCGAGGACCGAAGCTTGCAATACCGAAGGTGACAAAGGGACCGATCCGAATATATGAGAAGGAGACAATCTGTCGAGAACTAATTTGAGACATGGTAGGGACCTTTGGTCAGGATACTTTCAGTTATAGAATGAGAAATCTAAGAAAACAAGATCATACCAAATTGTATATATGGATGAATATAAATGATTTGATTATGGAAAATCAAATATGAGATATTATCAAATATTAGGAATATTTGTTAGTTTCTTTAATTTTCTCAACCACATTGTAACGACCCTAATTTGGGCCTAGCTGTTTTGTTAAAACGTGCTAAATAAAACGAAAACATTTGAATGTAAACTTAAAACATAGTTCGAAAACATCAAAGTTCGACAGCATAATTTAGAGTGTTCTCCAAAGGACCGGACTCTATCACCGGACAACCGACGACCTCCTTCCCATGCCCCTCTCATACCTCTTCCGCGTCACCTACAAAATCTGTAAAGCGGTCACAATCTATTAAAGGAAACTTCACACACGCTACACATTATCTTTCATTTCTTAATCACACTGTACACACACACATGAATCATTCCTTTTAATTGTTTTCTTATTTCCCTCTTCTTTCACCCTTATCATTCCCATCATACTTTAACTTTACTGTTGCCCAGAGTAACATTCTCGGTGCATGTCCCGCCCAAGCCAACCGTTAGTTGTTGGATGACTCGACGGGCCATATGCTTCCCTTCCCCGGGTGGGAACTTAGGCGCTACCCCTTTTTCCACCCGGATCAGTTCTGCCTTTTTCGTACGTATCTTTTTCCTCTTTGGAACTTATCGTTCCCTTCATTAGGCATGCCCTTCCTTTGGCGGATCGTGCACTAGGAACGATGCCGGGTTCGGTCAGACGGTCCATCCTTCCTCACCCCGAGTCTTATTAACATTTATCTCGTTCGTTCGTGTCTTTTCCTTTCTTCTTTATTAACCGAATCCCATTCCCTAAGTCTGAACCTTCCCTTACTATATTGTGTTCACTCCGCTTACCGTTCGCTTTAGCTTGTTATAATCTTTCCGTGCTTCCCTACATTTCGTAACAGGTCTTAGTTATTCGAATTCCGACAATATTATCTTATTGTTAACTATGTGATTACCGAAGACCCTACGTGTCCTTTTCCTCCCACGATCGGACGTTGAGACGAAACGAAAACAATCGAACTTAGTATTTCCGCGATAATTCACTTCTTCCTTGAAATCCTTGACAATTCTACATTGGGACCGAAATCCGCGACAATTCTACACTGGGACCGAAATCCGCGACAATTTCATGCTATGATCAAAATCCGCGATAATTTGTGCTATAAGTAGAAATCTGCGACAATTTTACACTTCGTAAATTTCCGCTACAAGGTTGTTCTTCCTCATTTCCGTGACAATAATTGCTCGTCCGAAAATCCGCGATAATTTTCCACACGTAAAAATCCGCGACAATATTGCACTACGAAATTTTCGCGATAATTTTCCTTCTTCGCGGCAATTTTCGAATTTTCGTGTCTTAATGATGATTAACTCGTTTTTGGGCCTCCCCACCCCTATTTATAGACATCCTAACTTTTCTAATTCACAATTTAACCCCTCCTTCCTTTGCTTTTGATCCCTCCTTTATCTTTTACTTTACTTTTCTTTTTTTCGTTTCCATTTACGTTCTTTCGTTCCCGTATCCCTCGTTATTCCTTGTCTAGACTTTACCGCTACATTCCCTACTATTTGTTCCATCATACCTTTTTCCTGGCTATTACATCCTTCCCTACTCATTATGAGTTTCGTCCCGAAACTCGTGCGTACTAATTTTCCATCAACTCCGACGCTCTCTGTCTAATCTCTCGTTCCGTTTCCCATGTAGCTTCCCTCTCTCCTTGATTGGACCATTGCACTTTCACCATGGGGATTTTTTTGTTTATGAGTCTTATTTCCTCCCTGCCTAGGATCTTTACTGGACTTCCTCGTACGTGAGTTCCGGGGTTATCTCTATGGCTTCCCCCACACATTCTTGAATTCCTTCAGTCACCTTCCTCCTGAGTTGGGATACATGGAACACGTTGTGTATCCCCCCATTTCCTCCGGAAGCTTCAGCTGATATGCTAGGTTTCTGATCCTTCGTTCAACCTCGTATGGTCCGATATACCGGAGACTCAGCTTCCCTGTCCTTGTGGTCCTTATCACCCCATTCATCGGTGATACCTTTAGGTAGGCGCGATCCGCAACCTTTAACTCTAAGGGTCTCCTTTTTGCATCTGCCCAACTTTTGCTTCGGTCCTGTGCCGCCTTAATGTTCTTTCGTACTACGGACACCTTTTCAATGGTGACTTCCACCAATTCAGTCCCCGTGGCCGTTCTTTCTCCCACCTCATCCCAGCATAGCGGTGTACGACACTTTCGTCCCGTACAATGCCTCATATGGGGCCATGCCAATGCTTCTCTGAAAGCTATTATTGTACGCAAATTCCACTAGCGGTAGGAAATTCTCCCAACCTCCCTTAAACTCCAACACACATGCCCGTAACATATCCTCCCTAATTTGGTTGGTTCTCTCGGTCTGACCATCCGTCTGTGGGTGATAGGCTATGCTCATGCATAACTGAGTTCCGAGCGATTTCTGTAAACTTTGCGAAAATCTAGACGTGAATCTCGGATCTCTGTCTGAAACGATGTTTACTGGAACTCCATGTAATTTGACTATGATATCCACATATATTCTGGCTAGCCTGTCCACTCCGTATGTTGTCTTGACTGCTAAGAAGTGAGCCACCTTCTTAAGACGGTCCACCACCACCCATATCGCGTCGTTCTTCCATGGGCTCTTGGGTAGTCCCACCACAAAGTCCATGCCGATGCTATCCCATTTCCACTCTGGGATCTCTAAGGGTTGTAGCTCGCCTCCCGGGCATTGGTGTTCGGCATTAACTCGTTGGCAGTTTTTGCATTTGGCCACAAAGTTTGCAATCTCGTTTTTCATTCCATTCCACCACCAGTGCGTCTTTAGGACCCGATACATCTTAGTACTTCCTAGGTGAACTGAGAAAGCTGAACTGTGTGCTTCTGCCATAATCTACTTTGTAATAGCCGAGAAAAACGTACGACGAAACAAATAGTAGGGAATGTAGCGGTAAAGTCTAGACGAGAGATAATGAGAGATACGTGAACGAAAGAACGTAAAAGTGAACGAAAAATAGAAAAGTAAAGAAAAGTAAAGAAAAGATAAAAGAGGGGTCAAAAGCAAAAGAAGGAGGGGTCAAAGTGTGAATTAGAAAAGTTAGTATGTCTATAAATAGGGGTGAGGAGGCCCAAAAACGAGTTAATCATCATTAAGACCCGAAAATCCGAAAATTCCCTCAAAGAAGGAAATTATCGCGAATTTTTCCCATGCATGCATTTTATCGCGGATTTTTGGATGAGCATATTGTCGCGGATTTTCGTTGAAGAGTAAATTGTCGCGGAAATTGAACGTGTGTAAATTATCGCGAAAATCGTGATCAGTGCAGTATTATCGCGGATTTGATGATGAAGAGAATTATCGCGAATTTCCTTGATGAAGAGAATTGTCGCGGAATTTGGTTCCAAGAGTAAAATTATCGCGGATTTGGAGTTTCAACATAGAATTATCGTGAATTTCGAGGGAAGAAGTAAATTGTCGCGGAAATACTAAGTTTAAGTGTTTTCGTCGCGTCGCGACGTCGGATCGTGGGAGGAAAGGAACACGTTAAGTCTACGGTATCCATATAGTTAACAATAGGATAATAACGTCGAAATTCGAGTAACCGAAACCCATTACGAAATGCAGGAAAGCGCGGAAAGACTATAGCAAGCGAAAGTAAACGGTAAGCGGAGTGAACGCAATATAGTAAGGGAAGGTTCAGACTTAGGGAATGGGATTGGGTTAATAAAGAAGGATGTAAGGATACGAATGAACGAGATAAATGATAATAAGACTCGGGGTAAGGAAGGATGGACCGTCCGACCGAACCCGGCATCGTGCCTAGTACACGATTCGCCAAAGCAAGGGCATGCCTGATGAAGGGAAAGGTAAGTTCCAAAAAAAGGAAAAGATACGTACGAAGAGGGCAGAACGGATCCGGGTGGAAAAAGGGGTAGCGCCTAAGTACCCACCTGGGGAAGGGAAGCATATGGCCCGTCGAGTCATCCAACAGCTAACGGTTGGCTTGGGCGGGACATGCACCGAGCATGTAATCTCGGCAACAGTAAAGTTAATGAATGATGGGAATGATAAGGGTAAAAGAAGAGGGAAATAAGGAAAACGGTTAAGTGGAATGATTCACGTGTGCGTGTACGGTTTAATTAAGAAACGAAAAGATAACGTGTAGCGTGTGTAAAGTTTCCTTTAATAAATTGTGACCGATTTACAGATTTTGTAGGTGACGCAGACGAGGTTTGAGAGGGGAATGGGAAGAAGGTCGTCGGTTGTCCAGTGATAGAGTCCGGTCCTTTGGAGAATACTCTAAATTATGTTGACGTATTTTCATGTTCCGAACTATGTTTTAAATTTGCATTCGAATATTTCCGTTTTAATTATCGTATTTTTACAAAACAACTAAGCCCATATTGAGGGCGTTATATTCTTCCTTTGCTCTGGCCTGTTTGGTACCCATACACGTCCATTCATTCGGATTAGCACATCGCTTCCTTTGCTTATTTCTGATTTATCGGTTCTGTTTCCCTCTTTTCGCGTTACGGTTTCTCGGGGTCTGATATCTGTGCTTCTAGTACCTCCTCCAGTATCTCTGGCTTCGCGGTAACCGTCCCTAACATGACTGTGGTCGACTCTACCACTTCCAGTTTTAGGTTCTCCATTTCCCTTGCCAACGTGTTGGCTAGCACGCCATGAGTCTTCCTGCTCAGTGCATCGGCTACCTGATTTGCCTTTCGAGGTGGTACTAAATGTCCAGGTCGTAATCCTTTATCAGTTCCAACCATCTCCGTTGTCTCATGTTAAGCTCCCTCTGAGTGAATAGGTACTTCAAACTCTTGTGGTCGGTGAATATCTAACATTTCACACCGTACATGTAATGTCTCCAAATCTTGAGTGCGAATACCACCGCGGCTAATTTTAAATCGTGTGTCGGATAGTTCAACTCGTGTGTCTTCAATTGACGGGATGCATATGCTATAACTTTCCCACCCTGCATCAGTACACATCCGAGTCCTTCCTTCGATGCGTCGCTGTATTCCGTGAAGTCCTGTCTTGGTGTGGGTAATACTAGTATTGGTGCAGATGTCAATTTCGTTTTGAGACATTCGAAACTCTCTTCACATTTCTCGTCCCACGTATACCTCGTTTCCTTTCGGGTCAGATTTGTCAATGGTTTATCAATCTTTGCGAACCCCTCGATGAACTTCCGATAATACCCGGCCAATCCTAAGAAGCTCCTTACTTCCCGAGCATTTGTCGGTCTGGGCCAATTCGTCACTGTCTCTATCTTTGTTGGGTCTACCGTCACCCCTCCTGCTGATATCACGTGGCCTAGAAAAGCTATGTTGTCCATCCAGAATTCACACTTGATGTATTTGGCATACAACTTCTCTTGTCGGAGAGTCTGTAATACTATTCTCAAATGTTGCTCGTGTTACTCCTGGTTGCGAGAGTAAACTAGGATGTCGTCAATGAACACCACCACAAACTTGTCTAGGTACTGACGAAATACCCGATTCATCAAATCCATGAAAATTGCTGGGGCATTAGTCAGTCCAAAGGGTACTACCGTGCATTCGTAATGGCCGTACCTCGCTCAGATGGTTGTCTTCGGTATGTCTCCTTCTCTTACTCGGACTTGATGATACCCTGACCTCAAGTTTAGTTTTGAGAACACCTTCGCGCCTTGTAACTGATCAAAAAAGTCGTCGATCCTAGGCAACGGATACTTGTTCTTTATCGTGACCTTGTTTAACTCCCGGTAGTCGTAGCACAGTCTCAACTCGCCGCTTTTCTTTCTAACAAATAACACTGGTGCTCCCCAAGGGGAGTTGCTTGGCCTAAGAAATCCTTTTTCCAGTAGCGACTCAATCTGTTGTTTCAGTTCATGCATTTCTTTGGGTGCCATTCAGTACGGAGCCTTGGAGATCGGTTGTGTTCGAGGTAGTAGTTCTATTTCCATTTCCACCTCTCTCTGAGGTGGTTGACCCGGTAGTACATCACTGTATTCACAAACCACTGGAACGGACTTCAATGGCGTCCCTTCCTTCAGTGCCGTGACGAACGCTAACCAGTTCGATTGGTCCTTATATTCCTCATCCTCACTCATAATAGGTTTTCCGACCATGTGCTTTCTCCCTTCCCACGGCGTACTAAAAAAGATCATACGTTCTCGACATCTCACCTGCGCATCGTATTTAGATAATCAATCCATTCCTAGTATGGCATCGAATCTCATATCCCCCAACTCAATCAAATCTGTCTCTGTTCGTACTGTGTCCACTTCCACCGTGCATCCTTTATAGAATCTATTTGCCTCCATAGCTTCGGATCCCGGTGTTTTTACTTTGATTTTAGCGTTACTTCCCATTATCCCAAACCGTTTCGCTAACTTCACCGACACAAATGAATGTGTCGCCCCACAGTCAAATAATACGAAAGTTGTAAAGCCGTTAATAAGTAGTGTACCTGCCACGACGTCTTCAGCCTTCGAGGCCTGTTCCTTGTTTGCCGCGAACACTCGAGCATTTCAAGTAATCCTCTCCCATGCCCTAATTTTGGTTACCCCGGTTTCGATCCTCCTCCTCTTCGGGCAATCTTTGGCAAAGTGTCCTTCCTGGCCGCACTTGAAACAATTGTTGGTTCATGCTCGGCATTCTCCAAAATGGTTCTTCCCACATTTCGCGCACGCCGGCCTGATTGGGGGTCCTTGTTCCGATCCGAAACTCTCCGTAGTGATCTTTCCTTTCCATTCTCCCCGTCCCTGAACTTCGTTCCTCGCAGATCTTCTGGTGCGTTCCTTATCCATTCTCCGCAATCCTCCATCTACTCGGACTGCCGCCGTCACCAAACTCGAGAATTCTTCATCGTCGCAGCCATACATAGTCAGCTTCACCTTTTCATTCAGCCCTTCTGTAAAGTGGTGCATATTTTCCTGTTCACTCCCCATGATCTCGGCGGCGTACCAGCCTAGTTCTATGAATTCCTGCATGTACTCCATTACGGGGCGGTTTCCTTGAGTCAATCTGTCGAACTCGGCCCTCTTATCTTTCTTAAGTCCCTTCGGCACGTAGTAATCCAAGAATGCATTCTTAAACTTCACCCACGAGATGGGTCCATCTTCAGTAGTGAGGCCGACACACGCCCCCCCCATCGGGCAGTCCTGCCCATAAGCTCCTCTTGGGCTTCGATCAGCTCGAACTTCTCCTCAAGGCGGATAATCCACGCCTCCGCGTCCCCCATCTTATCCCCCGTGAAACTGTTCATCCCAGCCTTCTTTAATGCCTCGTTGTAGTACATTCTACCCTTCTCGGGTCTTGCCACTGGTTCTATTTGCACGGAGTTTCCCCTCTCCGTCTGTCCCTGTCTTATTACGCTAACTAGGGAACTCGCCATGGTCTGGAACAGATCCCTGAGACTCTCCTGGCTAAACGTGAGAGGCGTCGATGAATCCGCAACCGGGGTCTCTGTCGCCGGTGCCTGTTCTGATGCATTAATATCCTCCTCTCGGTTTCCATGCGCTCTCGTCCTAGGCGGCATTCCTACATTAAGCTTTCGTTATATCTATGTCTACTCATGTCATCCGTTACATTCTATGCCAATCCCTTCCTATGGTTGGTTGTCCTCCTACTAGTTTCCTAGACTTTTCTACATAGGACCGCACCGTTACTGGTTTAGTAACGATGTTACGCTCTGATACCATTTGTAATGACCCTAATTTGGGCCTAGCTGTTTTGTTAAAACGTGTTAAATAAAACGGAAACATTCGAATGTAAACTTAAAACGTAGTTCGAAAACATCAAAGATCGACATCATAATTTAGAGTGTTCTCCAAACTACCGGACTCTATCACCGGACAACCGACGACCTCCTTCCCATGCCCCTATCATACCTCGTCCGCGTCACCTACAAAATCTGTAAAGCGGTCACAATCTATTAAAGGAAACTTCACACACGCTACACATTATCTTTTCATTTCTTAATCACACTGTACGCACACACATGAATCATTCCTTTTAACCGTTTTCTTATTTCCCTCTTCTTTTACCCTTATCATTCCCATCATACTTTAACTTTACTGTTGCCCAGAGTAACACGCTCGGTGCATGTCCCGCCCAAGCCAACCGTTAGCTGTTGGATAACTCGATGGGCCATATGCTTCCCTTCCCCGGGTGGGTACTTAGGCGCTACCTTTTTTTCCACCTGGATCCGTTCTGCCCTTTTCGTACGTATCTTTTTCCTCTTTGGAACTTATCGCTCCCTTCATCAGCATGCCCTTCCTTTGGCGGATCGTGTACTAGGCACGATGTCGGGTTCGGTCAGACGGTCCATCCTTCCTCACCCCGAGTCTTATTAACATTTATCTCGCTCGTTCGTGTCTTTTCCTTTCTTCTTTATTAACCGAATGCCATTCCCTAAGTCTGAACCTTCCCTTACTATATTGTGTTCACTCCGCTTACCGTTCGCTTTAGCTTGTTATAATCTTTCCGTGCTTCCCTGCATTTCGTAACAGGTCTAAGTTATTCGAATTCCAACGTTATTATCTTATTGTTAACTATGTGATTACCGTAGATCCTACGTGTCCTTTTCCTCCCACGATCTGACGTTGAGACGAAACGAAAACAATCGAACTTAGTATTTTCGCGATAATTCACTTCTTCCTTGAAATCTGTGACAATTCTACATTGGGACCGAAATCCGCGACAATTCTACATTGGGACCGAAATCCGCGACAATTTCATGCTATGATCAAAATTCGCGATAATTTGTGCTATAAGTAGAAATCCGCGACAATTTTACACTTCCTAAATTTCCGTGACAAGGTTGTTCTTCCTCATTTCCGTGACAATAATTGCTCGTCCGAAAATCCGCGATAATTTTCCACACGTAAAAATCCGCGACAATTTTGCACTACGAAATTTTCACAATAATTTTCCTTCTTCGCGTCAATTTTTGAATTTTCGTGTCTTAATGATGATTAACTCGTTTTTGGGCCTCCCCACCCCTATTTATAGACATCCTAACTTTTCTAATTCACACTTTAACCCCTCCTTCCTTTGCTTTTGACCCCTCCTTTATCTTTTACTTTACTTTTCTATTTTTTGTTTCCTTTTACGTTCTATCGTTCCCGTATCCCTCGTTATTCCTTGTTTAGACTTTACCGCTACATTCCCTACTATTTGTTCCATCATACATTTTTCCTGGCTATTACACACATCATCTATATAAGGGGGTCGTAGGGTTCATTGTCAAACACTATAATACTCTTGTGTTCTGAATCTCCTCTTCGTGTGTGTGTGTTTTATTCTTCTCAAGTGATAGTTAATTTAACCGTCTCACCGGTCTGTAAGACCCCTTGGATGTGCAAGAGTGCACCTTAGGCGAATCCCACCATCGGCTATAGACTGGGAACGATTATATGTTAAGTATAATTATTCGTCTTCCATTGCTCGAAGCGTATTCCTTAGCATAGTGATAAGGATAACGTTAGAACTGGAAAGTTAAGTGTGCTCACCCTGGAGTAATTCAGGGATGGGTGACACACTGAGAAGTGTTTCGGCTAGTGAAAAAGTAAAGCCGTGAGGACTACGTGGGTGTCATTAGGGTCACCCTAGTCCAAAGCGGACAATATCGTGCAACCGGGAAGGTGGTCGTTACATTTGGTATCAGAGCAGGACCTGGGTTATAGTCGATGTGTGGGGAAAACCTCATCAAGGATGCTGAGTCCATAAGGAGGGGTGAATGTAAGACCCCTCGGGGATGCGAGAGGGCATGTAATAGCCAGGAAAAAGGTACGTCGGGATGATAGTAGGGAATATGGTGATAAAGTCTAGAGGAAAAACAACGAGGTATACGGGAACGAAAGAACGATAAAAAGAAACAAAAAGATTTAAATGTAAAACATGAGATAAAGGAGGGGTAGAAATGAAAAGAAAGAGGGGTCAAAATTTGAATTATGGAAGTTAAAACATCTATAAATAGTGGTTAGAAGGCCCAAAAACCAAGTCATTTATCACTAAACCGCAAAAACGTACAGAAAAACGCCAAAACATCAAATTATCGCGGAAATTTCATGATCAGTGCAAATTGTCGCGGAAATTTCTAGGCACGTTTTATCGCGAGAATTTGGTAAGCAACTTTGTCGCGGAAATGTTTCAAGTGGAAAATTATCGCGGAAAATTTCACGTTGAAAATTGTCGCGGATTCTTCGAAAGAGGAAAATTGTCGCGGATTTTCAGAGCTTGATACATTATCGCGAAAACTGAACCATGTGTTGTTTGTTCGCGGATTTCAGGAATAGAGTAGTTTTATCGCGGATTTCAGGAAAAGAGTGGTTTTATCGCGGAAATATACAATTAGGGTGTTTTCGTCGCATTTCGACGTCGAATCGTGAAGGACAAAGCTACGAAGGGTCTACAGTAACCAAACAGTCAACAATAAGATAATAACGTCAAAAAAATGAAGTACTAAAATATGTTACGGATTGCAGGGAAGCACCAGAGATCATAACAAGCGAAAACAACAAGTAAGCGGAGTGAATACAATATAGTAAGGGAAGGTTCAGGCTTAGGGAACGGGATTGGGTTAATAAAGAAGAAAGAAAAGACACGAATGAACGAGATAAATGGTAATAAGACTCGGGGTGAGGAAGGATGGACCGTCCGACCGAACCCAGCATCGTGCCTAGCACACGATTCGCCAAAGGAAGGGCATGCCTGATGAAGGGAACGATAAGTTCCAAAGAGGAAAAGATACGTACGAAAATGGCAGAACGGATCCGGGTGGAAAAAGGGGTAGCGCCTAAGTACTCACCCGGGGAAGGGAAGCATATTGCCCGTCGAGTCATCCAACAGATAACGGTTGGCTTGGGAGGGACATGCACCGAGAATGTTACTCTCGGCAACAGTAAAGTTAAAGTATGATGGGAATGATAAGGGTAAAAGAAGAGGAAAATAAGAAAACGGTTAAAAAGAATGATTCACGTGTGCGTGTACGGTGTAATTAAGAAATGAAAAGATAATGTGTAGCGTGTGTGAAGTTTCCTTTAATAGATTGTGACCGCTTTACAGATTTTGTAGGTGACGCGGACGAGATATGAGAGGGGCATGGGAAAGAGGTCGTCGGTTGTCCGGTGATAGAGTCCGGTCCTTTGGAGAACACTCTAAATTATGTTGTCGAACTTTGATGTTTTCAAATTACGTTTTAAGTTTACATTTGAATGTTTCCGTTTTATTTAGCACGTTTTATCAAAACAGCTAGGCCCAAATTAGGGTCGTTACAGGGCACCTTAGGCGAATCCAAGCATCGGAAATAGATGGAAAACCATCGTATGTTAAGTATAAGAATTCATCTTCCATTGCATGAGACATTTTCCCTAGCAAAGTGGCAAGAATGACGTAAGCTGGAAAGTTAAGCGTGCTTACCCCTGAGTAATTTAGTGATGGATGACCCACTAGGAAGTGTGGGGGCTAGGGATAAAGTAATGCCGGAGGACTAGGTAGGTGTCATTAGGGTAAGCCTAGTCCAAAGCGGACAATATCGTGCAAGCGGGTTTCCACGTTAATTTTCCCATCTCGGGTTTCCACGTTAATTTTCTTGTGTCGTTGTTTTCTCTTTTTCTTTAATTCTCGGGTTCTACTTAATCTGTCGAGGTTGTTCGCACACGTGTTTAATCCCCAACACAACCGTCTATTTTTTACATTTCCATGAGATGATGCTAGAGCCCAAAATTACATAGAAACCAGTAACAAACTTGCTTGTGCTTAGACAACTTCCCCAATCACTATTATTATTACCCACAATGTCCAATTTAGATTCAGTGGGCAATAAAATGTCCTGCCCGGAGGATTGCTTTATAAATCAAAGAACTCGTAGAGCTCCTTGGAGGTGAGCATCTGAAGGTGTATATGAATAAAGAAAGAACGTGGATAGAATATGCAATATTTGGGAGATTAAACGTGAGGTTGATGAGCTTTCCAACAAGCCTGTGATACATTGTTGGATAAAAAGAATGGACAACATCATTCTGAATGAGTCCATGGTTTGATTTAATTTGAGTCGTGAAAGGCCTTGCCCCAAGTAACCTATACTTGCAATCAAGTCAAGTGTATACTTCCGTTGACATAATACATTTCCTTCACTGTAGTGTGCTATCTCAATTCCTAATAAATACCGTGGTACTCCCAAGTGTCTCAAGCCAAAACTCGAACTAAGAGAGTTAATAACCAGGGAAATTGCGCCCTCCGAGCTGCTACCAATTAGGATGTCGTCAACATAAACAAGTAGGGAGACAAAACATTCGTCACTTGAAGATCCCATTTTAAACATAAATAGTCGGATGTAGACTGAGTAAATCTAAAGGACAAGAGTCCTCAGTAAATTTGATATTCCATTGTCGTGGGGCTTGGTTTCAAGTGGGGACAGAGGTTTCAAGTGATAAGTGTGGAGGAACTTGCATGAACACTTGTTCATACAGTTCTTCATCAAGAAACACATTGCGATGTCAAGTTGGTGTAAAAACCAACCAAATTTTGTAGCTAGAATGAATAATACACTAACAGTGGATTGCTTTACCATCAGACTGAATGTTTTGTTGAAGTTGAACCCCTCGATTTGACTAAGCTCATTGTCAAAAGGGAGGCTTTGTATCTTTCTAGGATGTCATCGGGATTAAGCTTAACTTTATACACTCATTTACAACCAAATACATTTTGGGAAGTTGGAACCAATACAATGTCCCATGTACCATTTTGTGTTAAGGCAAGAAGCTCAGAAGACATGTCTTGCTGCCATTTTGAGAAAGAGCTTGCTTCAAAATAAGAAGATAGAGTGAACTGTAAAGGCACTGTTAGAATGAGCAAGAAAGGTAGAGGAGATGTAATTTTTAATTGGATAGGGAGTAGAAGATGAAATTGGATGAATGGCGCAATCATAAGCCTGTAAATATGCAGGTGGACGATGAATTCGATCCCCCTTTCGTAGAGGTACGGGAGAACAAGGAGGACTGATTGGAGGGGGAATTGAAGGAGCAAGAATTTGCTGAAAATTTGATGGGGTATCATACAAAGCTAAAGAGGAGGATAATTCAAATGAGGAGGTTGCAGAAGAATATGAAAAAGAATAAATGTGATTAGAATGGTTAAGTAAAGGGAAATGATCTTCGTAATAGACCATATCCATGGAAAAAAATGTAGTGTCTAGATAGGTCATGATAGGGATATCCCATAACATTCGCAAGATATCAGATGAAGATGCATTTGCGTGTACAGGTATCAAATTTCTTGCGATGGAATTTCAAAGTAGAATCGAAGCAAAGACATCTAAATACTTTGATTATGTCATACCGTGGGAACAAGTAAATCGTGACTTGAAATCCAAGATTATGGAAGGCAATCGGTTGATTATATAAACTAAAGTAAGAACAGTATATCCCTATAAGATTGTTTGTAAGTGCGACTGAAATAATAAAGCATGAGTCATCACAATTATGCACGAAGTTTCCTTTCTACTAGAGCGTTCTGCTGTGGTGTTTCAATGCAAGTCCTCTGATGAATAATGCCTTCAGAGTCATAGAAAGAAAGCATGTTAAATTTCGCAGCATTATCGGATTGTAAGAGTTGTATCTTGGCATCATACCGTGTATCTGTCATAGCACAAAAAAGCATTAATTATATTTGTGGATTCACCTTTAGATTCATTAAGTATACCCAACTCATTCTAGAGTAATCATTGACGAAGCACAAGAAAAACATGCAGCCTCCAATAACATAAGGTCCCCAAGTATCTATGTGAACAAGGGCAAATGGCTTTGTAGTGTTTTTTATATGATCTTTAAAAGGTTTTCTCTTATCCCTTGCTTTGTGACAGCAGTGACATGGAAAATTATGTTGAATTTGTCCAACATTGTTTAAAGAAGTGGGATTGATTATTCTTATTGACATTGTTTTCCCTTGGTGAACTTGAAATATGGTGGATATCCGATTAATTTGTAACATTGTTCCTTAATGTCTTTCCGTACATGGCAAGAACATCTGGGCAACATTTTGAGAAACTTTGAAAGAGTTCTTCCTTTGGGATTCTTCTCTTATGATAGCATATTAAGCCTCATCTAATGTGAGGAATGGTTTTTGTCCTAAAAGTTGAGAGTGATTCGCTGAAAATTGATCACTAGGCTATCTATAACATTGTCCGTGCCGCAAAACCATTTCCGCCGTATAAATCTATCTGCATATCATTATTCTCTCACATCCACACCATATTATCTTTCCATTTCTAAAACTTCTCACTCATCCACATCATTAATTATTTCTCTTTCATCCACATCATATTCTCTTTCTAAATTTCATTTTATCTTTCTATCTCATCAATTTTATCATTTTATACATTATTTATCATTAAATATTACATTTCAATTTTAATAATTTTAATTCAAAATAAATCTTAAAATTTATATATTCTAATATTATATCATTAATATTTTAATATTATATAGCATTAACCTGTAGCAATAGGCGGTGGGAAAGGAGGAGGTGCCACTCAGTCTACAATTGCTCCTCTGTTAAAGTTCATGCGTCTCCCCAAATGATCCATTTTGGTCGGATTCAGATGTTATTGATGACACTATCGACGGGTGAAGGGCATGCATCCATGGAGATTGTAGAAGAAGGGAAGCATAGATGAGGAGGGAGAGAGAAAATGAGGGTTTTAAAATTTTTATTAAAAAATAAAGAGGAGCTATGCGGATAGGAGGCTGTCCACGGAGCGTATTTCTCCATTGCCACAACATCGCCCATGTAACCATGGGTGCTGGTGTGGCAGACAAGGCGCAGAGAAGGCCGTATTTCCATACAACCATCTCCGCCGTTACAGTACGTCTTATGCATCATCAATGCAAAGTGAATGAAACACGCAACCTCACAATGTCCACATAAGCAGTGTGGTGTAGGGGAGAAAATTGCTTAATTCTTCACATAGGATAGTTAGCTCAGTGAAGTATTATGATACAAATCTATTACCCTGATGTAATGCTCCAATGTCAGCGTGTAATTGACACACTCGAATATCGTCAAGTTTGGAAAAATGGTTAACAAGTGTAATTGGCACACTCGATTATTGTCATGTCTCCCAAATCACTCTTGCCATGGGAATATAAAATATTGCTTGAGCTAATCCATGTTCCATGGATTTCAAGAGCCATGAAACTATGAGGATATTGCATTTGTGCCATTGTTGATATGTAGGATCATTCCTAGGTGGTTCTGGAATCGAACCATCAAACCCTAATTTATTTTTGACTGATAAAGCAAGTATGAATGATATCTATTGATTTGAGTAGTTAGGAACATCCTAAGACCATTTGCAGATTGAAAGAGGGGTTGGGGATTTGGGTGAATTGAACGACGAAAAGTACTTCATTTTGGTAAAGCAAATGTTTTTATAGTGGGCCAAAGAGCAATTATAGACAATAGTAACTTCATTGAATNATTCATTAAGTATACCCAACTCATTCTAGAGTAATCATTGACGAAGCACAAGAAAAACATGCAGCCTCCAATAACATAAGGTCCCCAAGTATCTATGTGAACAAGGGCAAATGGCTTTGTAGTGTTTTTTATATGATCTTTAAAAGGTTTTCTCTTATCCCTTGCTTTGTGACAGCAGTGACATGGAAAATTATGTTGAATTTGTCCAACATTGTTTAAAGAAGTGGGATTGATTATTCTTATTGACATTGTTTTCCCTTGGTGAACTTGAAATATGGTGGATATCCGATTAATTTGTAACATTGTTCCTTAATGTCTTTCCGTACATGGCAAGAACATCTGGGCAACATTTTGAGAAACTTTGAAAGAGTTCTTCCTTTGGGATTCTTCTCTTATGATAGCATATTAAGCCTCATCTAATGTGAGGAATGGTTTTTGTCCTAAAAGTTGAGAGTGATTCGCTGAAAATTGATCACTAGGCTATCTATAACATTGTCCGTGCCGCAAAACCATTTCCGCCGTATAAATCTATCTGCATATCATTATTCTCTCACATCCACACCATATTATCTTTCCATTTCTAAAACTTCTCACTCATCCACATCATTAATTATTTCTCTTTCATCCACATCATATTCTCTTTCTAAATTTCATTTTATCTTTCTATCTCATCAATTTTATCATTTTATACATTATTTATCATTAAATATTACATTTCAATTTTAATAATTTTAATTCAAAATAAATCTTAAAATTTATATATTCTAATATTATATCATTAATATTTTAATATTATATAGCATTAACCTGTAGCAATAGGCGGTGGGAAAGGAGGAGGTGCCACTCAGTCTACAATTGCTCCTCTGTTAAAGTTCATGCGTCTCCCCAAATGATCCATTTTGGTCGGATTCAGATGTTATTGATGACACTATCGACGGGTGAAGGGCATGCATCCATGGAGATTGTAGAAGAAGGGAAGCATAGATGAGGAGGGAGAGAGAAAATGAGGGTTTTAAAATTTTTATTAAAAAATAAAGAGGAGCTATGCGGATAAGAGGCTGTCCACGGAGCGTATTTCTCCATTGCCACAACATCGCCCATGTAACCATGGGTGCTGGTGTGGCAGACAAGGCGCAGAGAAGGCCGTATTTCCATACAACCATCTCCGCCGTTACAGTACGTCTTATGCATCATCAATGCAAAGTGAATGAAACACGCAACCTCACAATGTCCACATAAGCAGTGTGGTGTAGGGGAGAAAATTGCTTAATTCTTCACATAGGATAGTTAGCTCAGTGAAGTATTATGATACAAATCTATTACCCTGATGTAATGCTCCAATGTCAGCGTGTAATTGACACACTCGAATATCGTCAAGTTTGGAAAAATGGTTAACAAGTGTAATTGGCACACTCGATTATTGTCATGTCTCCCAAATCACTCTTGCCATGGGAATATAAAATATTGCTTGAGCTAATCCATGTTCCATGGATTTCAAGAGCCATGAAACTATGAGGATATTGCATTTGTGCCATTGTTGATATGTAGGATCATTCCTAGGTGGTTCTGGAATCGAACCATCAAACCCTAATTTATTTTTGACTGATAAAGCAAGTATGAATGATATCTATTGATTTGAGTAGTTAGGAACGTCCTAAGACCATTTGCAGATTGAAAGAGGGGTTGGGGATTTAAGTGAATTGAACGACGAAAAGTACTTCATTTTGGTAAAGCAAATGTTTTTATAGTGGGCCAAAGAGCAATTATAGACAATAGTAACTTCATTGAATTAATACTAGTCACTGGAGCAAACACCTCATTATAATTAATACATTGCACTTGAGAGTATCCCTTGGCCACGAGCCTAGCTTTGAATTTATTCACGCTTCCATCAGAAATCAGCTTGGTTTTATAAATCCATTTGACTCCTACAACCCTTTTGTCCTTCGGTCTCTCAACCAATTCCAAAGTGTCATTCTTTTCTATTGATTCTATCTCATTAGCCATTGCATCTTTCCATTTGTCCAAACAAACTGCTTTTGAATAATTTAAAGGATCATTAATGCAAACATGAGCATGAGAATCAATTTGTTCAGTTTGAGCATATATTTCAGCAAGATCTCGCATACGCACAGGGGCATCATTATAATCAGAATCATTATCAGTATAATCAGATTGAGAGTTTGATTCACCTTGATTTTCCATATTTGTTTGAGTAATTTCAGTCTTTTGATGATCCTCGTGAATTGATTGGTCCAGATTTTCTGAAATTTCATCCACAGTTTCATCAATGGAAGGTTGCTGAGTCATTGATGCTTCAGGTTCTGAATTTGTATTTTCCTCATGGTCTTCTTCATAGATTGTGTGAATGTTCCTTTGTTAAATCTCATCTGTCTTGTTCTCATCACCTGAAAGATGTGAATTACACTTCTTAATTGTGTGATTTGTCCAATCTCTTTCTTTATTTTATTCAAAAATCACATATCTACTAATACACATTTTTCATTCGGAAGGAAATAAGATTATGTATCCTTTCACCGCACTTTCATACCCCATAAAAACTCCATTTTTTATTTTTCCTCTAATTTTGTTCTTTTTGCTGCTGGTATGTGTACATGACATACACAACCGAATACTTTAAGATTTTTAACAGAGTTTTTGTAGTCATGCCATAGTTCAAAAAATTTCTTTCCACTCAGAGATCTGGAAGGAAACATATTTAATAAATACACTGCGGTAGACGCTGCTTCAACCCAGCATTGTGAAGGTAGATATTTTTCAAAAATCAGGCACCTCACCATTTCAATTATAGTTTTATTTTTCCGCTCACTCACTCTATTTTGTTCAAGGGTATATGGAGTGGTGTATTGATGAATTATCGCTTCAACTTTGCAAAGTTCTAGAAAAGCAGTGGATGTAAATTCGATGTAAATTCACCTCCGTTATCAGATCT
This sequence comes from Utricularia reniformis, assembly GCA_009725065.1. Taxonomy (NCBI): domain Eukaryota; kingdom Viridiplantae; phylum Streptophyta; class Magnoliopsida; order Lamiales; family Lentibulariaceae; genus Utricularia; species Utricularia reniformis. The sequence continues at coordinate 420,695 of RWGZ01000355.1, read as the reverse complement.
AATCATCTTTTATTTTTTACCAGATTGTCTCTCAGCCATAGATTTGAATATCTTAAAGGTTGTTAAACTTTCGCACTTGCATTTCGGAAAATATATCCAACAGAATCTGCTTAAGTTGTCAATAAATATGATAAAATATTTGTTTCCACTTAAGGATTGTTCCTTGAATGAACCACATAGGTCAATGTGTATTAACTCAAGTTTTTTCAGATGCTTGTGTTAAGCTCTAAGTGATGGCTTTCCTTGTCTGTTTGCATTTTTGACATATTGTACATGTATAATTTATGTATTGTAAATTAGGTAAGTCAAGAGTCATACCTGATTTTTGCAGAATCTTTAAGTTTCGGATGCCATAATGACCAAGTCTTCTATGCCATTTCTGTGACTCTTCCATCATATTTAGACTTATCTCTGTATCTGCAGATTGTACAAGAAATAAGTTATTCTCCAAAATTTCAGAAGTAATTGAGGATTTTATCATGGAGTGTTCTATTCTGCATGATAGCCATTCGAAATGCATTCTGAAATTCTGTCTAAGCAATTGTCCCATGCTGAGCAAGTTTTGTTTTAGATCGGTAACAAACAAAACTTCTTCAATTCTGATTGGTCCCTGATTTCCTTTCAATAATATTGAACCAATTCCTTCAACATACACCATATGGCATGTTGCTGATCTGACAGGTTTTTTGAGTGTCTCCTTGAGGTTCATAAATAGTGATCTATCTTTACACATATGTTTCGAACATCCACTATCTAGGATCCATCTCGATATTGTGTCAAATATTGTAAGAAGACTGATTTCTAGATCTCAAATAAGGAGATTTCAGTTGTGTTAGCTTGTTCACTAGTTTGTTTTGCCGTGGGACATACTCTATCGATGTGTCTTAAATTTTCACATATTTTACACTTGGCGTCAGGCCTCCACCAACAGATTTCAGGATTATGGCCAAGTTTCGTGCAGTGAGGGAAAGCATTTAGATTGTCCCTCCTTTGCCTCTAGTTTGTTTCACCCGCATTGTTTGTATTTATTTGGTTGTTTGTATTGATGCTTTTGCCTTTATTTAAAACCATTACCGATGCCTCAGTGTTTCATTCCTAATTAGAGCCAATTCATTTTTAACTACGCTTTCTTCAAATTCTGGTGGTCTCATTGAGATCCTCTTTTCAGAGGTTTGTAAAGAGCTAATGAAATCCCTAAAGATGATTTTCTCCTCAGTGACTTTAAACAATATCTTAACCTTTTCACACTCCTCTAATGCACTAAGCTTGGGTTTAAACCTATTTGGCAAACTCATGGTTGCTTTTTCAATTACCTTTTCATCACTAAGATCTCCTCCGAGAGCTCTTATTTCATTTACAATTTTTACGGTCCTATCATAATATTCTTGGAGAGTTTCCTTGTAGTGCATTCTATTCACCTCAAAGTCAGCCATTTTATTTCGTATGTGGATTTTTCTAATATGATCTCCTCCCTCATATATCTCCTTAAGTCTATCCCAGATTTCCTTAGGGTTCTGGAAATTGGCTATTTTATCAAACATGTTTTCAGTCATAGCTTCATGAAATATTGTCATGCCCTTGTATGTGAGTATTATATACTCGTCATATAATTTTTTCTCTGCTTCGGTTGAATAAGATGTTATGGAGGCATGGTCATTTTTTTCAATAACTCGCCACAGATTATGAGCTTAAGATATGTAGTTATCTTAATCGGCCAGGTAAAATAGTTTGTACCGTCGAGAATAGGCGGGCCTTGCAAACCTCTGCACGTTGTCATTTTCCTGCTCTGACAAGTTCTTTCCTTTACACCGGCTCGTTGAGGTTGGAGATTAGGTTCCTTCCCAAATTTGCTCCGATACCATGTTGATTTGAGTAATTAGGAACCTCCTAAGACCATTTGCATATTGAAAGAGTGGTTAGGGATTTGAGTGGATTGAACGACGAAAAGTACTTCATTTTGGTAAAGCAAATGTTTTTATAGTGGGCCAAAGCGCTCCACTATTCATCAGTACTTAAAACGTAAATGCGACATAATATTAACTAAACACACTCTTCATTGCTTTGCTGCCATAATATTAACTCTCAAACCTTCATCAGTTTCATCAACAATATCTTCCTATTAGTGTAGTTTCGCCCATTTATTAGGTCTGCACCTTTTACTGGACTGATACTATCACTTGGATGGATGAGGAATGGAAAATTTGCATCTTTTTCGAGCTTTAGAGGTCCCAAGTTTCCTGTCTTAGGTGGCTCCGAGACCATGTTGGAGATTTGATGAAGAGTAGGGAAAAGTTTTATGCTTATTGGCAACAAGAAAATGGAAGCTCTAATTGAAGATGCATGATGTGGAACATTTTCTATTTTATTCTATTCAAGTGAAAATATACATTCTTCCTAACTATTTATGAAACTAAACATGTATGTAAAATGTACAATGTAACAATCTAACAGACATAACAAACTGGCATCATCTGCAAAGCATCTCTGCCAACAACTTTGCTCATTGTGGTGTGGCGTTGGCCGAAGAGGTTGGAGACTCAAGATTCCAACATGTCTTCAATGGATTAAATATCTTTCTTAATTATAAATTTGACTCAATTGACTCTTAAGAGAATCGTTCTCGTTATACATTTTAAATGTTACATTATTTCAAATTGGAGATACAAACTTTTAAAAAGTTAATATTTAAAAAACTTAGAATAAAAAAATATAATTAAATGACCATATTTTAATAATAAATGTATATATGAAATATCACATTTTTCAGAACATTGGGTGTTCATCATATAGCATATGATTGAAATTTATTTGTTTATGCTTCAAGGATTCATATTTATGAGACTACACTTTTAAAACGTACTTCTCTAGGCATTATTTATGATAGAATTTTACTAGACCTATGGCACGTCCATGGACAATATTGTTTTTGTTAGTATGGATAATTAATATAATTTATAATATTGATGAGAACTTTAGGACCGGGTACCTTGTGATGGGTAAGACCCATTAACAATTGGACTAATTCAAATGGTGGAAACAAATTCTTACAGCCCGTTTGTACACTTAAGGAAAAGCGGCCCGATGTTTAACGAGAGGATTGAAGATTACCTTAGGCGAAATAAAGCGTTTTCTGATAACTGGCTCCTTGGCTCGGTCCGAACGGTTACAGACTCAAGTTTTACACGCTTCGGGCCTCCACACGTTTACCACGCCTCGGGCCCGATCACGCAAACCACGCCTCGGTCCCAACCTCGTTTTACATCCCGCGATAACAACCTCTAACAAACTGTCAGAGGCGGTTACAGAGCGTGATTTACACACGCCGTCAACTCTATAAATACAGTGCGCGACGACGGAAATAACAGGACCTTTTTGACGCGTAAGAACAGGCCGTTACCTTGCCGGAGTTCTTACTGCTTTCTTTTCCTTGTCATTTTCATTAAGCCTCTGTTGTATTCATTGCGAATTATTTGATTAGTGAACAGGCTAAGAGTATAATCTTCTCTTAGTCAAGTGGTTTTCACCCCAATTCCTGAGGTTTCCACTATACATCGCCGTGTCATCGTTTATTTCCAGTTTTTAATCATCTTCCACAACAAAAACAAATCAGAACCGAGTTCGTTTGCTAAACGAACTGGGCGACTGTTGGTACCCCCTAAAAAGGGACCATAACAGTTTGGCTAAGTGAATAAGCTGCTACGGTCGGGATTCATCAGAGAAATCCAATATACTGAATGGGTTGCAAACCCAGTGGTGGTCTCCAAACCGGATGGGAAATGGCGAATGTGCATCGACTTTACCGATGTTAACAAAAGCTGTGAGTTAGACCCTTTCCCTTTGCCGCACATCGACCGACTGGTAGATGTTGTTTCTAGTAGCACCATGATGAGTACCATGGATGATTATTCTGGGTATCATCAAATCTTCTTAGCTGAGGAAGATCAGAAGAAATCATCATTCATGACCGAAGATGGGGTTTACTGTTATGTGGTTATGCCATTCGGTCTCAAAAATGCTGGAGCAACATACCAAAGGTTGGTTAACAAAATCTTTAGAGAATTGATCGGCCATATGATGGAAGTGTATGTTGACGATATGATTGTTAAATCTATGAATGATGAAGACCACCTTTCTTATTTGTCTCGTTGTCTCGAAGTATGCCGAAAATATAAGCTCAACTAAATCCAAACAAATGCTGCTTCGGGATCCGAAGTGGAAAATTTTTAAGATATTACGTTTAAGAGAAAGGCATAGAGGTTAATCCTGAAAAGGTGCAAGCTATCATTGATATGCAACCTCCGAGAAACAAAAGAGAGTTTGAAAGGCTTACTGGCCGGCTAGCCGCACTGAGCAGGTTTATTTCGAAATCCACAGACCAGGCCTTACCTTTTTTCAGAATGCTAAGCAAAGCAAGCCATCTAGATTGGACCGAAGAATGTGATCGGGCCTTCTTCGAGCTGAAGACTTATTTAAGCACTCCCCTGGTGATGGTAAGTCCAACTTGTGATGAACCTTTGGGGTTATATGTTGCGGTATCAGAAGTTGCCGTCAGCGTAGCTCTGGTAACCATACGAGACGACATTCATAGACATGTTTATTATGTCAGCCATTCTCTGGTATCTGCTGAAACCAGGTATTCCACCTAGGATAAATTCATGCTAGCTTTGAAAAAGCTGTATCCAAACTGAAACATTATTTTGAAGGCCGAACGGTCTATGTCTATACGGATCAACCTCTGAAAGTGCTCCTTAAGCATAATGATTTGAATAAGAGATTGGCAAATAGGCTATCATACTCCGCGCTATGTATCTGGAATTCCTGTCCCGAAGGGCGATCAAAGCTCAGGTTCTAGCCTATTTTGTGTTTGAAATGACCCGATCGGCCATTTATCTTAACCAAGAGGATGATCGATGGACGATCCATGTAGATGGGTCAACCTTCGGGGGAAGAGGTGCGGGCATTACCCTGACAACAGTACAAGGTGATCTTATTCATTCCGCAGTCAAATTTTCCTTTGCTGTGACAAATAATGTGGTAGAATATGAGGCAGTATTATCAGGAATGACCTTGGCTAGGAAAATGGGAGTTAGCAGAGTACGAATGTTCTCAGACTCGAAGTTAGTAGTGGAACAGCTCGCATGGAGATTTGAAACTCATGATCCGATGATGAGGTTATATTGCGCCAAAGTTCTGGAACTATCCAAAAAATTCAGTGAGTTCTCTCTTGACCATGTGCCACGAGAGCAAAATAAGGTTGCCGACGCACTCGCCAGATTGGCCTCAGGCATACCTGACATAGAACCAAGCACTATTTCGGTCCATATTCAGGACCGACCTTCGGTCGAGATTCCAGTGACCGAACAGTCTGTTGAAGAGATCGGGGCTCTATGCCATGAACTCCAGGGCTTGAATATTAACGCTACTGAATCTCCGGGAGAACCCAATTGGATGGACTCCTTTATTAAATACCTCTCAAACAGCTATCTCCCAGAAGATAAGTCTGAAGCTAGGATAATAGAGGTCCGGGCTAAGAGATTTACCTTAGTCGATGGACGCTTGTTTAAAAAGAATTTTGATGGCTCGCTTCTGCGCTGTTTATCTCCTATTGAGGCTGAAGCCGTCATGATTTATGTTCATGAAGGGATATGCGGCATTTATTCAGGGGCTCGATCTTTATACCACCGCATCATTAGAGCTGGATACTTTTGGCCAACATTGCTTGCTGATGCCAAGCAATACACTAAATGTTGTGCCATATGTCAATACCATGCTACACTCCCGCAATTGCTTGGGGCTCCCTTATCGATTACCCCATTGCCTTGTCCGTTTGACAGATGGGGGATCGACACCCTCGGACCTTTTCCTCAGTCAATACGGCAAAGAAAATTATTTATCGTAGCGGTGGAGTATTACTCGAAATGGGTTGAAGTAGAAGCAGTAGCCATCATCTCAGAAAAAGTAGTCAATCACTTTATATGGCGAAATATTGTGAGCCGCTTCGGGATTCCCCGAGCGCTCGTATCTGATAATGAGACTCAGTTCCGCGGAAAGAGCATACGGGATCTATGCACCAAGTTGGGCATCACCCAGCATTTCTCATCAGTAGCCCATCCCCAAACTAACGGACTTACGGAGGTATCTAACAAGGTTATCCTGAAGGGATTGAAAACCAAGTTAGAAGATTTTGGAGGTAAATTGCCCAAACACATCTATGAGGTCCTATGGGCATACCGAACTACACCTCGCTCAACAACCCAGAAATCACATTTCTCAATGGTGTATGGGACCGAAGCTGTTAGCCCGGTGGAGGTTGACATCGGATCACCTCGGATATCTCAATACGATGAGCATATGAATGGTGAAAGGAGATTATTGGACCTCGAGATGATCGAAGAAAAGAGAGATGCAATTTATGCACGGATGCGTGCTTATCAACGAACCATGGAACGGGCCCATAACAAGTGAGTCCTTCCAAGAGAATTCTTTGAAGGCGATCTCGTACTCAGAAGCATTAAAGTGCAGAGGAACGTTGGAAAGCTAGACAGAGATTGGGAGGGATCGTATCGAATATCAAAGAAATTGGAATCAGGTGCGTATAAACTTGAAACATTGGATGGTATAGAGGTCCCCCGAACTTGGAATGTCATGAATTTAAGGCGATATTTCTTGTGAATCTTCGATATTTCTTGTGAATTTAATGTGTTTGACTCAATAAAATACATTCCCTTAAACATAAGTAGAAAACAAGTAAGTACAATACAAACTATTTCTAATGGAATGATGGACCGATCTTGATGTTGGGTGACTTATGACGAATTTGGACTGGTGACCGAAGCTTCTTGTCCGCAAGGCTCCCAAGTTGTAGTGACCGCTCTGACGAGTCAGATGCTCCTGCACTTGCCCATCCCCATGGATGAGTTGTGATTCTCCCAGAACTTATTACGAACTAAAATACTCCCTTCAAAGGCATTCAGTCTTTAGGAATGACCCTTTGTACCTATGAAATCTGCTACGATAAAAGGAATGGTAGTCAGCATATCGAAACATAAGATAGGTCCTAATATAAGACGTAGTATGAGCAAAGCTTAGCCAACAAAACCTAAGGGACTTTATTAGAACCAAGGTTCGGCCGAGGCTCGTAAAAACTCATATTAAACGCAGACTACGCCTATCCAATCAAGTATTGACTCCAAGGATGAATAAGAGTGACCCACACACAATGTAAAACGACCGATCCAATAAGAATTGATACGAATAAACCAAACATAATGTATGGGACCGATGGTTAACTCCATGTAAGCGTCTCCGATCTTACACTTGGTGATTAAAACAACTTCGTTAACATAAAACTTATTTGTTTATTGAGAAGTTGGTTATGTTACTTCGTTCTGGCAATTAAAAGAACAAGAATTGAATGGAAAGAGTTATATTGAAAATAAGAAGTAAGGCAGATACAAAGTATAAATGAAATTAGCTAATCTACCCCTCTTCTTTATCTTCAATCTCCGGCTCCTACGGTTCGGTACGGACCGCGAGCTGCTTCAGTTTTTCTTCTTGATCGGCCACCTTTTGGTTGACCGCTCTCTCCATCTCTTCACAGAGATAGAAGAAAGGGTCTTTTTCCAGAACATGTTCTTCCAAAGTTGGAATAACCTGAAACTTGCCATATTTTTCAAGTGGCTTGATCATCATCCATCGCTCATCCGAAGGGGAAAGCCCGAACTGCTGAATAACTTGCTCCCGCATGTTATCCAAATACTTAGCAGTATAAACCCCATGTATGTTATCCGCTAAAGCGAATAACAAAGGGGACTGAGCGACACCCAAAACTGCTTCCCGGACCGAACCTTCGGTCGAAGTGTGGGCCCTTGTCAACTCCTCTTCCAAGGTCGTCTTCAATTCTTGGGCCCGAAGGAGGAGCTCGTTCAGCTTGTTCCTCTTCTCCTGGGCCCGATGTAACGACCCTAATTTGGGCCTAGTAGTTCTGTTAAAACATGATAATTAAAACGGAAATATTCGAATGTAAACTTAAATCATAGTTCGAACATAAAGTACGACAGCATAATTTAGAGTATTCTCCAAAGAACCGGACTCTATCACCGGACAACCGACGACCTCCTTTCCCTGCCCTTATCATACCTCGTCTGCGTCACATTCAAAATCTGTAAAGCGGTCACAATCTATTAAAGGAAACTTCACACACACTACACAATATCTTTTCATTTCTTAGTTAAATCATACACGCACACGTGAATCATTCCATTTAACCATTTTCTTATTTCCCTCATCTTTTACCCTTATCATTCCCGTCATTCATTAACTTTACTGTTGCCGAGATTAACATGCTCGGTGCATGTCCCGCCCAAGCCAACCGTTAGCTGTTGGATGACTCGACGGGCCATATGCTTCCCTTCCCCGGGTGGGTACTTAGGCGCTACCCCTTTTTCCACCCGGATCCGTTCTGCCCTCTTCGTACGTATCTTTTCCTTTTTGGAACTTATCGTTCCCTTCATCAGGCATGCCCTTCCTTTGGCGAATCGTGTACTAGGCACGATGCCAGGTTCGGTCGGACGGTCCATCCTTCCTCACCCCGAGTCTTATTATCATTTACCTCATTCATTCGTATATTTTCTTCCTTCTTTACTAACACAATCCAATTTCCTAAGTCTGAACCTTCTCTTACTATATCGTGTTCACTCCGCTTACCTGTTGCTTTTGCTTGTTATGATCTCCGATGCTTCCCTACAATTCGTAACATATTTTAGTACTACATCATTCATCATCATCATTTTTTTGACGTTATCATCATATTGTTGACTGTTTGGTTACCGTAGACCCTTCGTATCTCTCTCCTTCACGATCCGACGTCGAAATGCGACGAAAACACCCTAATTGTGTATTTCCTCGATAAAATCCTTCTGTTGCTCAAATCCGCGATAAAAATACTCTAACCCTGAAATCCGCGACAAAACAACATGTAATTCAGTTTCCGCGACAATTTACCAAGCTTTGAAAATCCGCGACAATTTTCCTCTATGAAATTTTCCGCGATAATATTCAACATGGGAATTTCCGCGACAAAGTTCTTACCCAAAAATTTCCGTGATAAAAATTGCTGTGAAAATTTCCCCGACAAAAAGGCACTGATCATGAAATTTCTGCAATAATTTGATGTTTTGGCGTTTTTCCGTACGTTTTTGCGGTATAGTGATAAATGGCTTGGTTTTTGGGCTTTCTAACCCTATTTATAGATGTTTTAACTTCCCTAATTCACATTTTGACCCCTCATTCATTTTCATTTTCCCCCCTCCTTTATCTCATGCTTTTCATTTAAATCTTTTCATTTCCTTCTACGTTCTTTCGTTCCCGTATCCCTCATTATTTCCCTTCTAGACTTTATCACTATATTTCCTATTATCACCCCGACATACCTTTTTCTCGGCTATTACATCCTTCCCCACTCATTTTGAGTTTCGTCCCGAAACTCGTGCGTACCAATCTTCCATTAACTCCGGCGCTCTATGTCTAATTTCTCGTTCTGTTTCCCATGTGGCTTCCCTCTCTCCTTGATTTGACCATTTTTACCATGGGGATTTGTTTGTTTCTGAGCCTTCTTTCCTCTCTGCCTAGGATCTTTACTGGACTTCCTCGTACGTTAGTTCCAGGGTTATCTCTATGGGTTCCCCCACACATTCTTGGATCCCTTCAGTCACCCTCCTCCTCAGTTGGGATACATGGAACACGTTGTGTATCCCCCCCATTTCCTCCGGAAGCTTCAGCTGATATGCTAGGTTTCCGATCCTTCGTTCCACCCCATATGGTCTGATATACCGGGGGCTCAGCTTCCTTGTCCTTGTGGTCCTTAGCACTCCCTTCATAGGTGATACCTTTAGGTATGCGTGATCTCCAACTATTAACTCTAAGGGTCTCCTTTTTGTGTCTGCCCAACTTTTGTATCGGTCCTGTGCTGCCTAAATGTTCTTTCGTACTACGGCTACCTTTTCAATGGTGACTTCCACTAATTCTGTCCCCGTGGTCGTTCTCTCTCCCACCTCATCCCAACATAGAGGTGTACGACACTTCCTCCAGTACAATGCCTCATATGGCGCCATACCAATGCTGCTCTGAAAGCTTTTATTGTACGCAAATTCCACTAGCGGTAGGAAATCCTCCCAACCTCCCTTAAACTCCAGTACACATGCCCTTAACATATCCTCCATAATCTGGTTAGTTCTCTCGGTCTGACCATCCGTCTGTGGATGATAGGCTGTGCTCATGCATAACTGAGTTCCGAGCGATTTCTCTAAGCTTTGCCATAATCTAGACGTGAATCTCGGGTCCCTGTCAGACAAGATATTTATTGGAACTCCATGCAATTTGACTATGTTATCCACATATATTCTGGCTAGCCTGTCCACTCCGTACGTTGTCTTGACTGCTAAAAAGTGAGCCGCCTTCGTAAGACGGTCCACCACCACCCATATCGCGTCGTTCTTTCGTGGGTTCTTGGGTAGTCCTACCACAAAGTCCATGCCGATGCTATCCCATTTTCATTCTGGAATTTCTAAGGGTTGTAGTTCTCCCCCCGGGCGTTGGTGTTCGGCCTTAACTCGATGGCAGTTTTCGCATTTAGCCACAATGTTGGCAATCTCGTTTTCCATTCCACCACCAGTGCGTCTTTAGGTCTCGATACATCTTTGTACTTCCTGGGTGAACTGAGAATGCTGAACTGTGTGCTTCCGTCATAATTTTCTTTCTTAACTCTAACTTGTTTGGTACCCATATACGTTCATTCATTCGGACTAGCCCATCGCTTCCTTTGCTTATTTCTCATTTATCGGTTCTGTTTCCCCCTTTTCGCGTCACAGGTTTCTCAGGGTCTGATATTTGTGCTTCTAGTACCTCCTCCAGTATCCCCGGCTTCGCGGTAATCGTCCCTAACATGACTGTGGTCGATTCTACCACTTCCAGTTGCAGACTCTCCATTTCCTTTATCAATGTGTTGGCTAGCGTGCCATGAGTCTTCCTGCTCAGTGCATCGGCTACCTGGTTTGCCTTCCCAGGGTGGTATTGGATGTCCAGATCATAATCTTTTATTAGTTCCAACCATCTCCGTTGTCTCATATTAAGCTCCTTCTGAGTGAATAGATACTTCAAACTCTTGTGGTCGGTGAATATCTCTCACTTCACACCGTACAAGTAATGTCTCCAAATCTTGAGTGCGAATACCACCGAGGCTAATTCCAAATCATGTGTCGGGTAGTTTAACTCGTGTATCTTCAATTGACGGGATGCATATGCTATAACTTTCCCCCCTTGCATCAGTACACACCCGAGTCCTTTTTTGATGCGTCGCTGTATACCGTGAAATCCTGCCCTGGCGTGGGTAATACTAGTATTGGCGCAGACGTCAGTTTCATTTTGAGACATTCAAAACTCTCTTCGCATTTCTCATCCCACGTATACCTCGTTTCCTTTCGGGTCAAATTTGTCAACGATTTAGCAATCCTTGCGAACCCTTCGATGAATTTCCGGTAGTACCCGGCTAATCCTAAGAAACTCCTTACTTCCCGAGCATTTGTCGGTCTTGGCCAATTCGTAACTGTTTCTATCTTTGTTGGGTCTACCGTCACCCCCCCTGCTGATATCACGTGGCCTAGGAAAGCTATGATGTCCATCCATAATTCACACTTGCTGTATTTGGCATATAACTTCTCTTGTCTGAGAGTCTGTAACACNGCGATTTGATCTTTGGGGACAAAGATCACTTTAAGAGGGTGGTAATGTCACGACCAAACTTAATAACCTTTTAATGAGTTTTGATGATCTAAGACCAGACAATGAAGACATTGAGAAGCAGCATACAGGAAAAGAATGCAAATGGATCAAGGAAGGAGGCCAACAAAATTGATAAAGAAGACTTACGGAGAAGTATCAGAGAACAAGGAAGTCAAATAATATCCCAAAACTACGTTGCAACCAAGGAAGTCATACCGATCGGTACCGCTCGTACCGATCCCGATCCCGATCGGTACGAGTGTTTTTTACGATATACCATTGGTATACCGACGATATATCGGAATACCGGTATATCGGTCACGATCGATATTTACCGGTATGATCGATATACCGGGCGGTATACCACCGGTATGAGTTCCATGACTTCCATGCCTGCAACCCATCGAGAGGAAACAAAAATATTAATATAATGGATAAATCAAATTGTTTCAAAACATGGCACGGTACAAATCATTTCTATTGACAAAAACAATACGGTTCATATCTGGAACACCAGCTGCAATGTTATGTTAATTATCATTCCCGAAGATGACAAATTTCAATGGCATAATTAAAATATAAAACAATATTATTTTATAAATATCACAATACTCTTATTATTTATACAAGACTTAATACATGCTTTATGTATATTGAGGCACGTCCAGTGGACGTGACATTTAATAGTGTATATAAAGCATCATTTGCGTAGAGAGGAGTGTCAATCAACTATCATCTTACCTCCTCTATATTCTGATTCCTCTATTTTCTAATTTTCTTTTCAACCAACCCCTACCTTCTTAATCTAGTAGGTCATTGGGGTCATAACAATTTCAAAATCTCCTAGGGTTAAGAGGATCATTAACAATGACTTTTTCGTTCGAATAATGCTAAAAAAAATCGGGTTTTTTTAGGGCCAACCGCGTTCCGTAAAAGCAGCTGCGTTCCGTAAAAGCAGCTGCGTTCCGTAAAAGCAGCTGCGTTCCGTAAACGCAGCTGCGTATGGTGAATAGCGGCTCTGTTGAGTTAATTCAGCAGTGAACGCGGCCGCGAGTTAAATAGGTGAATTTACATTTATGTCCCTCCCCCAAATCTCCTATAAATAATCCTTTATTTCTATCCTCTTTACACCATCTTCATTCTCATTCTCTCCATCATCCAACATATAATTAATAAGGTATAATTATATTTATTTAAATTAAAATTATTGTATTATTTAATTGTTTTTTATTATGTTTAATTTTATTTTTTCTAATTAGGATTTGTTTTTAAATTATATTTGTTTATGATTATTAATATTTTTTTTTGAAAGTTTTGTTTAATATATTTAGTATACATTTCATTTCAATCTTTATTGTAATTAGGATTCGTTTTTAATCATTTATAAATATTTAGTTTAGTATTTAGGATTAGTATTTTTTTAAAGAGAAGATTATTATGTTTAGAATGTTTAGTATATAATTTAATTTGAGTATTTGTTTTAAATAATAATTTTTTTTAATTAGTAATTGTTTATTTTAGTATTTACAAAAATAAGTTTTTTAAAGAGTATTATTTGTTTAAGAATATTTAGTATAATTTTTATAATTAGGATGTTTTTTTATCGTTTAGAAATATTTAGTTTAGTGTTTAAGATTAATTTATGATTTTTAAAAAGTAGATTATTATGTTTACAATGTGTAGTAAATAATTTAATCGGAGTATTTGTTTTAAATAATAAATTTGTTGTAATTAGTAATATTTATTTAGTATTTACAAAAATATTGTTTTGAAGAGTAGTATTTGTTTAGAAATATTTAGTATATTTTTTATAATTATGATATTTTTTTATCGTTTAGAAATATTTTGTTTACTATTTAGGATTAGATTATGTTTTTTAAAGACTAGATTATTATGTTTACAATTTTAGTATATAATTTAATCGGAGTATTTGTTTTAAATAATAAATTTGTTGTAATTAGTAATATTTATTTAGTATTTACAAAAATATTGTTTTGAAAAGTAGTATTTGTTTAGAAATATTTAGTATAATTTTTATAATTATGATGTTTTTTTATCGTTTAGAAATATTTAGTTTACTATTTTGGATTAATTTATGATTTTTAAAGAGTAGATTATTATGTTTACAATGTTTAGTATATAATTTAATTGGAGTATTTGTTTTAAAGAGTAGTATTTGTAGTATAAAATTAGTTTTATCATAGAATGTTTATTATGTAATTTAATTGGAGTATTTGTTTTAAAGGGTAATATTTGTTTAGAAATATTTAGTTTTTGTGTTATAATTAGGATGTCTTTTTATCGTTTAGAAATATTTAGTTTACTATTTAGGATTAGTTTATGATTTTTAAAGAGTAGATTATTATGTTTACAATGTTTAGTATATAATTTTATTGGAGTATTTTGTTTTAAATAGTATTATTTGTAGTATAAAATTAGTTTTTATCGTAGAATGTTTAGTATGTAATTAATTGGAGTATTTGTTTTAAAAAGTAATATTTGTTTAGAAATATTTAATATTTTTTTATAATTAGGATGTCATTTTATCGTTTAGAAATATTTAATTTACTATTTAGGATTAGTTTATGATTTTTAAAAAGTAGATTATTATGTTTACAATATTTAGTATGTAATTTAATTGGAGTATTTGTAGTATAAAATTAGTTTTTATCGTAGAATATTTATTATGTAATTTAATTGTAGTATTTATTTTAAATAGTAGTATTTGTTTAGAAATATTTAGTTTTTTTGTTATAATTAGGATGTTTTTTTATCGTTTAGAAATATTTAGTTTACTATTTAGTATTAGTTTATGATTTCTAAAGAGTATATTATTATGTTTACAATGTTTAGTATGTAATTTAATTGGAGTATTTGTTTTAAAGAATAGTATTTATTTAGAAATATTTAGTATATTTTTATAATTAGGATATTTTTTTATCGTTTAGAAATATTTAGTAGTATAATTTTACGTTTGTTGTTTAATGTTGGTGAAAATTTTTTGATGCAGATATGAGTCACCGTCGTTCTTATACTTCATATGCGACTACATTGTTGTATCGTCAAGAACAACATATTAGTAGCGACATTATTCGAGGTGAACCTGGAGGTGTTTTACAGTTCAATCATGGAGAATATTACATGTACAAAATGGGGCAACTGGATGATAGAGTGAATGCATATTTGATTGAGTGGGGGTTCTATGGCGTTTTGAAGACCATTAGAATGAGATTAGACACTCATCTAATGACTGCACTTATCGAGCGTTGGATACCAGAAACGCACACGTTCTTTTTACCTTCTGGTGAAGCGACCCTTACTCTCCAGGACGTATCACTTATTTGGGGCCTACCTGTTCAGGGCGTTCCTATTACGGGTCCAAGAACCATTAGAAGTGAAGTGGATTGGGTTTGGTTTTGTACCACCACTTTCGGCTGGACTCCCGCTACATCCGTATTTTCTGAGCCGTATTTCAAAGTACGGCATTTGTGAGAGTTTGTTGTTACCAGGGTTGCATCACCCTTAGAAAGCGATGCGGAGGTCCTCCAGTTCGCTCGTGCGGTTTCTCTTTTGATCGTGGTGAATGTCATGTTTCCTAACACAAATGGGGATAAGGCGAAGCTTATGTTGATGGATATCTTTGGAAATGTCGAAGAGTTCACAGCACTGAGTTGGGGATCTGCTGTATTTGCGAATTTATATCGTGAGTTGTGCAACGGGGCGATGAGTGGAGCCACGTTAGGTGGAGCATTTCGGCTAATTCATGTATTTTTTGTACGATATAACATTATTTAAACATATATATGTTGTTAATATTTGTGTAATTTATTTCTTTTTACTTGTAGATTTGTGCATGGTCTCATATACCATCAATCACCCCTTCGTTAAGGGGGCGATTTGTGGATGATGGTTACGATGATCGATGCTTTCAGTATTATGGATGGAGGTAAATTTGATTGTTGATTTATTTGACCCAATGAAAAGTGATTTTATTATATTGATGTTATGTTATTACAGAGTTTTCGGTGGTTGTTTGGACCACCATGACACATGGAACAACTCTATACGATTATGCAGAGATTCCCTATATCTTATTGGCCGTGCTGAGGTATGGTCTGCAATTATGTTTTTTATATTTTAGGTTGTTTTCATTGTTCTTTTGTAGTTTGTATGGTTGCCGTACGAAGATGTAGACCTAGAGCAAGCTGACGAGGTCACTACTTCTATGTACACTGGGCCATTGATATACTTCGGTCGCGTAGAGCCACGTCACCCTGACCGTGTATCTCGGCAGTTTGGTTTGTCACTCTGCATTCCCCGGGCACTAGAACATGCAGATGTCCTTCACCGATTGCACTCATACAGGAGCGAGAGAGGGCAGAATTGGTGTACCATTCACGCACAGTGGATTTCTATGTGGAAAAACTGCAATATAGGTTGGAGCAAAAATATCGGAGACACCACCGATGGTGCAAGTGCCCGTTTTGGAAACTTTCCAATTCATTCACCGCTTCTAGAATACCTGCAGCTCGATCGGATATCAGACATGTTTCTCGTTCCCTAATTACATAACGATCGAGGTTTTGCAAAAACCATTTCCAGGTTCTGCAACTTTCGGTGTCTACCAATGCAAAGGCAACGGGGATAACGTGTCCACCACCATCGCGACCGACGGCCACAAGCAATTTATTGTTGTACCTGACAAATGATGTTACTTAAACTAGCCATGATCTGTCAATGTAAAAAACTAACTACACAATTTATCATACCTTGAGTACATGTGGATGGCGTCAACGGAAAGAACTGGATCACACTATTGATAAGCGTTTATGCTAGGTCGGAAAGCCCAAAACACATAGTAAATCATGTAGTTAGGGGGGCCAAGCGTTGTTTCTTGCAAATTCCATTTTACAATAGTCCCATCATTCCTTAAAATCATCTCGTGAACAACGATGGCAATTTCTTCATTGAAAACTCTCATGAACCGTACACCATCTCAAAGTTACGCTGTAGTGCGTACCAAGCTTGCTCGTACTTCACAGTCAACCTATAGTTTACGTGAATATGGGTCTGGACCGTTTGCACTTTTATATCTATGAAAGAAGAAAAAAACTTTTTAGAAACTCATGATAATATTATTTCATATTAAGAACATTACGTATCGTTATCATTTCTGATGAATGGCTTCATCTCGTAAGCAATAAAAATCCATGAAAGATTGCGGTGACCTTCCTCCAACAATACTGGCCATAAGCGTACACGGAAATATGCCACATGCGGTCACGAGCCGAACAGATTGCTCGTAGATGAAACAGACATATACCGCTTACACATCTGATTACCCACTTCTCCAAATTGCTCTCTATTACTCTGTATTGCCACTGTCTACGAATATGAAAATGAGCAATGCAGTACTGCAAGTGAAACTTATCTTTGAATTTCATCCTAACAGCAAGATGGGGTTGGTCAACGTTTTATTTTGTGTGCCGACGTTTTTAAGTGGGTATATCATTATCACCTCTTTCAAAAGTCGTTGTTAGGTGAATGAACCTCATGTCTATTTCCTCCGATGAGCATTACAATCGCCTAACTAAACTACTGTCATTATGCACAGACCTAGCTGGTTGTAGGTCGTCCTCTGGTTCCAAATTCTCTTTTTCATCTTCATCTTCGACCACGATTTCCGGTTCTGGATCATCATCTAAACCATCCTCGTTCTCTTATGTCATACATATATCACAGACGCATGAATACTACACAACAAGTATTTAGACAACTTGGTATTCTAGTACCTTGCGAAGTAGACGGATTCCCACTAGGCATTGCATTGTCGGTGTTCCAATAGTTAAAGCTGCTTAGGTTGTGAATGCTATCGTAGTCCGAGTAACTCGATCCATGTTTAGGATTGTCAACGGAAGGTGTTGATGACGGAGGATAATTTAGATCAAAATTAAATCAATAATTGTTATAGGGATCCATGAAAAATTAAATATTACCGTGGCAATTGCAACAAAACTTTTATAACCTCTACTGCAAATCGGTGTCGATTACTTCTCAGTGGTGAATTTCAAAATGAATCGAGCGCGATATATATAGATTTATTACCAAACGCTGCCGCCATCGTGTTTTCGCGACCGCGTTAAAATTCAATAGCGGCTGGTCGGTTAGCCCTAAAAAAAACCCTATATTTTTTTAGCATTATTTGAACGAAAAAACCCATTAATAATAACGTGTACCTAAACAAGATTCACATCACCGTTTTTCGAGAATAAATTTATGGTAGAGAAAAATCTCCTACTACTTTTCCATCGGAGGCCAATGAGGAATTCTAAAAAATGTACACTGATATTATAGTTTCAATCGTGAGCATAAAAACAATCATAGAACTAAAATGAAATCTATTACAATTTTTCATTATATACTAATAAAAATAAATATTAATAATTTATTTATAATTTCATATAGCTCTGTTAAATAGTCCGCTAAATACTACAGTATCATATAATTATAATGAATTAGATTTAATTTTTTAATTATCATTGTATCATTAATATTTTTGTTGTTTCTTAATAAAAAATAATTTATTAGTAACAAACAAAATCAATTTAGAATAAAAATAAAATCGTGCTTCCCCCATAATAAAAAAACCTGTTATAATTTTTAATGTTTATTGGGCAAAATTGTAAGCATCCTCACAACATGCACCTTGAATGAAGCAACCTTGGTCTAACGTAGTTGCTAAATGGAATAAAATGCTAACATTTCAGTCAATATAAAACGTTCACGCAAGTCATAACAATGTTTCGAGAAATATAAGGACAGCAGTCCTGGCAGCCCAAACATCTTCGTCTGCAACATGCTCCGAATGAGAATGACTAACGCCACCACGACATCGAACAAACAGCATTCCCACCTACATAATTCCACACTCATCATAACTTAAAATGCTTGAAAATAGAAGCAAACGCATACCCACCTTAGTTAAATGTGACATCGCCATAGCATCATGTCCTGCTCCGCTAACAAGCTCCAGCACACCGGAAATATCTTCACCACTTATTCGCTTTAGAGACGAATGAGCAGCTTCTTTAAGTTTGGAATTCAAATCGGTATCACATGCAACTGCATCGGCATCGTGCTGAAACCATATAAACATTCAACGAGACAACTTCATTTCTTGATATTCGATGGACTTATCACAACCTTGCGTTCTATGAGACATAGAACAGATCGTTTATCGTATATTCGATGCATCCTATCCGACATTTCCTAGATAACACCTTCTCGTCCTTGATCATCGATTGTACATATATCAACACTGAATGTTACCTGCACTGATTGTAAATAGATCTCTTATTCATTCTAAGGTCATTATAAATTAACCATTTTTATCACTCGCCTGCCCGGGAATCACGTTGCTTGCACTCGGCCAAGCTGATATTTCCCTTACAGTACAAACAAGAGATTGCACAACCGATGAAGTACATTCTCCATCATACGATATATAATCCTCTGGATGTTTACAAAGATTTCCAGCAATAAAATCAGTTCGGCCGCAGCAGCCATCGGATCTTTTCGCATTGCCATGGGGACTGTGCCCGCATGCCCTTGCGATCCTTTTACCGTGACCTAAAACTCATTGATATCCCACATATCGGTATGCTACAAAATGATCACATTCATTTCGATAAAAAATACTTACTCTTAACCGTGTCTGCCCTGCAATGCTTTTCACCGAGCCAAGAGGAAGGCCAACATTCTCAAGTACAGGTCCTTGCTCAATGTGAACTTGTATTCGTAATGTCGCATTACTCAATCTTGGTATATCATCTTATTCATGCATAAACTAGAGCGATGCAAACCTCAACATAACCCCAAACGGATGAAGAATCGTATGGAATTTCTCCGTGATTTCGATGGAATTTCTCCTAAGAGCTTCTTGAACTGTGATGCCACTGAATTTATCCATATGTAAGACATCATGATCAGTTTATTGCAGGTAAGAACAGCTTCTTCAGTGAGTTATGTAAAACCTCTTATCATGAGCATGCAATATCGACACGGGTAATACGCCAGAAATTCATGCACTTCCAAGGAAAGTAGACTGAAACCTAACTCCTTCTTCATCACTAAATGCTATAACCTTTATACAAAGCCGAAAACGAATCACTTCGACACACACAATATGGATATTTATTCTGGCCAAGATACAAAACATGAACATGGAACAAAAGTTTGCTAACCTCCACTGGCCGCTTAAGTTTACCAAGCGTTCCTCTAACATACAGAACCTTCAATGCTGACAATGCAGCAATAATTCCAAGTGCCCCATCAAATATTCCAGCATCAACAACAGTATCTTTATGAAAGCGAATTGAAATTGGGTTAAAACTCCCTGTTCATTGAATAAAAAAGTAGATTTAAGAAGAAATAAAGAATGTGATTGCTTCACCCAATGAGACCCAATTAACAGAGCTTTCTCACTTGGGTTCATCCCTTCATGTCGTCCATGCACATTCCCCATCACATCCATCCACCTAACGCAATAACAACGTCAACAAATGATTATGGACAGAATACAATAATTAAAACGTTAAATCTAACAGCTTACGTGCGCAGCCCTGCTTCCTCCATCCACTTACGAATGAGGATCGTTGCTCTTGTTGAAGCCGGTGATTGAAAAGTCCTAGCAAGATAATCTTCCGCATCACTAACCTGTTCAGAAGGAACTCAATTGAATGCAATACAAGCACATACATGCTCAATAAAAATTGAATTACTACTTACCTTTCCAAGCTCGATTAGCTTTGCCACCGCCTAATCCTTGAGTATTTCTGAATCAGACATGGTCAGTTTCTGTGGTAATTTCAATACCCAGTTACATAAAATAGTTGAATTTACAAACCCTATTTATATGTTAGACTATACTCAATACTATATTAGTCTCATGAAATATTAATCAATCAATCAATCACGAGAGTAATATATTGTTCTCTATTCTTCTTGTGATGGTGAGTTCACCATCGAGGTTTATCGATCACGTCGTTTTCCTGGTTTTAGATTTCCACGCTAAATCTTGTATCTTCTATTTTTCTTCATTTACGTTTTGTTTTCATTGTATTAATTCGATCTGGCCTCGGAAAACGGGAATTTGTTTTCTTCACCAAATGAGAGAATTTTCCCAGATAACAACCCAATAGAGTGAATTTGTATATATAAATGGGTAGCGAGAGGGATAGCTATTATAAAATTAGTTACATGTGTCTTTCACATGAGTTGATAGTATTTTTATTAATATCTACCTCACTATTCATCTAGTAATCTAACTTGTTACCTGCCTAATTACATGCCATTAATCCAAAAACCATCCTTGTAACAACAATGAACCAAATCACTATCAATTTCCATGTGTTTCGTTTATTCATGAAAAATTGGGTAGTCAGCGAGCATGATAGCGGACACTATTATCACAATGTAAAGAAATTGACATGAGTGATAATTATTACTACCCTCACCCAAAAGTCAACTGGGATCTATTTAAAGTGTGATAGAATGAGGTTTTGGTTACCTCATTCTATCTACTCCCGGCGCTCATCTTCGGGGTCCAAACAAAATTGCTTAGCAATCTGGCCCTTCATGTTGTCCATGTACTGACAAACATTTGACCGGTAGACGTTGCCTACCAAAGCAAACAACAGCGGGGATCGGGCAAAAGCAAGAAGGGCTTCCCAGACCGCTCCTTCTGTTGCATCCTTATTCTTGGCCAATTCCTCCTTTAAGGCATCATTCTCTTCTTCAGACCGAAAGAGAAGTCTATTGCTCTCGTCAGATAACTATTGTGCCTCACGTTCCAACTCAGAAATTTGGACCGTTGCGAAGGTAGCAGCCCCTTGAGCTTCCTTGTATTTGGTTTCCAGCTCTGCTACCTGAGGAGTTAGGAGCGAGGCATGCGTGCCCGCTCCCTACAACTCTCCGTTCAAAACGGTCACGTTCTTCCCGGGTCGATATCAGCTCTTGTTGTTTTATTTCAACTTGCCTCTGAGCTAAGACAAGTTAATCTTGAATTTCCTTAAAAGCCGAAGCAAAACTTTGGCTCAGCTGGATCGCAGAGGATAGATTCAAGCCTTTTCTGCATACCTACAAAAGCGAACTAAAGTAAGCAAAAGTCATGTTCAAACAATCAAATGTAAAAGAAAGCTTACCATGGCCGTGAACTCCAGATAGGCCGCAACCAGGTCCGGGATCGGGCCATCTAAATCGGATGGGTTATTCTTCCCTAACAGCCTATACTCCTTCAGCATGGCATCCTTCCATAATACTAGAGTCTTTTTCGGTCCCCGAGCTTTCATCACTGAGTTCACCATCTCTTGAACTACCTCTTAGGCAGGTTCAGAACTAGATGGTGCGGGGGCCGATTCTCCAATAGTGATCCCTTTCCTCAGGATCGGGGCTGCTGGTTGATCTCCTGCTTTTCTAAGCTTTTTAAATTGCTTTAGGAGCTCTCCTTCGGTGCCCGTTTACTTCTCTACAAGGGCACTGGCGGTCTTGATGTGTTCTCCCCGAGGTTCGGAGTCCATAGAACGTCCTCCACTCTAATTGACCCTACAACAATAATCTCACGATGTTAAGATCAATGGGAGAATTATTCCCTATCTATACATAGCTGGCAGGCTCAATGATTGGATTTTGGCCGATATCACCTCTTCTACATCAGCCATCGTAGGTTCGGGCCTATGGTTACTGGAACAACCTACATATTGCAAAAACCCCGCGGGAGTGATTGACGTAGAGCCAACCGACCCCAGCCAAGCCTTCCTGGATTTCGCAGCAGTGGCCATCTCAACGATTCGGTTTCCAGAAATCGTATTTGTGGAATCTGCAAAGGAAAAGTTATAAGGATTAGGATATATTGATCTCGTTCGAAAATATTTTATGATATTAGTTTTTTATCACTCAATTTCTTTTATTATTTTAAATTCAATTATTGTGGGGACACGAGCGATATACGAGGTTGGGACCACAATGTGTGGGTTTACGTCCTCGGGAGAGCAAAGATGTACCTTGGTTTTCATTATGATAATCAGCAGATACAAATACAATCAAGAGATATCGACAATTCGAATGAAAACAACTTAAAAAACGATCAATTCTACTCCATCACGCCTGAGGTGAGGGGAGTCGCGACATTGTGACATAATCTCGCGAGTCACACACAAAGTTGCGACTACAGCATACAAAAAGTCGCGCCAAGCTCTTAAACTAGCGACTAGGCTAATAAACTCGCCACCAGTTTCATAATCTCGCGACCAGGCTTATAATCTTGCGACCAGGCTCATATACTCGCAACTGGGTATATAATCTCACGACAAGGCTCATAATCTCGCGACCAGGCTCATAAACTCGCGACTATGCCTTTACGAAATAAAATACGAAACACCGGGACCAATGGAACAGTGCATAAAGTTGCGATTGAGCAGAAACTCATGACTTGAGAGACACAATGTCGCGACTACGACCAAAGATGCACAATCTCACGGATTGGGTCTCAAAATCTCGCGAATTGACACAAAGTATCGAGTCCCGGGATAAGTTCAAGTGAAAACTTTGCCTTGAGAAGCGTGTCAAGAGTCTGAACCATTTTCTGGGCCTAATGTCTTGTATTTATAGAAAAATTTGGCCCAATAGATCAACTTAGGGTCCAAAAGTCCAATCTTAGTCAATCTAGCACAAATTACTTAGAAAAAATCTAATTCCACCGAAATAAGTGTCACAACATCCCAGAACTTCGAAAATACACCCCGATCAAACAGTAGTAGCACGTAATGCCGAGAAAATACCTGAAAACACTCTTCACACTTTCCCCATCTCAAAATACTTAGAAGATAGCCAAAAATATTGCATAAACTCACCAACGAGCTCTCCGAGTGTCAAATTACGAAAATACCCCTAGCATCATTTCCGAACGAAATCATTCAAAAATGCTCAAAATGCCATCAAAATCCTCATACGTGAGCCTGGGATGCCCAAATTACGAGACTACCACCGAAATCACGTTACTCAATAAATATAATAGAAAACCAACAACACAATTTAGCCACGTCACAAGAGCCCATGTGGTATCATAATTACGTAAATAACCCCGAGCAATATCAATAGTCCTCTGGTTTGCAGATTCAGATTTTGAGTAGTAAACCACATGATATCGGCTCGTCTCGAAGTCCAGTGCTCATTTGTACAATTTCTGAGAAGACCATGACTAACGCCGAATTCTTCTCGCTAACACTAAGGGTATCAGATTTTCAGGTCAGACGAAAATTTCACGACTTTTCAACACGGGGATCTGTTCCAATAAATACCGCTCTTTACTTTGCGTACTGACCCATTTCATTGCACCCTGAAATTCTGCCGTGCCGCATTGATTCGTCAATTCTACGCAATCGAACATTGGAAAAAATTTTAACCGATTAGCCTATCACGATGGTTCCAATCTCTGCATGAAGTTCTGACTTCTCTACTTCACCAAAATTCACCTCTTCACGACTTAGGGGGTTCGTTAGATTCCTCCACTTCGCAATTCAATCTTGTTCCAGTTGTGATTGTTACTCTAGAATCTCGAGCTCATATATCTTTTTTCATGCCTAAAATATCCCCACGTTCGAAGAAGAACATCACTTTTTTACCTCCGCCGGGAGGTTGGTACTTATTTCTTTGCCATACTCATTACTTCGGGGCAATTATTTTATGCTGATAGTCGATCATGTGCATCTTTTATATGCAACTCAATTATCGACTACCTGTAAAGACTATCGTCTATATAACATGCTTGCTTTCTTAGTAAGGGGCCGCTGAAACAAAGATGGTCGGATGTGTGAACTTTAAGATTAACGTGGGACTTTGAGGTAGAGTCCCAACTTTGAGGCAAACAAAAATGGCCTCTGGCCGACTTTTAAGTATAGAGAGGAGGGCTAAACTGAATAATAGTGTTATCGGCCATCGAATATTATGTAGGGGACATGCCGATTGAGGTAGGGTCATTACCTTCCCTCTATTCATGCTTCCCATATATATTGTCTGATAATTAAGATTCTATCCTGAAGGAAATCTTTATTGCGGGGGAAGCTTCGCCTCGGAAAATGTTAGTTGAACTCTACGAGTTATAAGAGAAGAACACCGAGAGCCCCGACTGAGAATCATATAGGAAACAACATAAAACTAGAGCAAGAACATAAGATTGCCTCATAAGAAAGGCAAGAGCCGTTATATTTCATTTCCTCAATTTTGATTCCTCTTATGTTTCCTTTGATAAAGCAAGTTCCCAGTTTTCTTTGAAATTGCTTCTCTTTATTTGCGAATCTAAGATTTCTTTTATTTAGTTCCGTCTCTCATAAAATCTCGCAAATTGATCAAGCTCGATCGTTGTTTCTATATTCTGATTATTTTCGATAAGAAAATCTATGTCGTCCATAAAAAGGCTTTATGAAATCTCCGATAGTATGGAACTTGCTGACACCTGATTTCCCTCAATCTTTTTTATTCTCGAGAAGGTATGGAACTTCACCACCAATGTGGGGTAGAGATATGGTAGCTCCGATTATATTTAAGGCACTTCTACTAAAGATAGCATTTTCTTATATCCGAGTGTGACTGGGAGAATAATAAATCCTTCAGGAACAACAACTTTATTATTGAAACTTCGACAAACTTTGTATATGCTGACTGAAGCCTAATAATATCATGCAACGACATATGCTCGAAGGCAGAAAAGGGTCAACGTGTTCCATAATCGTATATTTCCATACATTAAACCAACAATGTAGTAGATTAATTAAGGATGTGTGTTCCATAACCATATATTTCCGGACGAATACCTATTCGGGCGATTAATAAAGTAGCACAAATGTGATCTCTTTCGTTATTGTTAATTTAAACCCGATAAGTACAGTGTGATAGCGGTTGATACTTCCAAATCCCCAACAATCCATAATTCTAGGGACCTCGTTTGATAATTCAAATAGGAAACAATAATTGATATAAATGTATTTGAAAAGATCAATTATCATTTGTAGACGCGATGCAAACCGTTAATAACCAATTGCTGAACGGCCTGATGAATAACATTACAGACGAAAACCATTCTGGATAGTGAAGCAAATCGAACAGATGAATCCTTCACGATAGATTAAGACTATTCCGAACCAATATGATTTCAGATGATTAATAAAAACAATTAGATGCCCTCTTCAACATGGGCTCCGTGTTATCAACAACTTGATCATCGATTAGAGATTTAATTTCAACTATTCAAGCTTAATAATTCTATTTAATTCCAAATCATCAACTATAATTTCGAGGGTTGTGAACCTCTTCAAGGGCTTTCATTAATGCTGACCCACATGATCTAAATAGGGAACACTGATCGATGAAGACATGTTCAATTTCTTGAGCAACAATTAATCACCAATGAAAACCTAGGTGATCCGAATATTCCACAAACATGCTCGAATCTTCTGAATGATGAGGAGATGAGACTGTCTTTCAATAACACAACTCCACGCCGGAGTTTCATTTTGTGATTCTATGGTAACTTCATGCGTTTCTTGGTTATTCGTCGATGACTATCTTGTCATTTTAACCACTTGTTCACTATCCATATTTGAAGTTTCTCCTTCTATCACGATAATTACTTGTTTAATTATGAATGCTTTCTCTTGCACACTAGCTTCGTCTTTTGCCATAATAATTTGTCGATGTGATATACTTCCAAAAGGCGTAATCTTCAACTCCTTGAATTGAATATTAAGATATTCACTTCCACATTATAGGACACGTACGATCTATGTAGCAATAAATAATTCACCAAGTTGCCATAAACTTCCTTAGCCTCTGAGCCTTGAACTTTGAACACCAAAGTCATCGATATAACGTATGGAACATACACGATAGTTATATAGCTTCTTGATGGGTGTCCATAAAGGATATTAATATTTCACAATCTCAAATTCTTCTAATGGATAACCAGAAAACTCTACTAATAACTCAAAATTGGAAAACCTACATCATTAATTTCGCTCTTTCACACGTTCTATGATCCCGAACAAATTGAATATATACTGGAGCGAGATGCTCAATACTTGCAACTTATTGCCTCGGTTTATGGTAAATCGATCTCGGGGAGTGTCACTGGTTTCTCGGGTTGAATATTCAAGCCAACTTCCTCAGCTTCGGTCTCAGGAATTCCTTCTACCATACTAATCAACTCATGAAGCTAGCCAAACTCCAATAACCTAAAAACATCGGGCACCAATTTTCGACAATCATTAGTAATTTGTCCGAAATTGTGATGAAAAATTGATAAAATATTTGGGACTCATGAGTCCCCGTTGTTGGTGCTTATAATAGATGGAGATATATAAGGGATCCTCCTTTCTTCTGTTAAATCATAGAGATAATATACGTGCAACTGAATGCCAGAAAAGTTCACATGTTGGACTTCGAGAGTGATACATTCGATCAATCACACGATTTGCAACAATGTCAACGACGACGATCCTCTAGATATCAACGATGATCGACTCCTCTCATATTCTATTTAACCTCTTATCTTTCCCATGCAGCTAGTAAGTCGTGTGAACTTGGCACTACCAACTTCCAGTAACCAACACTCTCTTCAACCATTACATGAGCCGTCTTCTTGCTTTAATTACCTGACTTGTGAATTTTTCCATGCACATACATGCAATCAAGCAACACATGGCCAACTTTCCCCCATGCAACTATGAATCAACTCATTTTCTAGGTAAGATATACCTGGTTCACAAGTGCCATGTGACTGCAGTTCCATGCAATCCACGCAACTACCTCAAAACTGGTTACAAAACCATACATACAACCTCTTTGATGAATCATTATGCCATGCGAACAAAGATGTAGAAGAATCATTGAGTTGCGCACATGCCGAATATAACTCATACTTGAATCCCGATATGAAATGATAGAAAACCTCGACAACTGATTGAACTATCGGAGAACATACTCTTTCAAAGAACCGACAAAAATACATCCTTACGTCATTGAAATTCATCAAACTGATATGGATCTACAGATTCAATATTGTGGAGATCCTTAGGCATTTCAATATATTCTAATCTTCTTGTGAAGCATGACCACCCTCGCAAGCGGACATATGTAAATATCTCGGGTATGTTCGCCATATACGCATATTCTTTTATAACCGAGGCCGATATTGACCTCAAATATATCCATTCAAGTATCATTCTGCTCCCCGTTACCATTATCCTTCAAAATTGCGACTCTATCAATTCCCCATATGATGTAAGGTGAAAGTCTATTTTCTCCTTATATAACAAACGTGTCTAGGGTTTTTCGGTTGAGTTCACCTCGTATTCATCTTCATATTCTTAGACAATATCTCCCTAGGATATCATTCTCATCTCCAGTCCTCTTTGGAACATAAACCGCTTATTTAATTCTCTTATATCTTTCATCATATTAACCTCGGAAAAACTAGCTTCACATATGAATCCTAATTTACTCAAGATTTCACCCAATGGCCAACTATTTACACATGCTCTATTTATCTCCTTCCTTCTTATAAAACTCTACCTCGCACATTATCCACCTCTCTACGCACAATCCATGAAATCACCGCTAACGAAACAGAATCCTTTCAACCATTCAAAATATAGCTCCTTTTCAATAAATGGATCGAAATGTAACCAAAATCCGACCCAAAAAATATGGCACCATCACATCACCATGTAATTGTAGACATAAAATGGAACTTCCCATGAAATTTTCGTAGAGCCAAAATTCGACTTTTCCTGACTCATTTGGCACGTCTTCACCATATATTCACGGCATATGAAAATAATATATGCCGAAATTTTTTTTTTGCAACCTTCTCAACTTCTTTGGCACATCTTCAGCATATATTCACGACATATGATAATCTTTCAATGCACTCATATATAGGTCCCCTTCGAATGAAGTCCCGCTCCGAGGGTTGGTTAGATGTTCCCACTACTAAGGACTCTTCCGGTGGTACTAATTGAGTCCCCGGTAAAATATCATTCCTCCCGCCTTCTATCGTATGAGAGTTGCACTCCATCATAATCTCTTCATAAACATCATTCTCATATTAAGAATGTCATTTCATTACAATATATAACAACATCCCTGCACAACACAAGAGCTCTCAATGGGACTAACTCTCGGTCCCCACGGACGGCGCCAAATTGATCGCGTTCGAAAATATTTTATGATGTTTGTTTTTTATCATTCAATTTCATTTATTATTTTGAATTCAACTATTGTGGGGAAACAAGCGATATACGAGGTTGGGCCCACAATGTGTGGGCTTACGTCTTCGGGAGAGCAAAGCTCTACCTTGGTTTTCACTATCATAATCAGGGGATACAAATACAATCAANTATGGTAACTTCATGCGTTTCTTGGTTATTCGTCGATGACTATCTTGTCATTTTAACCACTTGTTCACTATCCATATTTGAAGTTTCTCCTTCTATCACGATAATTACTTGTTTAATCATGAATGCTTTCTCTTGCACACTAGCTTCGTCTTTTGCCATAATAATTTGTCGATGTGATATACTTCCAAAAGGCGTAATCTTCAACTCCTAGAATTGAATATTAAGATATTCACTTCCACATTATAGGACACGTACGATCTATGTAGCAATAAATAATTCACCAAGTTGCCATAAACTTCCTTAGCCTCTGAGCCTTGAACTTTGAACACCAAAGTCATCGATATAACGTATGGAACATACACGATAGTTATATAGCTTCTTGATGGGTGTCCATAAAGGATATTAATATTTCACAATCTCAAATTCTTCTAATGGATCCAGAAAACTCTACTAATAACTCAAAATTGGAAAACCTACATCATTAATTTCGCTCTTTCACACGTTCTATGATCCAGAACAAATTGAATATATACTGGAGTGAGATGCTCAATACTTGCAACTTATTGCCTCGGTTTATGGTTAATCGATCTCGGGGAGTGTCACTGGTTTCTCGGGTTGAATATTCAAGCCAACTTCCTCAGCTTCGGTCTCAGAAATTCCTTCTACCATACTAAATAACTCATCAAGCTAGCCAAACTCCAATAACCTAAAAACATCGGGCACCAATTTTCGACAATTATTAATAATTTGTCCGAAACTGTGATGAAAAATTGATAAAATATTTGGGACTCATGAGTCCCCGATGTTGGTGCTTATAATAGATGGAGATATATAAGGGATCCTCCTTTCTTCTGTTAAATCATAGAGAGAATATACTTGCAACTGAATGCCAGAAAAGTTCACATGTTGGACTTTGAGAGTGATATATTCGATCAATCACACGATTTGCAACAATGTCAACGACGACGATCCTCTAGATATCAACGATGATCGACTCCTCTCATATTCTATTTAACCTCTTATCTTTCCCATGCAGCTAGTAAGTCGTGTGAACTTGGCACTACCAACTTCCAGTAACCAACACTCTCTTCAACCATTACATGAGCCGTCTTCTTGCTTTAATTACCTGACTTGTGAATTTTTCCATGCACATACATGCAATCAAGCAACACATGGCCAACTTTCCCCCATGCAACTATGAATCAACACATTTTCTAGGTAAGATATTCCTGGTTCACAAGTGCCATGCGACTGCAGTTCCATGCAATCCACGCAACTACCTCAAAACTGGTTACAAAACCATACATACAACCTCTTTGATGAATCATTATGCCATGCGAACAAAGATGTAGAAGAATCATTGAGTTGCGCACATGCCGAATATAACTCATACTTGAATCCCGATATGAAATGATAGAAAACCTCGGCAACTCATTGAACTATCGGAGAGCATACTCTTTCAAAGAATCGACAAAAATACATCCTTACGTCATTGAAATTCATCAAACTGATATGGATCTCCAGATTCAATATTGTGGAGATCCTTAGGCATTTCAATATATTCAAATCTTCTTGTGAAGCATGACCACCCTCGCAAGCGGACATATGTTAATATCTCGGTATGTTCGCCATATACCCATCTTCTTTTATAACCGAGGCTGATATTGACCTCAAATATATCCATTCAAGTATCATTCTGCTCCCCATTACCATTATCCTTCAAAACTGCGACTCTATCAATTCCCCATATGCTGTAAGTTGAAAGTCTATTTTCTCCTTATATAACAAATGTGTCTCGGGTTTTTCGGTTGAGTTCACCTCGTATTCATCTTCATATTCTTAGACAATATCTCCCTAGGATATCATTCTCATCTCCAGTCCTCTTTGGAACATAAACCACTTATTTAATTCTTTTATATCTTTCATCATATTAACCTCGGAAAAACTAGCTTCACATATGAATCCTTATTTACTCAAGATATCACCCAACGGCCAACTATTTACACATGCTCTATTTATCTCCTTCCTTCTTATAAAAACTCTACCTCGCACATTTTCCACCTCTCTACGCACAATCCATGAAATCACCGCTAACGAAACAGAATCCTTTCAACCATTCAAAATATAGCTCCTTTTCAATAAATGGATCGAAATGAGAGTGAAATGCAACCAAAATCCGACAAGAAAAATATGGCACCATCACATCACCATGTAATTGTAGACATAAAATGGAACTTCCCATGAAATTTTCGTAGAGCCAAAATTCGACTTTTCCTGACTCATTTGGCACGTCTTCACCATATATTCACGGCATATGAAAATAATATATGCCGAAATTTTTTTATTGCAACCTTCTCAACTCCTTTGGCACATCTTCAGCATATATTCACGACATATGATAATCTTTCAATGCACTCATATATAGGTCCCCTCCGAATGAAATTCCACTCTGGGGGTTGGTTAGATGTTCCCACTACTAAGGACTCTTCCGGTGGTACTAATTGAGTCCCCACTAAAATATCATTCCTCCCGCCTTCTATCGTATGAGAGTTGCACTCCATCATAATCTCTTCATAAACATCATTCTCATATTAAGAATGTCATTTCATTACAATATATAACAACATCCCTGCACAGCACAAGAGCTCTCAATGGGACTAACTCTCGGTCCCCACGGACGGCGCCAAATTGATCTCGTTCGAAAATATTTTATGATGTTTGTTTTTTATCATTCAATTTCTTTTATTATTTTGAATTCAATTATTGTGGGGAAATAAGCGATATACGAGGTTGGGCCCACAATGTGTGGGCTTACGTCTTCGGGAGAGCAAAGCTCTACCTTGGTTTTCACTATCATAATCAGGGGATACAAATACAATCAAGAGATATCGAAAATTTGAATGAAAACGACTTGAAAAAAATCAATTCTAATATGTCACGCTTGAGGTGAGGGGAGTCGAGACTTTGTGACAACTAGGCTCATTAACTCGCAACTAGGCTCATAATCTCGCGACCAGGCTCAAAAAATCGAGATTGTGCCTTTACGAAATAAGATACGAAACTCCGGGACCAATGCATCAGTGTAGAAAGTCGCGAGTGAGTAGAAACTCGTGACTTCAGAGACACAATGTAGCGACTACGAACAAAGATGCACAATCTCGCGGATTGAGTGTCAAAATCTCGCGACTTGACACAAAGTCGAGAGTCCCGGGATAAGTTCAAGTGAAAAATTTTCCTTAAGAAACGTGTCAAGAGTCAGAACCCTTTTTTGGGCCTAAGGTCTTGAATTTATAGAGAAACTTGAGCCAATAGGTCAACTTAGGGTCCAAAAGCTCAATCTTAGTCAATTTAACCCAAATTACTTAGAAAATATCCAATTCCACCGAAATAAGTGTCACACCATCCCGGAACTTCGAAAATACACCCCGATCGAACACTAGTGCCACGTAATGCCGATAAAATACCTGAAAACACTCTTCACACGTTCCCCGTCTCTGAATACTGAGAAGATAGCCAAAAATATCGCATAAATTCACCAACGAGCTCTCCGAGTGCCAAATTACGAAAATACCCCTAGCATCATTTCCGAACGAAATCATTCAAAATTGCTCAAAATGCCATCATAATCCTCATACGTGGGACCGGGATGCCCAAATTACGAGACTACCCCCGAAAACATTACTCAATAAATATAATAGAAAACCAAAAACACCATTTAGCCACGTCAGACGCTCCCCTGGGGTATCATAATTAAGTAAATAACCCTGGACAATATCATATATGAACTAAGTCAAGTTATGTTCCATACCTGATCCTTCAGAAGAATCGAAACTGTAAAATATCCCCTTTGGGGCTGGGGATCCGGTCCTACCCGCTACCCCTATCTCTATTAAATTCTTCTCCCGAAGTATGTCTATACGTTTAAGACGTTTTTCGGGGGAGGAAGCATCGCTAAGTTGTCAGCGATATCCTGGTGAGAGGGTTGAACCGATTTCGATCCAACTTACCAATATCAGGGTGAGTAATTATTGGATACACCTTAAGCAAATCCTCCTTCGGGATTGCTATCTAAACATTACAGGACTCTCACTCATGAAGGGAGTCCTCTTTATCAACTATAACGCAATTGTCAACGGTGCGAACTGCTATATAATACAACCTACAACATCCTAACAACCCCTTACCCTTTCGGGACTCGACCAAAAACAAGTTCAAAAACTTTTCCAAAGTTGCCTCTATACCTTGCCTATGGCAGTAGAATATAAACGCTACTATATACACGTAACTACCCAGAAAAATTGCATAAGTTGGGTAGTGGAAACTTTAAGCCACACTTAAGGGACGCATAGCTAACGGGAAGGGTGTTAGAAGGAAATATCATTTCTGCGGGGGGGAAGCAGGGGACATCTTTTCCATCCCATTCCAAATGAAATAATGGGCTGGAATGGAGAAGTTGAACCGAAGCTCTTCGGTGTCAATCTCAGATATACTGGGATATCTAGCCTTACGAGAAGCCATGAGTGGTTACCTTAGAATTTTTTCTTAAAAACAAAGGTCGCAACGAGGAGAACGAAATCGTGCAGGGGTATGGGCTGAAGAGATTTTCCTTTGCAAATAACAACAATAGCTGTACAGTACCAAAACCCCAGCTTTTATACTTTCCCCTCGAACACTCACCAGTCGACACATGTGCTGCTGCAGGCGGCTGCAGTAGTGATGGTCTAAACTATTATGGGTCAGCCCACGTGACGAAAGACGAACCTAGAAGACCCAAGATCCAAGAGATGGCAACTTTTCGACCACAAGAAGATAACAAGACCAAAAGACCCACTTAGCTGAGATAGTATGCGAGCCCAATGAGTTATTGGGACCGAAGTCTAAAGTTGGATCTAACTCGATGCTCCGGGGACATATCTTCCTTAACGGTCCAAATGGTTATAACTAGCTTTAGGCGTGCACACGTTTTCTACGCTTCGGACATGCTCACGTTGTCCACGCTTCGGGCTTATCCACTTTTTCTGTCAATGGGAAAACAACTCTGCCAGAAGTGGTTACGAGGTGTTTTCCATACACGTTTCCTCTCTATAAATACAAGGCTTGAAGGCAAATTCAGGAGAACCTTTTGGACACGCGAAATATGTTGTCACTCTGCTAATTTCATTTCTCGTGCATTCTTTTTACCTTAGTCATTTTTTCAAGCCTTATATATATTTAATTTTATATATAAGTTCTATTGGTCGGTTTTTAAGTTTTTATAAGAGAGACCAACCCGGAACCCAAGTCATAGTTTGGATCTTGGTCAAGTCATGATTTGGTTTTTAGCCAATATTTTTTATAATAAAAAGTATAATTAAGAAAATAATGTTTTACTAACTATATAATATTTACAAATTATAAAAACAATTAAACAATCTAAAGTTTAATTTAAAAAACTATGGAATGATGATTTTTATTTTTATTATAAATTTAATCTAAAGTTTAATTTAAAAGTTATCAATAATTGAATAATATTGTTTGAATATGGTTTTAAAAAGAAAATTTAAAATATGAAATGTAATTATACATACAAATAATTTATGAATTTGAATTGAAAATAATAAATATTTGGATTTATAAATACTTTAAAAAATTATTAAATTTATATTTATGGGATGTAGGCTTGGTCTTTGTTCTAAACCCGTAAATTATGGACCGATACCAAACCATCATAAACCGTACGGACTTAGTTCTTATGAATATTGAGACCAACACAAGATCTAATTGTAAAATTGAATTACAAAAGACCAACTCATATACGAAAAATTAATATTGGACCGATTTTTTGGATTTGGGTTTGTTAGATCATCAGGGTTAGTCTAACCTATTTCCACCTCTATGTTATTTGAATCCATGACTTTACAATTGAATCAATTCTCTCTAAGACTGTGTTCTGCACAAATTATGAAAACAAATTACGAATAATAGAATGCATAATCTTTTTTTGTAACAAAACAGTATCTATTTTAAATTCTGATACATAATATATTCTAATTTTTCAACTATAATGCATAATGAATTTCAGACTTGATTATGAAAATACATTATACATTCAACTTTTTATTTTTCATATATATATATTTGTTCTAAATCAAATTTTTCTCGTTTTTATAATAATGAATTCTTTTCCTTTAATTTATCATTTATATTCTCACTTGTTTGGTTTCTTCTTCAACCATATGGCCTTCAACATTTTTTTCTTCTTATTACATGATTTTGTTTTATAAAAGTTGTTATTAATTTATTTTATATTTACAAATATTATTTAGTTTAGAATTATAATTTTATTTATAATTAAGGGAAATAATTATTGTTACATTATAATTGAATTCACATTATATATTTATCCAGCATTTACATTTTATAATTCAATATATGTTTACACAATACTATGCAGATTCTAATTATATATTTTGATTCTTCATTCTAATGATAAATTCTAATTCTACATTATATAATTTGTGTAGAAAACACACTAAGTGTTAAGACTCCACATATCCAAGGTAATAATTATATTATCCACATAGTATTATATAACGTATCTTGACCAATATTAATCACATTAATTCTTCACAAGGAGTGTAATTAGAATTGCTCTTTTTTTATCGTAATTTTTTTTTATATATAATTTCTTTAAAATAGCATATAAACACTATATCAAATTATATAATCTTAACATGATACT
Source organism: Utricularia reniformis (assembly GCA_009725065.1). Lineage (NCBI taxonomy): Eukaryota > Viridiplantae > Streptophyta > Magnoliopsida > Lamiales > Lentibulariaceae > Utricularia > Utricularia reniformis. The sequence goes on along the minus strand of RWGZ01000355.1, from coordinate 384,746 downwards.
CTAGTGGATGATTTTTCCTCTAATAAATATAGACTGAATTATGCAATGTCTCTTCAGACTATAAAGTTATTCGTGTCACTTTATTCTAAAATAATGTCGTCCACCACGTGTCCTTATCTATCGATAATATATCACAACAATTTTATTCATTATATCATGAACACTATCCCATCTTCTCTCGAAATGTTTGACATTACGATGCACCCATATTTCCGAAAGAGCTACATATAACACTACAAGAAGTCTCTTTCATATCTTGCACCAAGATCCAAAACACGTTTTGGGAAGACCACTCTTCCATATTCATCAATTTCTAGACGCATTTGGTTACCTAATCATTGTTCAAATCTATCTCAAATTTGTTGTATCTCCATGCATAAGATAAAAGACATATTGCATTGTCTCTACTTCTTTACCACATTCACATATAAAAAATTTGAGTTACTGTTACAGTGGGTCAGAATGATTAGAGCCATGGATTGTGTATCCCATGGTGGGAGGGAAAATTTGTAGAATAGCATTGTCATAACATCCACATTATACCAATAACAGTAATTTTAAAAGTGTTTTAGAAGTAGCACGGATGGACATCCTAAATAGACTTTTTAAAATAAAAAGCTATAAATTTAAAAAACAAATGAACTAAACGGGGATGAGAGGGATGACATGTAGATTAATTTTAAATATTTTTTAGTTGTATTTTGAAAGTTAGTCATTTTGAAAAAAAAAATTATTGTTTTCATCAATGTTTTAAAAATCGATATTGAATCGTATATCCGATAAGCTCAGTACATCTGTATACCGAATATGTATTGAGTATACCAAATTTGTATCGAAATAAAAAAATAAATTAAGATATTCACCTATAGAAAATATATAATTTTTAACGCATCAATTTATATCGTTCTTACTTAAAAAAAGTAAAATAAAAAATACATTAATTTGCTAATTAAACTTCATAAAATTACTATTTAAAAATTCTACATCATATCTACATCATAGGGATATCGTTGTCTCAGACTTTCTCATCATCGATTGAACCATGTCTAACAAGGTTCGATTTCTTCTTTCCGATACATCGTTATGTTCTGGTGTTTGAGGCGGTGTCCATTGAGAGAGAATTCCGTTTCTTTAAAATAATCTAGAAACTCTTGACTTAAGTATTCACCGCTTCGATCTGATCTAAGAATCTTAAAACTTTTGTCAAGTTGTTTCTCTACTTCCATTCTGAATTCCTTGAACTTTTCAAATGACTTAGATTTATTTTTCATCAGATAACACATACTCATATATCGAGTAGTCATCAGTGAAAGTTATGAAGTATTGAAATCCACCCCTAGTTTGAATACTCATTGGACCGCATACATCACCATGTATTATTCCAAGTAATTCGTTTTACCTTTCGCATTTTTCCTTTAAAAGGTAATTTGGTCATTTTTCCAAGTAAACATCATTCACATGTATCAAATGATTCAAATAATCAAATGGTTCTAAATTACCCACACTGAGCAATTTAGATTCATGTTTCTCATTTACATGGCCAAGTCGATAATGTCACATGTAAGATTTCAATTGATTATCTTGTTTGGATTTCTTTATACATATGTTAATTTTTGGATCATTCATGTCTAGTGAATATAAAACATTATTCATTGTTTAATTTGCAAAAACAATTCCATCAAGAGAAATTGAACAAAGACTATCTTTTATTCTAATTTCATAATCTTCCACATCAAGGCAAGGAATGGAAATAATGTTCTAGACAAAAATGAATAAAATAACATTTATTTAAATCCAAAACAAGCTTAGTGGGCAAAGAAATATAGACCGTTCCAATAGCTAAAGCAGCAAAATTTTGCTCCATTACGCACTCAAAAATCAATCTCCTATTTTTGCGAGCTTTCTACTGTTTTTCAGTTTCTGCATGTTCATACAAATATGAGCACCACAACCAGAACTAAAAATTCAAAAACAATTTCTTGAAGCAAAAATCTAGTGCGTAGATTAAACCTTTCAATGATTGGTTACGGTGTAATCAAACTCCTCTCGACAACTTTGAAATCATTCAATTAGAAATACATATATCGTCTATTTATAAATATGAATTTATATTTGCTCATCAATAACTATTGATTCTTTAAAATCCCAAATCAATTTCTCTGCTATTGAGAAGATCGAGTTTTTTATTGATTAATCAATCAACTTCGAATATATGATATTGTATCCCAAATTATTTGTATATGAATATTCCATTTGGAATATTCAACCAAATAAATGAAAATACAAGACAAAATATTCAAGTTATCTTTGTTAATCTCAAGTCAAATGATATTTATACAACCATCATTACGAGATTTGATCGTTGACGTAAATAGCATATCCAGCGATTTCTCGTAGTCGAGTCATCCGATGAACTTGTTCTCTAACAAGAATCCATATGTTTGTCCTAAAAACTCTTTTCATTGGTAATGAGAACAACTACTTGATCAAATCAAGGGACACAACATATAATAGTCCTTACCGTATTATTGATATCTATTTTCTCAATAATCCATGAGCTAGGGAAATTTTGCATAAAAGTATCAAATGTTAATGAGAATCCCACATCATAATCTCATTATGATTTCTATTACATAGCTTTTAAGTAAGAGACTTAATTATCAATTTAATATAAATAATCTTTATAAGAAATGTAATTGATAAATAAGAAATAATTCATTTAATAACTAATTGAAATATCTCATATAATTGGCCTACGACACTCGAATCCAACACATCCATTGTTTTTAAAACATTGTTGTTTTGGAGTTTGCGAATTTTAAAATTTTGAATACCCAAATTTAATCGCTAAACTCTTGTTTTAATTCTCTGATTGGGATAACTAGTACTACGTATTTTCATTGATTTGTTGGTTCATTGCTTTTATGATTGTGATTTTGCTGCAAAGACATCCATATATCGTATTTTTGGCCTTTTTTATTGCTTCGCACTTCGTATTTCTTTGTACCTTCACACTCGTTTTACCTTCACACTGGTTTTTGTAGTATCCTACTTGATGAGATCCCCAGAACCCGATACCCCGAACATAGTCAGGACCAGGCTTGGCCATAAAAGCCCAAACAACGCAAGCCGAACTTGAAGGCCCAAATCCAGCCCGCGTAAGTGAAGGGCCCATTTAGATCATTTGGCCCGATCGATCGCTTATAGCGATCGGTCCCAAAGAGTGGGGGCCCAGATCCTTACACGCGCCAGACCGATCGGTCCACATATTACAGGCATTGCTTCGGGCCACTCTTGCTCATCCCATGCAACGACAATCCTCGACAACCTTGTCAGAGGCGTGGTCCGGGGAAGACGTACGAGTCACCAGCGGACAGAAAGTAGCCGGCTAGTAGCGCCGAGAGGTCTAGCGCCATGCAGCTCTGTGAAGCCATCACCGGCGGCTGTTCCGCCTGACGTTAGCCGACCTAGCCGCAAAGGACAGGCACAAAACGACACCCTACTGTGCACAGTACAGTGGGAGTATAAAAAGGACACTTAGAGGGTGAGAAAAAAATCTTCCTCCGTTTTCTCTTCAAAGCCTTTGCTTTAAGGAGTACTCTCGATTTATTTTCGATTCACCTTTCTCTCTTTCTTGTAAAAAGAACAAACATATCGTGTATGATCATGAACGTGCTTATTGGACCGGCTAAGGGCACTTCTTTTAGCCCTTAGTCAAGTGGTTTTTTCCTCGTTTCCGAGNGTCTTTATAAGAGAGACCAACCCGGAACCCAAGTCATAGTTTGGATCTTGGTCAAGTCATGATTTGGTTTTTAGCCAATATTTTTTATAATAAAAAGTATAATTAAGAAAATAATGTTTTACTAACTATATAATATTTACAAATTATAAAAACAATTAAACAATCTAAAGTTTAATTTTAAAAACTATGGAATGATGATTTTTATTTTTATTATAAATTTAATCTAAAGTTTAATTTAAAAGTTATCAATAATTGAATAATATCGTTTGAATATGGTTTTAAAAAAGGAAATTTAAAATATGAAATGTAATTATACATACAAATAATTTATGAATTTGAATTGAAATAATAAATATTTGGATTTATAAATACTTTAAAAAATTATTAAATTTATATTTATGGGATGTAGGCTTGGTCTTTGTTCTAAGCCCGTAAATTATGGACCGATACCAAACCATCATAAACCGTACGGACTTAGTTCTAACGAATATGGAGACCAACACAAGATCTAATTGTAAAATTGAATTACAAAAGACCAACTCATATACGAAAAATTAATATTGGACCGATTTTTTGGATTTGGGTTTGTTAGATCATCAGGGTTAGTCTAACCTATTTCCACCTCTATGTTATTTGAATCCATGACTTTGCCATTGAATCAATTCTCTCTAAGACTGTGTTCTGCACAAATTATGAAAACAAATTATGAATTATAGAATGCATAATCTTTTTTTGTAACAAAACAGTATCCATTTTAAATTCTGATTCATAATGTATTCTAATTTTTCAACTATAATGCATAATGAAGTTCAGACTTGATTATGAAAATGCATTATGCATTCAACTTTTTTATTTTTCATATATATATATTTGTTCTAAATCAATTTTTTCTCGTTTTTATAATAGTGAATTCTTTTCCTTTAATTTATCATTTATATTCTCATTTGTTTGGTTTCTTCTTCAACCATATGGCCTTCAACATTTTTTTCTTCTTATTACATGATTTTGTTTTATAAAAGTTGTTATTAATTTATTTTATATTTACAAATATTATTTAGTTTAGAATTATAATTTTATTTATAATTAAGGGAAATAATTATTGTTACATTATAATTGAATTCACATTATATATTTATCCAGCTTTTGCATTTTATAATTCAATATATGTTTACACAATACTATGTCGATTCTAATTATACATTCTGATTTTGCATTCTAATAATAAATTCTAATTCTTCATTATATAATTTGTGTAGAACACACACTAAGTGTTAAGACTCCACATATCCAAGGTAATAATTATATTATCCACATAGTATTATATAACGTATCTTGACCAATATTAATCACATTAATTCTTCACAAGGAGTGTAATTAGAATTGCTCTTTTTTTATCGTGAATTTTTTTTATATATAATTTCTTTAAAATAACAGATAAACACTATATCAAATTATATAATCTTAACATGATACTCTAGTGGATGATTTTTCCTCTAATAAATATAGACTAAATTATGCAATGCCTCTTCAGACTATAAAGTCATTCGTGCCACTTTATTCTAAAATAATATCGTCCACCACGTGTCCTTATTTATCGATAATATATCACAACAATTTTATTCATTATATCATGAACACTATCCCATCTTCCCTCGAAATGTTTGACATTACGATGCACCCATATTTCCGAAAGAGCTACATATAACACTACAAGAAGTTTCTTTCATATCTTGCACCAAGATCCAAAACACGTTTTGGGAAGACCACTCTTCCATATTCATCAATTTCTAGACGCATTTGGTTACCTAGCCATTGTTCAAATCTATCTCAAATTTGTTGTATCTCCATGCATAAGATAAAAGACATATTGCATTGTCTCTACTTCTTTACCACATTCACATATAAAAAATTAGAGTTACTGTTACAGCGGGTCAGAATGATTAGAGCCATCGATTGTGTATCCCATGGTGGGAGGGAAAATTTGTAGAATAGCATTGTCATAACATCCACATTATACCAATAACAGTAATTTTAAAAGTGCTTTAGAAGTAGCACTGATGGACATCCTAAATAAACTTTTTAAAATAAAAAGCTATAAATTTAAAAAACAAATGAACTAAACGGGGATGAGAGGGATGACATGTAGATTAATTTTAAATATTTTTTAGTTGTATTTTGAAAGCTAGTCATTTTGAAAAAAAAAATTATTGTTTTCATCAATGTTTTAAAAATCGATATTGAATCGTATATCCGATAAGCTCAGTATATCTGTATACCGAATATGTATTGAGTATACCAAATTTGTATCGAAATAAAAAAATAAATTAAGATATTAACCTATAGAAATATATAATTTTTAACGCATCAATTTATATCGTTCTTACTTAAAAAAAGTAAAATCAAAAATACATTAATTTGCTAATTAAACTTCGTAAAAATACTATTTAAAAATTCTACATCATATCTACATCATAGGGATATCGTTGTCTCAGACTTTCTAATCATCGATTGAACCATGTCTAACAAGGTTCGATTTCTCCTTTCCGATACATCGTTATGTTATGGTGTTTGAGGCGGTGTCCATTGAGAGAGAATTCCATTTTCTTTAAGATAATCTAGAAACTCTTGACTTAAGTATTCACCGCTTCGATCTGATCTAAGAATCTTAAAACTTTTGTCAAGTTGTTTCTCTACTTCCATTCTGAATTCCTTGAACTTTTCAAATGACTCAGATTTATTTTTCATCAGATAACACATACTCATATATCAAGTAGTCATCAGTGAAAGTTATGAAGTATTGAAATCCACCCCTAGTTTGAATACTCATTGGACCGTATACATCACCATGTATTATTCCAAGTAGTTCGTTTTACCTTTCGCATTTTTCCTTTAAAATGTAATTTGGTCATTTTTCCAAGTAAACATCATCCACATGTATCAAATGATTCAAATAATCAAATGGTTCTAAATTACCCACACTGAGCAATTTAGATTCATGTTTCTCATTTACATGGCCAAGTCGACAATGTCACATGTAGGATTTCAATTGATTATCTTGTTTGGATTTCTTTATACATATGTTAATTTTTGGATCATTCATGTCTAGTGTATATAAAACATTATTCATTGTTTAATTTGCAAAAACAATTCCATCAAGAGAAATTGAACAAAGACTATCTTTTATTCTAATTTCATAATCTTCCTCATCAAGGCAAGGAATGGAAATATTGTTCTAGACAAAAATGAATAAAATAATATTTATTTAAATCCAAAACAAGCCCAGTGGTCAAAGAAATATAGACTGTTCCAATAGCTAAAGCAGCAACTTTTGCACCATTACGCACTCAAAAATCAATCTCTTATTTTTGCGAGTTTTCTACTGTTTTTCAGTTTCTGCATGTTCATACAAATATGAGCACCACAACCAGAACTAAAAATTCAAAAACAATTTCTTGAAGCAGTATTTATTTCAATCATATGTATACCTAAAGAAGTAGTCTCACTACTCTTCTCATTTTTCAATGACTCAAGATAAACCTTACAATTATGCTTCCAATGGCCAGCTTCACCACAATAAAAACAAACACCTTTACAACTCTCTGTTGTTTGGTTTTTCAATGCCTATTTTTGGCTTTAGGGCTTTCTTTGCATGATTCATTTTCTTAGCTCCATGTTTGTTTGGTACAAGCAACATTTGCTTTTGATCCATTATACAACCTAAATTGTCCAACTTTTCGATATATCCCAACATCTTCATAACATGCTCAGATGCTGAACTTTCTTCAGCCATTTTTGTGTTATAAAGCAGTTTAGATGTGTTATATCTCTCAAACCGAGACTTTTCACCAAACAACTCCATGAGACGAACAAGCATGTCAAACGGCTTAAGCTTTTCATGTTGTTTTTGCAGCTCAGGTGACATCGATGCAAGCATGATGCATGAGACAATCTCAGCATCATCCAAGTGTTGAAATCCTTCCTTTTCCACGTAACCAGCTTCAGATGCCGGCACAGGTGGAATGACTTCATCAATCACATAGATCAATCTTTCGGATTTGAGAACAATTCTCAAGTTTTTATACCAATCAACAAAGTTTCTTCCCACAAACTTATTTGTCTCTAAGATACTTCTTAAATTAATTGTGGAAGACAGAATCAACAATCTGATAATTTGAAATTAGTCAAAGATAACTCAAATTAATAATGTAATTTCATAAAAGGAGTTAAATCTATCACATTATAAATTTTATCAACATAAAATTTCATATATGATACAATTAATCGTATTTAAAATTCACTTGCCTAGAGAAGTTATCAAGAAGATATTATTATAAAATATACAAATTTAATCACAATAATATTAAGAATCAAATTCAACAATCATATAATACTGAAATGCACTAAATGAATTTAATAAAATATGCATTTCAATTGTTTTACCAACATTCATAAAATCAAATATTTTATTATGTTTCAAAACAATAATGTATCCAAAATTACCACATCAATCTTAACTTTGATTAACAAATTTTTGTGATCAATAAAAATTCCAACATTTCAATTTAATAAAGTTAGACAACATAAATTCCGGTATCTCTTTCGATCACTTTTGTGTGTGACCCATTAGTTTTTCAACAACAGTGGCCGTAATTAAAGTATCAGATAAATTAAATTATTTAACTATCTATAACAACTCTTATTATATTACATATTTAATTAACGATCAAGGCTGACGTCCAGCATCACACCTTGATCCCCAAGTGTTGGAAAAATCTAGTGCGTAGATTAAACCTTTCAATGATTGGTTACGGTGTAATCAAACTCCTCTCGACAACTTTGAAATCATTCAATTAGAAATACATATATCGTCTATTTCTAAATATGAATTTATATTTGCTCATCAATAAGTTTATTCATAGACAATTCGAACTCCTCAAATTTCTAATCACCTCGGCCAAGGATTTTGAAACTATTGATTCTTTAAAATCCCAAATCAATTTCTCTGCTATTGAGAATGTCGAGTTCTTTATTGATTAATCAATCAACTTCGAATATATGATATTGTATCCCAAATTATTTGTATATGAATATTCCATTTGGAATATTCAACCAAATAAATGAAAATACAAGACAAAATATTCAAGTTATCTTTGTTAATCTCAAGTCAAATGATATTTATACAACCATCATTACGAGATTTGATCGTTGACGTAAATAGCATATCCAACGATTTCTCGTAATCGAATCATCCGATGAACTTGTTCTCTAACAAGCATCCATATGTTTGTCCTAAAAACTCTTTTCATTGGTAATGAGAACAACCACTTGATCAAATCAAGGGACACAACATATAATAGTCGTTAATATATTATTGATATCTATTTTCTCAATAATCCATGAGCTAGGGAAATTTTACATAAAAATATCAAATGTTAATGAGAATCCCACATCATAATCTCATTATGATTTCTATTACATAGCTTTTAAGTAAGAGACTTAATTATCAATTTAATATAAATAATCTTTATAAGAAATGTAATTGATAAATAAGAAATAATTCATTTAATAACTAATTGAAATATCTCATATAAATGGCCTAGGACACTCGAATCCAACACATCCATTGTTTTTAAAACATTGTTGTTTTGGAGTTTACGAATTTTAAAATTTTGAATACCCAAATTTAATCGCTAAACTCTTGTTTTAATTCTCTGATTGGGATACTAGTGCTACGTATTCTTCATTGATTTGTTGGTTCATTGCTTTTATGATTGTGATTTTGCTGCAAAGACATCCATATATCGTATTTTTGGCCTTTTTATTGCTTCGCACTTCGTATTTCTTTGTACCTTCACACTCGTTTTACCTTCACACTGGTTTTTGTAGTATCCTACTGATATTTGTTTCTTTGCATGCCTTCAGCCATTTAAAAGATTGGTTTTTGTTCATTTTCCAAATTTCTCGCTGACTATTTGATACTTCTTATAGCTTGCAGAGATTGTAATTCGGGCCAAATTGGTTTATGATGAAATAATATTTAATTTATTGTCAAATAAACTTGAGATAGGAGAAGCTAAAGGTGAATCTGGATTCATTCTTGATGGATTTCCTCGGACTTGTGATGTAAGTGGAGTGTTTAACATTAAAGAAGTACTAGTTCATTGATGGAAATATTTCAAAAAATATTTTAGAAGAGATGACATGGATATCTAATGGTATTTATAAACATTCAGGACACTATCTGTTCATTTGATCGAATTCTAATTTGCCTTCAGTGCTATTTTTACGAGTTTATTTGGTGTGCAGATTATTCTTGTTTTGTGCTTCGTGTTTTCAAGATTTTTTGAATTTGTCCTTATCTTTTGATATTTTTGCCATTCAACTATTGAGTTGAGACGGAGACTTTTTTAGATCTACACACTCTCCTTCCATTATGCAATAAAGACAACCATAGAACTAAAATGAAACTCTATTACAATTTTTCTTAATTTACTAATAAAAATAATTATTTATGATTTATTAATAAATTCATATAGCACTATTAAATAGTCCGCTAAATAATATAGTATCATATAATCATAATATATTAGATTTAATGTTTTAATTATCATTATATCATTAATATTTTTGTTGTTTGGCAAAAAAAAGTAATTTATTGGTAACAAAAAAACAAATTAAAATAAAAATAAAATCTTGCTAACGCTATAAAAAAAACCTAGCTAATTTAAAGTATATTGCATGAATTTGTTTGGTGCGCCAAAATTTTATGTATCCTCCTAACACTAATGTTTTAAAAACTTGTACCGAATGGTATACTGGACAAATTCATTGTATTGGTATACCGGATATATATCGGATATACCAAATATGTACCGAATCCGTATCGGAATATTAAAATAAATTATAAAATATTCATATTTTTTTTAAAACAAAACCCGACATAACCCACAAAAAACCCGACCCGAAAAAACCCGTACCGACCGATATTTTACCAAAATATCGATCGAAACTGGTACGCCCGAAATTTCATGTATACCGTATTTAACATAACACGCACCTTGAATCAAACAACTTTGGTGTAACATAGTTGCTATATGGAATATAATGCTAACATTTCAGTCAATTTAAAACGTTCACACAAGTCATAACAATGTTTCGAGAAATATGAGGACAGCAGTCCCTGCAGTCCAAACATCTTTGTCAGCAACGTACTCCGATGGAGAATGACTAACGCCTCCACGACATCGAACAAACAGCATTCCCACCTATATAGTTCAACACTCATCATTACTTAAAATGCTTGAAAATAAAAGCAAAAGCATAACCAGCACCTTAGTTAAATGTGACATCGCCATAGCATCATGTCCTGCTCCGCTAACGAGCTCCGGCACACCGGAAATATCTTCACCGCTTATTCGCTTTAGAGACGAATGAGCAGCTTCTTTAAGTTTGGAATTCAAATCAGTATCACATGCAACTGCATCGGCATCGTGCTGAAAACATATAAACATTCAATGAGACAACTTCATTTCTTGATATTTGATAGACTTGTCACACCTTGCGTTCTATGAGACATAGAACGGATCGTTTATCGCATATTCGATGCATCCTATCCGACATTTCGTAGATAATACCTTCTCGTCCTTGATCATCGATCGTGCGTATGTCAACACTGAATGTTACCTGCACTGATTGTAAATATATCTCTTATTCATTCTAAGGTCATTAGAATTTAACCATTTTTATCACTCGCCTGCCCGGGAATCACATTGCTTGCACTCGGCCAAGCTGATATTTCTCCTACAGTACAAACAAGAGATTGTACAACTGATGAAGTACATTCTCCATCATACGATAAATAATCCTCTGGATGTTTACAAAGATTTTCCAGCAATAAAATCAGTTCGGCCGCAGCAGCCATCGGATCTTTCCGCATTGCCATGGGGACTGTGCCCGCATGCCCTTGCGATCCTTTTACCGTGACCTAAAACTCATTGATATCCCCACATATCCGTATGCAACAAAATGATGACATTCATTTCGATTAAAAATACTTACCCTTAACCGTGTCTGCCCGGCAATGCCTCTCACAGAGCCAAGAGGAAGGCCAACATTCTCAAGTACAGGTCCTTGCTCAATGTGAACCTGCTTTTGCAATGTGGCATTACTCAATCTTTGTATTCATCCATAAAATAGAGCGATGCAAACCTCAACATAACCCCAAACGGATGCAGAATCGTATTTAAGGTGCAATAATGAATCCTCCGTGATTTCTATGGAATTTCTCCTAAGAGCTTCTTGCACTGTGATGCCACTGAATTTATCCATATATTAGACATCATGATCAATAAGTAAGCACAGCTTCTTCAGTGAGTTATGTAAAACCTCTTATCATGAGCATGCAATATCGACACGGGTAATACACCAGAAATTGCTGCACTTCCAAGGAAAGTAGACTGAAACCTAACTCCTTCTTCATCACTAAATGCTATAACCTTTATACAAAGCCGATAACGAATCACTTCCACACACACAAAATGCATTTTTATTCTGGCCAAAAGTTTGCTAACCTCCACTGGCCGCTTAAGTTTACTAAGAGATCCTCTGACATACAGAACCTTCAATGCTGACAATGCAGCAATAATTCCTAGTGCCCCATCAAATATTCCAGCATCAACAACAGTATCCTAATGAAAGAGAATCGAAATTGGGTTAAAACTCCCTGTTCATTGCATTAAAAAGTTGATTTAAGAAGAAGTAAAGAATGGGATTGCTTCACCAAATGAGACCCAATTAACAGAGCTTTCTCACTTGGGTTCATCCCTTCATGTCGTCCATGCACATTCCCCATCACATCCATCCACCTAACGCAATAACAACGTCAACAAATGATTATGGTCAGAAAACAATAATTAAAACGTTAAATCTAACAGCTTACGTGCGCAGCCCTGCTTCCTCCATCCACTTACGAATGAGGATCGTTGCTCTTGTTGAAGCCGGTGATTGAAAAGTCCTAGCAAGATAATCTTCCGCATCACTAACCTGTACAGCAGGAACTCAATTCAATGCAATCCATGTTGAAGAAAAAAACTAACCTTTCCAAGCTCGATTAGCCTTGCCACCGCCTCATCCTTGAGTATTTCTGAATCGAGATAGTTAGTTTCTGTGGTATTTTCAATACCCAGTTACATAAAAAAGTTGAATTTACAAACCCGATTTAGAAAAAAACAATAGAAATTACCAGGCGAAGAAAATCCATTTGCAGATAAGAAGACGTGAAGGAGAAAGAAGTAGAGAAGCAAAGGAAGCAAGCGTGGAACGAAAATGAGGCTGATCAGCATGACTGCGGAATCGGTGGTGGCTCAGAGAAGATGACAGAATGTAAAATGAGCCACGCAACTCGAATTCCCACATCAGCGCCACCCCACACACATCACCACCATCATTATCCCGTGTATGGTATGGGTTCGGCTGGTTCTTGTGGCCCGGCCGGATCCTCCATGAGATTCCTGGACCACAAATCAATATTTTATAATACCTTTACATCCAGAAAATGATTAGTTCTTATAATTTATTGATTTTGATCATTTTAATTCCATAAATTTTATATGATATTTATAGTATTTAAACTTTGTTCTTTTTGCAATATTAATTTTCATATTTTACAAAATCAAGTAAAATTGATCATTGGAATTCAAACCAAATCGTCAAAAATGTTTTTTTGTAGAGAATATTAGTTGTCATAATGAAATAATTTGGATTAATTTTACACACAAATTAAATTATGAATACTTGCGTCTGTCCACAATTTGGGTAATTTTCAATTTGGATTCGATCTGCATGAAAGAAATATTTGCGATTAGTATTGAGTATAAAGCATAATACTATGAAGATACGAGTGCATTGAGTCTTAAGTGCGGAAAACGGTAAAGAAGAGAGAGCAAATTTCCTATTCTAATACGGTGATACTCGGACATGGAAAGGGATATGAGATGGAACTTGCATAGTTCAATTAACAACCATGGGAAGTATATATTGAAAAGGGTCTCGGCAGTCTAATTAGTGTGAATTTTCTCAAATATGCTTCGGGGGCGTTGAACAATGGATGGTACCACAAGTTTTGATGGTTTAGGAATGGGACCACGCCAATTAGGGAATGAAAATTCGACTCCAAATAGAAAATGACAAGGAAGAGTTAAAAAATGAATGCTATAAGGTGGCTACGAGATGTTACATAAAAGTAACGTTCTTTACTGTCATGATTGAATTTGGGCACCGTGAAGCAGAAATGGTCATTCTTTTCCTGTAGACGCGCATAATAACATCCTAAAGTCTCTTAGACGGATGAGGGACGATTTGGAAAAGTCTGAAGAAGAGCTCAATGGACCTCTTTATTTTTTAGATTGAAGTAAAAATGATGAAAACTACGATGTAGCTATAAGAGTTTGTGTTTAGTTGGAAAAAATGCAGCTTAAGCAAGTATATCATCTCCATATATAAAAGGATGCAAAGGAAGTTGGATCCCGTTTCGGAGATGTTCTAGAGATATAGTGCACCAGCCAGGTGGGGGTGTTAGTATCCTTCTTAGGGGTCCCGAGCGTTGAATGACAAACTCCCCTGGGAAGTAGTAATCAGTCCTCAAAGAGGTCCAAGCGGTATTTCCCATCCAAGCTTTTTGGTCAAAACATTCGAATTTCTTTTTGGTGGATTTGTATCGTCAATCTATCGCTCTATAATTTTTGAGACGGTCGTAAAATACTATGTTTGCCATTTGCGAGCATGATTGGGTTTGTTCAGTGGATTCAGAATTCGACGATGCGGTGGAAGATATTACTTTACGGATTTTAATGTGATATTAGTTGGTGTTTAATTCCGATTAGATGATGGAGCGAAAAACGTCACGGAATGTCGAAGTTCGAATCTGGTTTTTTGGGTAAGGCAAATTTCCGCGATAAATTTGCAAAGGAAACAAAATCCGCAGTGAATTGTGAAGTGCTACAAATCCGAGGTAAATTTATGTATTACAAAACCGCAATGAATTTATGTAACGAAAGTCTACGGTTAATTACCAAATGATAAAAATTCGCGGTGAATTTGCTGGTTGAAAAAGCGCGGTGAATTTGTTTGCTCTGGAATCCCAGTGGAACGTGAGATTATGATGGGTCTGAACTCGTATTTATAGGAGTGGGCCTATAGGCTAGAATTACGAGAAAATTTTCGCTGGTGTCCGAATTTAGTGTGCTTTCTATCAAAATGACCATATCGACGAGAGGAATATCTCTAGTAGTATGGTTTTCTTATCCAAGTGTCCGGTGGAGCATTGGATTCCATGCACATAAGGAAAGCTTAGTGGTTTACGACTCAGATGATGAATCTGCAAACCAGGGGATTATTGATATTGTTCGGGGGTATTATTGTAATTTGGATACCCGGGAATCTTATGGCATGTTTTCCAAGGTATTTTGAATAATTCGGGTCGAAATGACGTCGGTGATATTTTTGTAATTTAGACACCCACGGGTCTTATGCTTTCTAGATAAAATGACATCCGGAGTATTTTCGTAATTTGGATGCCCCCAGGTCCGATACGTATGTTTATAATGGTATTTTCGGTATTCTGATATGTTTTTAGGGATGGAACGACGTCGGTGGTATTTTCGTCATTTTTGGGCATCTCGGGGTCATATGGAAGGATTCTAATGATTTCTCGAGTATTTTTGGATAATTTCATGTTGAAATACCGCCAGGGTCATTTTCGTAATTTGATACTTGGGAGACGTTACGATGAATGTCCTATGATAGTTTCAATATTTGGTGAGTACGGTTGAGGTAGATCAATGTCAAATGTGTTTTTGCTTCGTTTCGCAGGTCACAGGTCTATAGAGAGACGTCTCGAATAATCCGGAACATTACGGTAAACATGCAGGTGAAATTGGGTATTTTCGGATGAATTGGGTCAAATCGAGTCGAATTGGATGAGACTAAGCTTCTGATCCATAGGTGATTTATTGGATTTGATTTCTCTATAAATACAAGTGCACTCGAAAAGGGGTAGAGTTTTCTATCCTAGAATTTGGGCAGAATTGTTATTTTAACTCATTGTGTAACTCCAAGATAGGAAGTTAGGTTTCATAACTCATGCTTGCCATGTCAACATTTCTAAGTTTCGAAAGCATTTGGGAGTTACAAAGACAGTTCCCAAATGCTTAGATCTGCGTAGGATGCAATTGGTTGATGAGTCCATCCACCCACTACATGTATTAATCCCCTTTCCCGGCGGCGGAGACCACCTTCCTTTTGCTTATCCACATCCTGTTTTTCCGATACGCATCACACGAATTCGCCCAATTTTGAAGATATTATTGAACTCCCCCTTTTCCGGCTCCCTCTAGTTCTCTTCCGATAATGTAAAGTTTTGAAAGTGTTGGGAAAGGAGTTGAAGCAATGGTTTAGGATTTTGAATTGGTTGTTTATTGATTACGCCTTTACATGTATTTATACAATGAATTACATAACAACTACTCTACAAAATTCATATCTTTTTCTTGCTGTGAATACTATGTTGCAAATATAGTGGTTTAACTGCTCTCTTTTCATAACTGTTGTGATCTTGTTGATGTGGATGTTCTAACGTGTACATTTTCACATCCTCCCCGCACGTTGAACTTCTTCCAAAAACATAACATTGAGTTGTTGCATGCAGTCATGAAGTGATGCCAGTGGTAGTGCCTTTGTGAAGAGGTCTGCAGCCTGCTTCTTGCTTGACGCATATTGGAGTGTTATGAATCCATTTATGCAATGATCTCTTACCAAATGACAATCTATTTCTAAGTGTTTGGTCCGTTCATGGAATACCGGATTGGATGCAATACTGATGGCAGCGCTATTATCACAAAATATTTGAATGGGACAATTCATCCTTATCTCGAAGTCAAGTAGCAGATATGTTATCCATTTGATCTCACAAAGGGTAGCTCCCAAACTTCTATATTCCGCTTCAGTCGTCGACCTTGAGACGGTAGCTTGTATCTTTGTTTTCCAAGATATCATGGACCCCCCAAGTAAGATTTCGTAACCCGTCAAAGAACGTCTTGTATCCAAGCAAGATCCCCAATCTGCATCAGAGTAGCCCCATATCCTTTCATCTGATTCTCGTGCATAAAATAGGCCAATTGTTGATGTTTCCTTCAAATACTTTACTACGTTTACTGCTACATTCCAATGAGTCATCTCTGGCGCTGCATATATTGACTCAACTGTTGAGTCGCATATGCAATGTCTGGACGTGTGAATCCAATGTATAGGAGTTTTCCAATTAATCGTCCATATCCTCGTGGGTCTTCAACTAGATCTGGATCATCTGAGAATAAATGTGTTCCTGGCAACATAGGGACTTTCATTGTATCTGTATACTCAAGATCAATTTCCTTCACAATGTCCAAGATATATTTCCGTTGGTTTATGAATAATCCACTGTCTAAATGCGTGATTTCTAGTCCAAGAAAATATTTTGCATCTCCCATGTCCTTGATAGTGAACCATCTGTCGAGATAATCTTTAGTCAATTAAATTTCATTTTCATCGTTACCTGTGATGAGAATGTCATCAACATATACCACTAATACTGTTATGCTGCTTCCTTCTCTCTTGATAAACAAGCAATGATCGTGCTATGATTTGGTAAATCTAAAAGAAATCAATTTTGATGTCAATTCCTTGTTCCACTACCTTGAAGCCTGTCGTAACCCATATAGCGAACTTCTGAGCTTGCATACAAGTCCTGGTCTTTCACACTCTAAGCAGGGAGAACATCCATGTATATCTCTTCATCTAGAAACCCATGTAGGAGCGCGTTGTTGATGTTGATTTGATGAAGCATCCATTTTCGTGATGCTGCTAGAGCCAATAGCAATCTGATTGTAACATTCTTGGCTACATGTGAAAACACATCGGTAAAATAAGTGCCCTCTCTTTGACTGTACCCTTTGGCTACAAGCCTCGCTATGGTTCCATTGGCGTGAAGCTTTGTCTTGTATACCCATTTGCAACCAATAGATTTCTTTCCCTTCGGTAGAGTGCACAAGTCCCATGTCTAGTTCTTCTTTAGGACTGAAAGTTCGTTGGTCATGGCTTCAGCCCATTCTGGTGTATCCCTTGTGTCCTCATAGTTGCATGGTTCCTGTATCATGTCAACCTGCGATGCAAAATTCATATGTGCATTGGACAATTGTGGGCAGTGAAGAGAAGAGGCTATATAATCCGAATGCCAAAATGGTGGTTTATGAGCTCGTTGGCTTTTCCGTGGGTCGAACTTTGAAATTCCAACATTTTCACTAGTAACATCCAGGCAATTTTTAGAGTTCACGTTTGGAGACAATTCTTTGATGTCCTCATTCAATGGTTTTTCTAAAAGGAGGTTTAGAGGCAGTGACTCGTATGTTTCATTGTTGACTGGGATGACATGGCCAATGTCTTGGGTTTGGCTCTGCTGATTGTTTGGTGATGGGTTAGGAAGATGGGTTTCAAAATATTATGTTTCTGCATCTCGGCTGAAATTTGTTGTTCCCAAAGGATGATTTCGAAACGGAAAAATGTTTTCAAAAAATCGAACATCCATAGAGTGAATAATTTTTTACCTCGAAAGATCATACATCTTGTATGCTTTCCGATCAAAAGAGTATCCAAGAAAGACACTTTGTTCCCCTTGGGGCAAATTTATCCTTGTGGGGACTGTTTTCACAAACATATCCTAGACATCCGAAGGCTCTAAGCTGATCGTATTTGAGAAAACGGTTGTGTAGTCCATACAAAGGAGTCTCCCAATCAATGGCTGAGGATGGTAATCGATTTATGAGGTAAGTAGAGGTGAGTATGGCTTCTCCCCAAAATTGATTTGGTAGCGAAGCATGGATCAATAATGTTCGGGCAGTTTGAATTAGATGTTTGTGTTTCCTCTCTACCACTCCGTTTTGTTGTGGGGTGTAAGGACATGATTTTTGATGGTGAATTCTGTTGGATTGGAAAAGGGAATGACAGGAGCTGTTAACGAATTCTAATATGTTATCGTTGCGGAAGGTTTGATTTTGGTTGAAAATTGATTTTCAACAAGTTTGATGAAGTTACGGATCATATCCTTGGTTTGGTCCTTTTGGCTTATGAGATACGTCCAGGTTGCCCTACTATGATCATCTACCAAAGTGAGTATGTATCTCCCCCAGAAAGACTAGGATGACGGTACGGATCCCATATGTCTACATGGATGAGTTCAAAGTTTTCTTTGGTTTGGATTGAGCTACGATGGAAAGGTAATCTTTGAATTTTTGTAGTGTGGCAAGCATCGCATGGTTGGTGGTTATCTGATTTCAACTTTCATTTGGTTATGGCTTCCATGATTTTAAGGCTTGGGTGTCCCAAATGGGTTGTCATAAATCAAAAGTGTTTCCGGTTACATTAATATCAAAAGAGTCGAATACATGAGGGGTTGGAATGTTTTGTTGTTCATCTATGGTGAACATACCCGCAGCAACACCTTCAAAAGGCATACTAGCATCAAGATTAAAGGATTCCTTTTCTAAGATGTAGAGATGATTTTTTATGGAGCCTACAGCCAAGATTTCACTCATCTTCTGTTCCTGGAAAACACAATTGATAGAGGTAAAATTTAGTTTCAACATATTGTTGTTTGTGAGCTTACTGACGGAGAGGAGATTAATCTTAAAAGAAGGTGTGTAGAGGACATTGTGTAAGGTCAATTTGGGGCTTGATGTCACTGTCCCAGCTCTGGACACTCGTTTTACATAACCATCAATAAGAGTAATTGGGGACAGAGTTTTCAAGGGCCAGTGATGGGTGAAAAGAGTAAGGTCGTTGCACATATGACTCGTCGCACCGGTGTCTATGATCCATGAACCTGCAATTTTGTGAGAAACAAAGAATTTAGAGTTCGTTTTTGTACCTGCAAAGTCGATAAAGTTCACCATGTCCCCTCCGGTTGTTTCTTCCTGCAATTCCAGCCCAATATCAAGGGGAGTTTCAGCTGCAGTTGCAAGGTTTGCGTAGGCCTGTTTTCCCTTGGCTTTTCTTTAATTTCTTGTACCAATCAGGAAGTCCATGAATTAGGAAAACATGCTTCTATTGTAATCCCCTTTTTGTGACACTTTTGACACCATTTTGACTCAGTTTCTTGAGATCCCTTGTGTTGCTCTTGGCTTTGTTTGACTGTGGCTCCTTTTGTTCCATAGTAATTTCCTTTTGTGTACAGCGCCATGTTTTCATTCGTTGTGGTTGAAAGTATGTTCTCTCTTTGTTGTTCAATTTTTCCAATAGTTGCAAAGACCTTTCCTAGAGATGGAAGAGGTTCCATTAGTAGTATTTGATTTATCGTTGCTTCATAGTATTCTTGTAGCCCATTTAAGAATTGTGTGACTGAGATGAAATTTTCTTGTTCAGCATATAGCTTTCCTACTTTGCAGGTACAGAATTGAGCTGCTTCACATTTGCAGACGGGCAAAGGTAATATTCTGTTCAACTCCTCCCATAATTGATTTAACTTGTTGAATTACATACTTACAGGGGAGTTCCCTTGAGTTAATGAGTTCAACTCCTTTTGGAGTTTTGAGAACAAAGGTCTATTAGCTTTAGCGAATCTTTCTTCTATGTCTCTCCAGAGCATTAATGCGTTGGTGGCATACATGAAGGTTTCAGCTATCTCTCCGGTCATGGAATTGCGGATCCATGAGCGAACTATAGAGTCCACAGATTTCAAGATTGCATAATTGGTGGAAGTTGAGATGGGGACAGCCACCTCTCCTGTAACAAATCCAAGCTTCATTTTTGAGTCTAAAGCTAACTCCATTGTTCGTTTCCAGTTTCTGTAGTTTCGCCCGTTTAAGAGCACATTAACAATGACTTGGCCGGAGTTTTCACTTCCAGTCAGCCGCAGTGAACCAGAGACAGATAGGTTGAGGGTTACAATGACTTTCCCAATATCTCCAACATGGTTCTCATCTTTAGACATGATATTTTGTAAAAGGCTATGATACCATGTAAAGTTTTGAGAGTGTTTGAAAGGAGTTGAAGCAATGGTTTAGGATTTTGAATTGGTTATTTATTGATTCTGACTTTACATGTATTTATACAACGAATTACATAACAACTACTCTACCTAATTCATATCTTTTTCTTGCTGTGAATACTCTGTTGTAAATATAGTGGTTTAGCTGCTCTCTTTTCATAACTGTTGTGATCTTGTTGATGTGGATGTTCTAACGTGTACATTTTCACATAGCTATTTATCCACTTTAAATATTTGAATTTCGGTATCGAATGATGATGCTTACACTTTTCATACATACCTCCGTTTCGGCGTAATCTACACTGACGCTGTTCCCATGGACGTTGGGTGCGTGGGTGAGGTAATCAAACACGAACGTCATATCAAATGATCGATTCTTCCTAATTTTTAAAGTACAAGAGCGTTTCTGGATCACTAAATTGGTCAAAACAAAGCCTTATTTAGTGGCAGAATGGTAAATCTAATAAGGAAGGACAAGATTTGAGAAGGAATCAATTCCCAACTCCATTTTCATTCTTTGTTGCAAGTACACATTTGAAGGTGCTCCTGTTAGAATTGGAAGCTCCAACTACTTGAGCTTGAAGACACTGCAACTAGATTGGAAAGAGAAAATGAAACTCTAAAAAACAAACTGAATTACTTGACCGCTGCATCCGCTGTTAGGGATGTTTTTCAATCTTCATAACTTGTTTTTAGTAACACTTCAAATACACCAACGAAACTCGCACATTTTCAACTCCCCGTGTTTTGAAATTGGTTTAAGTTATGATAAATGTTTGGTTTTGTAAACGCTGCACAACTTTCCTTGTTGGGAAGGAATAAAATGTGATTTGCAGAAAGCAAAGTATGTGTTTCTGCCCATGTATAGACTTCAAAAGGATTTGGGTGGAGAGATTGAAGCAAACTGTGAGTTTTAGGTGTTGCAGATGAAGGTTGCAATGAGCTGCAATTTGAAGCCGTCGTTGGTGTCTCATGGTCAGCAGCAGGAGCGAGATTCATATCCATCTGCCATCTTCATCATTCTTTCATTGCACTCCTCAGCAAACGTAGTTGATGTGAGCAGAATATAGATTTGGGTTCCCTCCTGCGAACGTAGGAAAGAAATACCAAAACTCACAGTTTGCTTCAATCTTTGGAGTTGAAACTCAGAACGCAGAATATGGTACTGTTTTTATTGACTTTCGTAACTGCCAATTTGTTTTCTAATTAGTTTTGAATTATTGATGGAGATGAAACTTAGAACGCGAAGTCCAAAGATCGCTTATGTCTAAAACTCTGTAGTAAATTGTGATTTGGAAGAAAATGTGCGGTGAATTTTATGCGTGAACAATGCTGGAGTTTGAAAATCGAGGAGAAACGTTTTACGATCCAAAATCCGCAGTGAATTCGTATATTGGGGGATATTTGCGATGAATTTTGTTTCGTGAATAGTGTTGGAGTCCAAAAATCGTGGAGAATCGTATTACGATCCAAAATCCGCGGTGAATTTGCTCTTGGAGGTTAAATCCGTGGGAAATTTGAAGGTTAACAGTGTTGTGGAATAAATTGAACAGAAATCTGTATAGGTGTTCATATCCGCTGTGAATTTGCACTACGAAAGCCAAATTCGCGATGAATTTGGAGATGAATAGTATTGTAGATAAAAAATCGATCAGAATTTTGGATAAGAATGAAATCCGCGGTGAATTTGCACTAAGAAAGCCAAATTCGCGTTGAATTTTTCAGTGAATAGTGATTTATGTGTTTTTGTCATGGTTTTCAGTATCGAACTCATTTCTGGCTTGGATCGAGTCTAGCTCACTTATTTTGATCAGAAAGACTCTATATATTGTATTAAGCTCATTTCTCGCCCCAGATAGAGGACGAAATATTTTGGGCCCAATCTCGTAATTTCTTGTGTCTTAACAAAAAAAATATAACTGATCATTTAAACACCAAAAATATTTTAAGACAAGATCAGTTTACAAAAATCATATTTGATTAATCTTATGAAATTTTTATGTGGTGTGTTAATTGGCAAATTGTGATGAGGTGTGTGGCAATTATGATTATTTTTAGAAATTCTTTTCAAAAAAATACGGTGATATAATTCGGATGAGAATTTGGGTTATATTTTCCATTATCCGACGAATAACAACCCAATAGAAACGGGTAGTGAGATGGGTACCGATTATAAAATTAGCTACATGAGTTCAATTCACTTCACAATTTATCTGGTAATCTATCTAGTTACTCGCCTAATTACATGACGTTGATCCAAAAACCATCCTTGTAATAAGTACGAACCTAATCACATTCGACTTTCATGTTGATCTCGTCTAAAAATATTTTAGAGTGTTTATTCTTAGATCAATCAATTTTTTATTACTCGAAATTTAATTATTGTGGGGACACGAGCGATATACAAGGTTGGCCCACAATGTGTGAACTTACGTTTTCGGGAGAGCAAAGCTCTACCTTGGTTTTCACTATAATAATGGAGAAATACAATTACAATGAAGAGATATGGGATATCTGGGCGAAAACGGCTCGTAAAACGGTCAAATACACTTGGCTGTGCAATTGACTGCTTGCAAAACCTCGCGAATGCAGGTTGTAGTGCAAAATCTCGCGACTGCAGGGTTACAGTGCAAAATCTCGCGATTCCAGATTGCAGTTCAAAATTTCGCGGATTAGTTCAAAACGTCTTGGCTCAGTGCAAAATTCTAGAATACGGGGTTACAGTGCAAAATCTCGCGAACACTGACATAATCTCGTTAATGCTTGCAAGATCTCGCGGATCGGTCAGTGCAGAAAAAGAAATGTCCCCTCCTCCAAATGCATTGGAGTTTGTATTTATAAAGAAATCCAGCCAAACTTCGCTTACTTGAGCCCATGAACCCAGTTTTATTTCACTTAGCCCAAAACACTTAAATCACCTCTAATTATATTGTAATAAATGTCATACCGTCTTGAAGTTTTGGGAACCCATCCCGGTCGAGATTTTAGTCGGAAATGCGATGAGAAAATACCGGAAAACCTCGTATATTAGTTCTTTGCCTCCAAATAGTGAATACGCAGCCACATAACATAGTCGCACCCGATCAATGTGCTCCAGGGTGGCAAATTACGAAAATACCCCTGGCCCCGTCCGGGACCGAAATAACCCAAAACATCTCAAAACACTTACAGAAGCCTTATATGAGGTCCAGCATGCCTGAATTATGATAATACCTCCGAAAACGTCTCGCGATAGACATATAAAAATACCGAAAATATTATATAGCAACGTCGGACGAGCCTCCGAGTAAGGACAAATACAAGAAAATATATCCGGGTAATATCACATATGTTTCGTTCATTCATGAAAAAATGGGTTGGATGTGATCATGAGAGCCAACCATGTTATCACAATGTAAAGGAATTGATAGGAGTGATGATTGTCACGACCCTAACCCATAAGTAACGGTCTACACCTAATAGCCAGCCGAGCGTGCTAGCATTCACAATCTCATGGAGGTTTAAAATACGAAGGCTTATGAGAATGGTGATATATTTAAAGTGTGATAGAATGAGGTTTTGGTAATCTAAAAAATCAAACACTAGACAACTTCTTTACAGAACCGGAAATTTAATATCTATGGCAATTGGAGGATGAACAACTCTTATTTGATTTCCACAACTTATTCATTATTTGTAAAACTAAGCATTTGATGTTTATAATGAATTCAAAGAATACGGCCTATAATTATTCGATTTTTATTATTCATTTTATAAAAATGTTTTCCATATACAAAATCCGATTTATTTATCATTCATGTTACTTTTTGAGAAGTTGCATTGTATCCGTATTCCCTATTCATAAAAGGTAATTAATAAAATTGTGTTGGTTTTTCCATGCAATAACACATTCCTTTTGCAGTGTGTGTATAATATGTCCTCTTTCTCGGTTCCAAATCCTTGAGCCAATAGGAATATATCAGTTTCTTGTATTGGTTAATTCGTTGCTATTGTTATTCTTTCGTGTTCAGCTTGTATTGCCATGGCGTATGCTATGTAAATTGACTTCTTGTTGCAGTGAATTCTTCTTTAAGCCAGCCCAATTGTAATAGCCTTGAATTAGTGTGGTAGGTTAGTAGCATGTGCATATCGGATTTATCCAAATGTACAATTGGACATATTTCACAATAGTGCAGAGTTAAAATTTGATTTAGTAAAGTTAAATATTGGTTATTTGTTGCAATAAAATATATTTACTTTCTCTTGGTCGATTCGTGGATCACTTTTAGTGACTTTGTGGATCACTTGGTGAATTAGTGGTGTCAATGAGTCTTTATTTTATCTATTTAAAAGTTATGTGTTGTTGAAAGTTGTACTATTCAATAGGGGTGAGCATTGGGTAACGTATACCGTAGAATACTGAATTTTTTATGAAATCTAGTATTAATAATATTCCAATAAAATTTTGGTAGCAATACCAAATAGCAAAATCATTTCGGTATCGTCACCAAAATACCAAAATTTAAATAAATTTTAATTATTTTAGAATTATTAATTTCTAATTTTAAAATTAATTGTAGACAAACAATATTTTTTTATGATTTTTAATACAAAACAAAACGTCACATTTGTCTTAAATAAATTTATTTAAATATTATTCATTTCAATTAGTTTATATTATATTAGATTTTATTTTAATACTTTTATAGAAGTTGTGAAAATATGGAAATTAAATATGAAATCTATTCTTACAAAATAAATATGAAAAAAATATTTTATTAATGTATAAATTTATCTTAATTTTAAAAATATTGTGTCATCCCAATATAATAAATAAATCCAAATATTTATAATTTTTATATAGTTTGAATATTTGATATTTAAAAATCAATTGTAATATAATTATGTAGTTATATTTAATAAGAAATAATTTTGATATTCGTATTATATCAAATTTTTATTTACTTACCAAATACAAAACCAAATAAAAAAATTATTTAAAATCAAATGCCAAACAAAATTTTGAATATTATGTACCGAATACCAATTAACGAAATAACAAATTTCGATATGATATTTGATATTCATAATTATTTGTTCACCCCTAATAGTCAATTGTGTTTTGAGGTTTTAAAGAATTTACAATTTTCATATTGTTATTTTGTATTTTTTTTTGTTAAATATGGACAATGTTCTATTTATGTTTCCCATATTATGATAACTTGGTAAAATACACCCCAATATCTCGGAATCAAAGTTCTAACATCACGTTCCATATTTATATTGTTTGTTAAACTCATAATTTATCAAGTTTGATGTAGTTAATTCATTATTTTTCTAATATATTAATTTTACAGAAAAATTTATCAGTTGGATTCGGCGAATTGTCCTTCAAGATTTGTAGAAGGTGCAGACAGGAAGGCACTCCAAATTTCATTGCTTAAAGTGTTTTGAATTATCGACTTTATAATGAATCAATTCCTTCTTAGTGCGAAATTTCCACATATCCAAGGTAATAATTGTATTATCCGCATAGAACAATTTGAAGTGTCCGACCAATATTAATCACATTAATTCTTCCCAAGCAGTGTAATTAGAGTTATTGTAAATCCAATGTTTTTAAATACGATTCAATCCGTTAATCGAAAATTTTAATAGGTCACTGAACCGTTGTCAAACCGTTCTCGAACCGATATTATAAATGTTATTAAATTTATTTATTTTTATTAGAAAATATATTTTAAATTCTTTTAAAATAAAATTATAAAAAAATATTATTATTATTTTTTCAAATCCTGCCCATCAACCCGCCCAATGGGCCGGGTGACTAGCCAACCGTCCAGCTCAAACTGATTGTAACAGGGGCTTGAATGATTAGAGCCATCGATTGTGTATCCAATGGTGCGATGCATATTCAGATCACTAGTGCTATTTTCCGTAGATCCAGACATCCTGACGTGATTTGATGCTGCAGAAGTCTAGGAATCAGTCTTTGATAGGAAGAGAAATTCATAAGAACCTAGCGGTGAAGCTTCGATTGAAAAGCTCCAATATCATGTGAAGATGGCGGTTTGTCGGTTAGGATACGATTACATGGAAGTGAGTGAATTATAATGTATGTATAGTTGTGTATATATAGACAGACAATTTATCTAACCTAATAACTAACTTTAAGCACTCTAAGCTATCTAATCTTCAAAAGTTCAGCATCATCGATGTTGAGAATCAATGGAGTCCAGCCGCCGGCGCTCCCTTGCAGTACGCGCACAGGTATCTTATCCTGAATACCTTCAATCCCGGTCTACAAATTTTCTGTTCTGCATTTTCTCTGTTATTTAATCTAATCTTATTTAACCGGAGTAGTCCAAGATTTTGGAAAGGATGAAGTAGCTTCCGAACAGGTGAAGCAAAATTTCATGCTGAAATTCTTCGCAACGCCCTTAGTTGCGATGGTTTTCGCTTCATCCCCCATAAGTCAACCTCCAGGTAATAGTTGGTTATCATTGCTTCTATGCGGAAAAATGTATTTCGTGTTTTTACATATGTTGATACTGAATTTACCCTTCTGGATTTCTGCTTTACTCAGTTGCAGTTGGGCAGACAGCGGATTTTCAAAAAGGTGCCCCCATTTTCCGGCGGTCTTGCATTGGATGTCATGACGCTGGTGGAAACATAATACAGCCGGTGAGATTTCACTTTTTACACGACTGCCAAAATTTGATGTTAAAAGGGTATAGCAAGTTAGATATAAGTCTTTATTCCTCATCTGGAGGGCCTTATTAAAGCAAATGGTCTTCCGTTCACCGTCTGATTGAGAATGCGTGAAGAGAAATTATAGAACAGAGAAGAAATTGGAAAAGGACTCAAAGAACCAGTGGAAGAAACTGTATTCTGTATTGCGTGAAAATAAAATCTGTAACAACTCGTATGTATACTAACTACATTTATTAAATTAAAAATGCGATAATGCTAGAAAGTACAATGAAACACGTTTTTCCATTATGATTCCAATAGGCCTGAAAATTCATTCTTTTTTGTTTCATTACTTTCCAGGGAGCAACTCTCTTACCGCAGGATTTAACAAGGTAATCAATCATCTTAATTTTTTTATGGGAGCTTTAGCTCATGTAGTGACACAAAAAAGACCTGAGTTTATGCAGAAATGGAATTTATACAGAAGATGAAATATTTCGTGTTACTTACTACGGGAAGGGAAGAATGCCAGTGAGCTACTTATTTTTATGTCAACTATTGAACATATCTTTTTTCGAATTTAGTGCATTCCTTTGCAGTTGATTTGAAATAAAAATTTATGCAAGAACTGGGGAACTTGTGTTTGAATATCTGTACAAATTGCAGGGATTTGGTGAGCGTTGCACCCCAAGAGGGCAGTGCACATTTGGCCCTCGGCTGACAGAAGACGAGATTAAGCTTTTGGCTGAATTTGTCAAGACACAGGCAGATCAAGGCTGGCCTAAGGTTCAGGCTGAAGAAGAATAAGAGTTGAAATTGAAGTTCTTCTATGGTATAAGCTAAAAATCTCTTTCACTGAACAAGGGTAATGATCAGTAACAGATAATTAATATTTTACCCCAATACCAGGATCAGAATGTACACCTGGATAACTTATCTGAATATGCTTGTACACGGAGATGAAGCTTATTTGTGCTTTCTGCTTGTTAAAGGAAAATCATGAATCATAATTGTTTCTATTATTTAGCACATATTTTGTATATCTTCACCATCTACATATAATGTGTCGTAGCATTATAAAAATTGTTTTATTTCAGCAGCTTCTTGGAACATGAACAGATGAGTTGAAGTGATTGGTCACTTTGGTATGACTCGGAAATTATAGAAAAGGAAGTTTGACACTGGCCTAGTGGTGTTTATTTTCTTATTTGAGCTGCCATTAAAGCCTGCTTGTTTATTTGATTTAGATGTGAGAATAGAGAATGGTAAATGCACGCATTTATTGTACATAAAGAGAGACAATGATATTGTAAAGGAAAAGCACACCCATACTTAGAATATTTTGATAGATAAGAGAGGATAGTTTAGTTATGATTCATTCCCAGCAGGTTGAATCCATAATCCAGGTACTTAAGAAGCAGGCGTAGTGGGTAATGTGGGTTTAGGGACGATCATGACTCCATATATGGTAAGTCCAGTTTTACATTTGTCACCTGGTTGAGTCAGAGAAATCAGCAGCTTACCTGATTTGCAATCTGAGGTATTTAATGTTCCTGTGCATTCCCCTTTTGGAAACTCGTTCAGCTTCTTGGTTTCTTCTTTTAATATATCCACTACTTTAGATGATTGTACTACTCGGAAATGAATTTTGGCTAGCCCATCAAATGCACGTGCTTTATCATCTAACTTGAACTTCAGTGTAACGTCATATGAGGAGTTAGGTGTAAGAAGAGATACGTCGAATTCTGCTTTCACTTCCAGAACAACTACTTCCACCAGCACAGCCACCCGAACACGGTGTTCCCTATAATAATCAAACCAAAACAAAACGGTATCATCCACATCCAGCACTTGTGCACATATGTTGTTACCTTTTATCATTTTCGAACTTGAAAGTTGTCGTAGGCCAACTCCAGAACTTCCTATCTTCACTCCAGGCTATTGCAAGATCTCTCGCAAACAGGATGAAACAGTTCTTGTTTTCATTATCAATCCAATACCTCTGCACCAATAAAATTATACCAATTATAATTTATTGTATGTTAACCAATTATATTTATAAGAATAATATCTCACCTCTCTTTTTTCTTTAAGGTACACTCCTTGATTTTTCAGCGTGCTTATTGCATTTTTTGGGTCTAACAACTTATCCGCGCATCTCACTATCTCCTCGTATTTGTGTGGTGATTCCGGGAGTGGACTATCATCATTCTCTGGCTTCTGTGCCTCCTGGACATTCATCTGAGCTAACTCGTTTCCCATTTTGTTTTTCAAACTAAAACTAACCTTCTCTCATATCTTATACATCACCTTAATATTCTTTCTTCCAAAATATGATGCCATTCACACGTTTATCCACCTTTTCCCCTTTCTTTTTTATATTCCACAACTTAACACATTCAATTTTGGTATCTCATTCAAATACACTAACAAATTGTTCCAATGTTCATACCAATGATTTAAATTTCTGATATATCGAAAATTTATGGTGTACAGGTTTCGACCGGTATTTTGCTAAAATATTGACCGGTACGGATTTTTAAAATACACTTTATTATTTAAATTCAATCTTTATTATGTAATTAATTTGTAAAGTCATAAAATTGTATCTATATATCTTATATTTTATAACTCTAACATAAAACAAACTTTGGGCGTAATTTCATAATTGTGGTGATTATGAGTCCAAATTATGTTGAAGTCAAAATATGTCCTCATATTTTGTAATTTTTATTAGAATCAATTGTCAGGTCTAAAATGGATTGTGTTTCATACATGTTCGGATTAGAATAGTTGAACCGGCCAAAACAAGTATACTTTTCAATTTCTAACACTAGATAAAAAAAAATGAAACAATTTTTAATATTTGGACCGATAAAATTTCGAGACATGTAAACTTTGATGACTAAATCATTACTCCAATAAGTGACTATACGGCACGGACTCGTCCGACCGACTCGATGAGACTCGGCAAGAGTATAAGAATCGGATTTTAGACTCGACTCGAATTATTAAATAAAAGTAAATTATCAATAATAAATGTTAGAATTTGTAAAAAGTTGCATAAATACTAAGTTTAAAATTACAAATATTTATCAATTTATTTTATAAGAAAATTTAACTTATAAAAAATTAATATCATTCGTTGATTCTACTATCTTCCAAAAGCAACCAATTTTCGGTCTATCATCGCTTGCATGAATAATTCACAAGCAGATCGACAACATAAGAAAGTAGTTAAAGTACATAAAATACGTTTATGGTGAAGAAAAAAATAGGAAGAAATCAAAACGACGTTATTTTGTGTCAAATGTCGGAGCGTGAATGTGAAAAATTGAAGAGCGTGTCTCACTACGACACATATGATAAAATTTCTCAAGATTTGAGATTGAAGCCCATTTTCTTATAAAAAATATAATTGTACAATTAAACTCACTACACTTCATCTTATTTCCTGAATACCTAAATTTAATACTCTATTTTGGGTTAAAATAAAAAATTTAAAATAGAATAAATTCTATTTACTAGCTTCATTTTGACGCCAAGAGTTGTAAATTGTAATAATGACAATTGGAATATTTGGAGAATTCACTTTCACACGCCAATGACCACGTGATACTTTAAGATTGTTAAGAATCTTATTCGGAAGATATGATTTAAAAGTTGATACCAGATGTTTTAAAAAATATATACAAGACAAAGACATGATGATATTGGTATATGAAATATTTATCAAATATATCGAATTTACACTAGAATAATAAAATAAATTAAATTATTTACATTGAAAAAATATGGAATTATTTAATTATTCTCAATTTATATTTTTCATAACTAATAAAATAATAAAAAAAATTCTAAAAACTTTACATATCTTTTTTTTTCTAAATCCAGTAAGTTGGATCTGATCCGAGGAGCTAAAAACGTGTATCTACTAGTATTTTCTCAAATACCACCGTGGACTAGTACGTCCGGAACTCCCGTTATACTGGACCGTTATACCGGAAATTTGAAATATGAGATGACCACGCCAATCTTATTATCCATCTAATATTTCAGTACATATTTTTATATGAAACATTATGAATTAAAAACGCAATCAAATCAGGGATTTGTTGAATCATTAAAACTTTTATTATTATTATTTTTATTGTTAATAAAAAGTTGAAAGAATATATATTTGCTTTACCTTCTCATTTTGTATTATACTTTACTTTGCATTCCCATCCTCTATATTATTAATTAAATGGGAAGTCTTTGTGCACAGTATTTGTATACTTATCAAAGGGCAATTTGGGCATTTTATAATTTTTATTTCATTAAGGGTGTTAGAAACGAATGACAACAAATTGTTAGCATGATCAATTCTTAATATGTCTTAACTTGTCATACTGACGATTAACAAATTTCAATGATAATCAATTCTAATAATTGATATATATCAACCAATAATGTTTTCGATCATAGACAATTATACGTTACGCTATCATGAGTAATATTAATAAATACTACGAAACTTTTATCACCCAAGAATAATGTACACATTTCAAAGACACATATATAAAAATATAGTATGCAATGAAATATTTAATTATCTTTATTCATGAGAACTTCCATTATTTCATAGTATAAAATATCATAATAAATATATTTATTACTCAAAATCAAAATTATTTGAAACAAAACAAGGTGTTCAATCAATTATTTACTCTACTGATTAATTTTCAATGAATTAGAATATATAATAAATATATGTATGATTCAAATAAAATTACTCAATTAACAAAATAAGATGTTAAATCAACTATTTAGACAAACAATCAAACTTCAATAGATGATAATATATAATACATGTAAACTCCAAAATAAACAACTCAATGAGTTTGTTTAGTTCACATTTTTAAAATTACGGTGTGGTGAGATATGATAATCGTAAATTTTTAAATATGTTTGATAAAATTGCACTATTATGATTGTGATTTATGTAAAAATAGTAATATACCTTTATATATATAATAATAAATATAATTATATTATAATTAATAGAAGTAAGGCTACATGAGTCTTTTCCAAAATCGCGATGACGTCACATCTGGTTTTAACAGCTGTGATCATATCGTAATTTTTTAACGATTGTTGCATCGCAATTAAGCTTGTGTTTTGTGTGCATTAAAAAATCACGATTTGAACATCTCACCGCACCGCACCTCACGGCTGTTTTGATCGCGGTACCAAACAAACCCAATAAAATCATACTAAGAAATATATAAATGAAAATATATTTGTTATGGTCCCTTTTTAGGGGTACTAACAGTCGTCCGGTTCATTTAGCAAACGAACTCGGTTCAGATTTGTTTTTGTTGTGGAAGACGATTAAAAACTGGAAATAAACGATGACACGGCGATGTATTGTGGAAACCCTAGGAATTGGGGTGAAAACCACTTGACTAAGAGCAGATTATACTCTTAGCCTGTTCAATAATCAAATAATTCGCAATGAATACACCAGAGGCTTAATGAAAATGACAAGGAAAAGAAAGCAATAAGAACTCCGGCAGGGTAACGGTATGTTCTTACGCGTCCAAAAGATCCTGCTATTTCCGTCGTCGCGCCCTGTATTTATAGAGTTGACGGCGTGTGTAAATCACGCTCTGTAACCGCCTCTGACAGGTTTGTTAGAGGCTGTTATCGCGGGATGTAAAACGAGGTTGGGACCGAGGCGTGGTCTGCGTGATCGGGCCCGAGGCGTGGTAAACGTGTGGAGGCCCGAAGCGTGGAAAACATGAGTCTGTATCTGTTCGGACCGAGCCAAGGAGCCAGTTATCAGAAAACGCTTTATTTCGCCTAAGGTAATCTTCAGTGCTCTCGTTAAACATCGGGCCGCTTTTTCTTAAGTGTACAAATGGGCTGTAAGAATTCGTTTCCACCATTTGAATTAACCCAATAGTTAATGGGTCTTACCCATCACAAGGTACCCGGTCCTAGAGTTCTCATCACTAGCCCCTCGGGCTTGATTGCCATCGTAGAGGTGATACAAGGCCGATCGCATGATGTCTGCACATTCATGAGAACATGGGACCGTACCTGTAGGTAGTGAGCGTCCAGGGAACCGATCTTNGCAATTTCCTTGAGGGCTTCAAATCCGCGATAATTTCTTATTGAGTTCGAAATTCGCGATAATATTTCAGTGTGAACAGTAATTTCTGCGACAGTGTTTATTGGTTTCAAATCCGCGATAATTTGTTATTGAGTTCGAAATTCGCGATAATATTTCAGTGTGAACAGTATTTTCAGCGACAGTGCCTATTGGCTTCAAATCCGCGATAATTTGCATACAAAGGGCTATTTTCGCGATAATATTTCGAGTGAATAGTAATTTCTGCACTTTTGCGTCGGTTTCCAATATCGAGCTCATTTTTTGTCCCAGATCGAGACTACATTACTTACTTTTGTCAGAAAGAAGATATATTTTGTAATTGTGACATTATTATCATAGTGAAACATCCAGGTAGAGCTTCGCTCTCCCGAGGACGTAAGCCCACACATTGTGGGCCCAACCTCGTAATTTCTCGTGTCTTAAAAAAAAAAAAAAAAAAAAAAAAATTGTCTGATCAAAAACACCACAAATATTTTAACACAAGATCATACTTGAATTCCGATGTTGTTATCCTATTGTTAACTATGTGATTACCGTAGACCCTACGTGTTCCTTTCCTCCCACGATCCGACGTCGAGACGCGACGAAAACACTTAAACTTAGTATTTCCGCGATAGTTTACTTCTTTCCTTGAAATTCGTGATAATTCTATGCTGAAACTCCAATTCCGCGATAATTTTACTCTTGGAACCCAATCCGCGATAATACTACACTGGTCACGATTTCCGCGATAATTTACTCTTCGATCTGAATTCCGCGATAAAATTACACTTGCCACATTTTTTTGCGACAATTTGCTCTTCACAGAAAATCCGAAACAATTTGTTCTTCACAAAATCCGCGATAAAAATGCTTGTAGTAAAAATCCGCGATAATTTCCTTCTTCGCGTCAATTTTCGAATTTCGTGTCTTAATGATGATTAACTCGTTTTTGAGCCTCCTCACCCCTATTTATAGACATTCTAACTTTTCTTATTTACACTTTGACCCCTCCTTCCTTTGCTTTTGACCTCTCTTTTATCTTTTTCTTTACTTTTCTATTTTTTGTTTCCTTTTACGTTCTTTCGTTCCCGTATCCCTCATTATCTCTCGTCTAGACTTTACCACTACATTCCTTACTATTTGTTTCATCGTACCTTTTTCTCGGCTATTACACTTTGCCTTGGGAAGCCTGATAACAGTATGAACCCGTCCAAATGCACTGGGGCTTCAATTTATAGAGAAATCCAGCCCAACTTAACTTACTTGAGCCCATAAGCCCAGCTTACTTCACTTAGCCCAAAACACTTAAATAACCTCCAATTATAATATAATAAATGCCACGCTGATCGCGAAGTTTCGGGAACATATCCCGATCAAGATATTAGTCGGAAATACAATGAGAAAATACCGGAAAACCTCGCAAATTAGTTCTGTGCCTCCTAGCAGTGAATACGCAGCCACATAACATCGTTGCACCCGACCGATGTGCTCCCGGGTGGCAAAATACCCCTGGCCCCGTCCGGGGCCGAGTTAACTCAAAATATCTCAAAACGCCTACAAAAACTGTATAAGGGGCCCGGCGAGCCTAAATTACGAGAATACCCCATGAGAATGCCTCGCGATAGACATATGAAAATACCGAAAAACTACGTTACCATGTCGGACGAGCCCCCTGGTAAGGATAAATACAAGAGAATATACCCGGGTAATATCAATAGTCCCATGGTGTTATGGTCTCTTTTAAGGGGGTACCAATAGTCGTCCGGTTCATTTAGCAATCGAACTAGGTTCTGATTTGTTTTTGTTGTGGAAGACGATTAAAAACTGGAAATAAAAGATGACACGGCGATGTATAGTGGAAACCCCCGGAATTGGGGTGAAAACCACTTGGCTAAGAGCAGATTATACTCTTAGCCTGTTCACTAATAAAATAATTCATAATGATTACAACAGAGGCATAATCAAAATGACAAGGAAAAGAAAGCAGTAAGAACTCCGGCAGTGTAACGGCCTGTTCTAACGCGTCCAAAAAGTCCTGATATTTTCGTCGTCCCGCCCTGTATTTATAGAGTTGACGGCGTGTGTAAATCACGCTCTGTAACCGCTCTGACAGGTTTGCTAGAGGCTGTTGTCGCGGGATGTAAAACGAGGTTGGACCGAGGCGTGGTCTGCGTGATCGGGCCCGAGGCGTGGTAAACGTGTGGAGGCCCGAAGCGTGGAAAATGTGAGTCTGTAACCGTTCGGACCGTGCCAAGGAGCCAGTTATCAAAAAACGCTTTATTTCGCCCAAGGTAATCTTCGGTCCTCTCGTTAAACATCGGGCCGCTTTTCCTTAAGTGTACAAACGGGCTGTAAGAATTTGTTTCCACCATTTTAATTAGCCCAATATTTAATGGGCCTTACCCATCACAGGGTACCCGGTCCTAAAGTTCTCATCACTAGCCCCTCGGGCTTGATTGCCATCGTAGAGGTGATACAAGGCCGATCGCATGATGTCTGCACATTCATGAGAACATGGGACCGTACCTGTAGGTAGTGAGTGTCCAGGGAACCGATCTTTCCCTTAGTGTAGGAATTAATTGCGTTTAAAACTTAATAACATATATTTAAGTTATAGTTTTATTTTTGTTATTCTTTAAATATTAATATCCCGATCTGCGCCTCTTCACATTCGATAGTTCAAGAGGCGTGATGAGTGCGCTTTGTACTGTCACTGTCTTGGGCAGTATTACGTGGCGGCTCACCATTGGCTGGGAGATTAATATTTAAATCGGGATTTTGAGCACTGTTTCCCCTCATCGTCATTATCGCGAAGGAAGAACTGCAGAATCGACTCTCTGTGCCCTCAATCCATTTCACGTTCAACCCCTTTCAATCCACTTTCCTTAAGGTATACACTTATGGCTCCTCACAAAATGCGATACCCTACCACGTCTGAGTTGGATATTGAGGAGTTTAGGTCTAGATATTCAATTCTGGCACATTATTCTATCTGCAAGGGACAGGAAGATATTCCCTGTTTCCTTCCGGCGGAAATGAATGTGCCAGCATATGCCATTCCGGTTAGTTACGCCTCTTTAAAGTACGGGATTCGTTTTCCGCTACATCCCTTTGTAGCGGCCGTGCTTAAAGAGATCCACTGCCCGACTTTTGTGTTATTCCCAGGCAGTTATGTGTATATAGTAGCGTTCATTTTTTATTGTCAAAAACAGAATCGGGCCCCGGCCTTAGAACATTTCTTTAACCTGTTCTTGGTAGGATCCCGAAAAGGGAAAGGTCTGTTAGGCTGCCGCAAATTGTATTATATAGCGGTGCGCACCAAAGAGTGCGCTATTGTAGATAAAGAAGAGTCTCTCTATGCGTGGGAGACTTGTTATGTGTGGATAACAGTCCCAAAAGAGGATCTGTTGAAAGTATGGCCGTGCCGAACCCACCCACGCATAGGTCAGTTGGACCGAAGTAGGTTCAACCCTTCCCGTACGGACACTGCAAATACGCTTGCGATGTTCCCCCCTCCCGAAGCACGCCTTAAGCGAATAGATCTACTTCGGGAGAGAAGATTAATAGAAATAGGTGTTGCGGGT
This sequence comes from Utricularia reniformis, assembly GCA_009725065.1. Lineage (NCBI taxonomy): Eukaryota > Viridiplantae > Streptophyta > Magnoliopsida > Lamiales > Lentibulariaceae > Utricularia > Utricularia reniformis. The sequence goes on along the minus strand of RWGZ01000355.1, from coordinate 347,535 downwards.
AGGGCCGGAGCCCCAGCCCCGAAGGGGATGTTTTATAGTTCAGATCCATAAGAAGGATCGGGTATGAAGTAATGTTTTTACTTTATCCTTTCCTGATCTTAATGTATTTGTTTTGCAGATTCGACTGAGACAATGCCAGACTCTTGCTTCAAACGCATGGCAGCTGCTTCGGTCTGTCCTTCTGAAGGACAACGCGAAGCATGGGGCAGCGCTGAGGGGAGTGAATAAGCAACTGGGGGTACGCTGGTCCCTTCGGGGTCCGGGAACCCCCCGATCCAAACAACCGGCGCGGGCACATTGACCCTTCGCTGCACAGGGTAGCCTTCAACTGGAGAAGGGCCTGCGTTTCGGGTATTTGGAGTGGTAGAGGAGGTGATAAAGGCTCGGATTCGTTCTTTGAGCTTATCCAGCCTCTATCAAATCGGAAATACCTCCTTTATTAGTACTAAAACTATTGATTTATTGCTGCAGGGAGCCGTTCCCGTGGAGAAGGTTCTCCCCGGTCCTCAGCTTAAGGCGAATGTCTCCCTGCCGCCGGTCCCCTTAGAAAAAGGGAAAAGGGCGACCGAAGCAGAAGCCCCGCAGGAAATGAAAAGGCTAAGAAGGGGGGATAGTGCTCCGGTCCTACTAAGGGGATCGTTTTGAAGGAGCCTGCATCGGGCCCGAAGACTAACTCCGACTGGGGAGTTGCTCTGGGCCTGCTGGACAGGTTCAGGAAGGGGAGGAAACTGACCTCCTGGAGGAGTGCTTTCCTGAAGGACTTCTGCCTTTATGGAGAGCAGAACCCAGACAACGTCCAGGCGGACATGTCTGGGGAAGAGATTATGGAAGGTTTCCTCGACCTCACCACTAAGGTAACTATTACTTAACATGAAGGCCCGAAGTTTCATATTTTAAAATGTGTTATCTTATGCAGATGATGAGGAAAGCCTTCACAACTGCTATCACCGTGGAGATGAACCAGGGTGGTAGTGTTGTATCCCAACAAGTCCAAGATCAACTTGACCTTGCAAAAAGGCAAGTTGAGATCAAGCATAATGAGTTTGTCATGGTACGGGAGGACCGTGATCGACTGGACAATGAGCTGCTAAGGGCCGGCACGGAGGTCTACTCTTAGCCGATAAAGTCTCTGAGCTGGAGAAGACAGGACAAACAGCTAAGGGGCGAATTGCCGACCTGGAGGCCAAGCTGCGGGCCAAATAGGATGAAATCACCGAAGTCCAAGGTCGGGCACAGGAGAAGAGGAACAAGCTGAACGAGCTTCTCCTTCGGGCCAAAGAAGACAAGACGGCCTTGGAAGAGGAGTTGACAAGGGCCCGCACTTCGACCGAAGGTTCGGACCGGGAAGCAGTTCTGGGTTTCGCTCGGTCCCCTTTGTTATTCGCTTTAGCGGATAACATACATGGGGTTTATACTGCTAAGTATTTGGATAACATGCGAGAGCAAGTTATTCAGCAGTTCGGGCTTTCCCCTACGGACGAGCGATGGAAGATGATCTAACGACTTGAGAAAGATGGCAAGTTTTAGGTTATTCCGACTTTGGAAGAACCTGTTCTGGAAGAGGACCATTTCTTCTATCTCTTTGAAGAGATGAAGAAAGCGGTCAACCAAAAGGTGGCCGATCAAGAAGAAGAACTGAAGCATCTCGCGGCCCGGACCGAACTGCAGGAGCCGGAGGTTGAAGATAAAGAAGAGGGGCAGATTAGCTAGATTTGACTTATACTTTGTATCTGTCTTACTTCTTATTTTCAATGCAACTCTTTTTCCTTCAACTCTTATTCTTGTAATTGCCAGAACGAAGTAAAATAACCAACTTCTAAATAAACTAATAAGTTTTATATTAACGAAGTTGTTTTAATTACCAAGTGTAAGATCGGGGACGCTTACAGGGTGTTAACCATCGGTCCCAGACATTATGTTTGGTTTATTCGTATCAATTCTGATTGGATCGGTCGTTTTACATTGTGTGTGGGTCACTCTTGTTCCGTCCTTGGAGTCAGCACTTGATTGAATAGGCGTAGTCTGCGTTTAATATGAGTTTTTATGAGCTTCGGCCGAACATTGGTTCTAATAAAGACCCTTAGGTTTTGTTGGCTAAGCTTTGCTCATAATACGTCTTATATTAGGACCGATCTTATGTTTCGATATGCTGGCTACCATTCCTTTTATCGTAGCAGATTTCATAGGTACAAAAGGCCATTCCTAGAGACTGAATGCCGTTGAAGGGAGTGTTTTAGTTCGTAATGAGTTCTGGGAGAATCACAACTCATCCATGGGGATGGGCAAGTGCAGGAGCATCTCACTCGTCAGAGCTGTCACTACAACTTGGGAGCCTTGCGGACAAGAAGCTTCGGTCACCAGTCAAGATTCGTCCTAAGTCACCCAACTTCAAGATCGGTCCATCATTCCATTAGAAATAGTTTGTATTGTACTTACTTGTTTTCTACTTACGTTTTAGGGAATGTATTTTATTGAGTCAAACACAATAATCGAATTTTCACAAGAAATATCACCTTAAATTCATGACATTCCAACTTCAGGGGACCTCTAAACCATCCAATGTTTCAAGTTTATGCGCACCTGATTCCAATTTCTTTGATATCCGATACGGTCCCTCCCAATTTCTGTCTAGCTTTCCAACGTTCCACTGCACTTTAATGCTTCGGAGGACTCGCTTGTTATGGGCCCGTTCCATAGTTCGCTGATAACCACGCATCCATGCATAAATTGCATCTCTCTTTTCTTCGATCATCTCAAGGTCCAATAACCTCCTTTCACCATTCATATGTTCATCATATTGAGATATTCGAGGCGATCGGATGGCAACCTCCACCGGGCTAACAGCTTCAGTCCCATACACCAATGAGAAAGGTGATTCATGGGTTGTTGAGCGAGGTGTAGTTCTGTATGCCCATAGGACCTCATAGATGTGTTCGGGCCATTTACCTCCGAAATCTTCTAACTTGGTTTTCAATCCCTTCAGGATAACCTTGTTAGATACCTCCGTAAGTCCGTTAGTTTGGGGATGGGCTACTAATGAGAAATGCTGGATGATGCCCAACTTAGTGCATAGATCTTGTATGCTCTTTCCGCGGAACTGAGTCCCATTATCAGATACGAGCGCTCGGGGAATCCCGAAGCGGCTCACAATATTTCGCCATATAAAGTGTTTGACTAATTTTTCTGAGATGATGGCTACTGCTTCTGCTTCAATCTATTTCGAGTAATACTCCACCGCTACGATACAGAATTTTATGTGCCCTATAGACCGAGGAAAAGGTCCAAAGATGTCTGATATTGCCCGAGGTTATTTATGTAATTTTGTTAACCTCGGGGCTCGTCCGACGTGGCTATGTGGTATTTTCGGTATTTTTATATGTCTATCGCGAGGCGTATTCGAGGGTATTTTCGTAATTCAGGCATACTGGACACCATATAAGGCTTCTGTAAGTGTTTTGAGATGTTTTGTGTCATTTCGGCCCCGTACGGGGCCAGGGGTATTTTCGTCATTTTCCACCCGGGAGTGCACCGGTCAGGTGCAATGATGTTATATGGCTGCGTATTCGCTATCTAAAGGCAAAGGACCAATATANAAGGGAAGCATATGGCCCGTCGAGTCATCCAACAGCTAACGGTTGGCTTGGGCGGGACATGCACCGAGCATGTTAATCTCGGCAACAGTAAAGTTAATGAATGATGGAAATGATAAGGGTAAAAGAAGAGGGAAATAAGAAAACGGTTAAGTGGAATGATTTACGTGTTCGTGTACGGTGTAACTAAGAAGTGAAAAGATAATGCGTAGAGTGTGTGAGGTTTCCTTTAATAGATTGTAACCGCTTTACAGATTTTGTAGGTGACGCAGACGAGATATGATAGGGATGAGGGAAGAAGGTCGTCGGTTGTCCGGTGATAGAGTCCGGTCCCTTTGGAGAATACTCTAAATTATGCTGTCGTACTTTCATGTTTCGAACTATGTTTTAACTTTGCATTCGAATGTTTCCGTTTTAATTATCATGTTTTAACAAAACAACTAGGCCCAAATTAGGGTCATTACAGTTCGGACCATTTACCTCCAAAATCTTCTAACTTGGTTTTCAATCCCTTCAGGATAACCTTGTTAGATACATCCGTAAGTCCGTTAGTTTGGAAATGAGCTACTGATGAGAAATGCTGGATGATGCCCAACTTGGTGCATAAATCCCGTATGCTCTTTCCGCGGAACTGAGTCCCATTATCAGATACGAGCGCTCGGGGAATCCCGAAGCGGCTCACAATATTTCGCCATATAAAGTGCTTGACCACTTTCTCTGAGATGATGGCTACTGCTTATGCTTCAATCCATTTCGAGTAATATTCCACCGCTACAATACAGAACTTTCTTTGCCCTATTGACCGAGGAAAAGGTCCGAGAATGTCGATCCCCCATCTGTCAATCGGACAAGGCAATGGGGTAATCGATAAGGGAGCCCCAGGCAATTGCGGGAGTGGAGCATGGCATTGGCATATGACACAACGTTTAGTATATTGCTTGGCATCAGCAAGCAATGTTGGCCAAAAGTATCCAGCTCTGATGATGCGGTGGTATAAAGATCGAGCCCCTGAATGAATGCCGCATATCCCTTCATGAACATAAATCATGACGGCTTCAGCCTCAATAGGAGATAAGCAGCGCAGAAGCGGGCCTTCAAAACTATTTATAAACAAGCGTCCATCGACTAAGGTAAATCTCTTAGCCCGAACCTCTATTTTCCTGGCTTCGGACTTATCTTCAGGGAGATAGCCGTTCGAGAGGTATTTAATAAATGAGTCCATCCAATTGGGTTCTCCTGGGGATTCAGTGGCATCAATATTCAAGCCCTAGAGTTCATGGCATAGAACCCCGATCTCTTCAATAGACTGTTAGGTCACTGGAATCTCGACCGAAGGTCGGTGCTGAATATGGACCGAAATAGTGCTCGGCTCTATGTCAGGTATGCCTGAGGCCAATCTGGCGAGTGCGTCAGCAACCTTATTTTGCTCTCGTGGCACATGGTCAAGAGAGAACTCACTGAATTTTTTGGATAGTTCCAGGACTTTGGCGCAATATAACCTCATCATCGGATCATGAGTCTCAAATCTCCCTGCGAACTGTTCCACTACTAACTTCGAGTCTGAGAACATTCGCACTATGCTAACTCCCATTTTTCGAGCCAAGGTCATTCCTGACAATACTGCCTCATATTCTACCACATTATTTGTTCCAGCAAAGGAAAATTTGACTGCGGAATGAATAAGATCACCTTGTACCGTTGTCAGGGTAATGCCCGCTCCTCTTCCCCCGAAGGTTGACCCATCTACATGGACTGTCCATCGATCATCCTCTTGGTTAAGATAAATGGCCGATCGGGTCATTTCAACCACAAAATGGGCTAGAACCTGGGCTTTGATCGCCCTTCGGGGCAGGAATTCCAGATACATAGCGCTGAGTTTGATAGCCCATTTTGCCAGTCTCTCGTTCAAATCTTTCTGTTTAAGGAGTACTTTCAGAGGTTGATCCGTATAGACATAGACCGTTCGGCATTCAAAATAATGTTTCAGCTTGGACACAGCTTTTTTCAAAGCTAGCATGAATTTCTCCAAGGTGGAATACCTAGTTTCAGCAGATACCAGCAAATGGCTGACATAATAAACCGGTCTATGAATGTCGTCTCGTATGGTTACCAGAGCTGCGCTGACGGCAACTTCTGATACCGCAAGATATAACCCCAACGGTTCATCACAAGTCGGACTTACCATCACCGGGAGAGTGCTTAAATAAGTCTTTAGCTCGGAGAAGGCTCGATCGTATTCTTCGGTCCAATCTAGATGGCTTGCTTTTCTTAGCAATCTGAAAAAAGGTAAGGCTCGGTCTGTGGATTTCGAAATAAACATGCTCAGTGCGGCTAGTCGGCTAGTAAGCCTTTGAAACTCTCTTTTGTTTATCGGAGGTTGCATATCAATGATAGCCTGTATCTTTTCAGGGTTAACCTCTATGCCTTTCTCTGAAACGTAATATCCTAAAAATTTTCCACTTCGGATCCCGAAGCAGCATTTGTTTGGATTTAGTTTGAGCTTATATTTTCGGCATACTTCAAAACTACGAGACAAATAAGAAAGGTGGTCTTCATCATTCATAGATTTAACAATCATATCGTCAACATACACTTCCATCATATGGCCGATCAATTTTCTAAAGATTTTGTTGACCAACCTTTCTTATGTTGCTCCAGCATTTTTGAGACCGAATGACATAACCACATAGCAGTAAACCCCATCTTCGGTCATGAATTATGATTTCTTCTGATCTTCCTCAGCTAAGAAGATCTGATGATATCGAGAATAAGCATCCATGGTACTCATCATGGTGCTACCAGCAACAGCGTCCACCAGTCGGCCGATATGCGGTAAAGGAAAAGGGTCTGACTCACAGCTTTTGTTAACATCGGTAAAGTCGATGCACATTCGCCATTTCCCATCCGGTTTGGAAACCACCACTGGGTTTGCAACCCATTCAGTATAGTGGATTTCTCTAATGAATCCCAACAGTAGCAGCTTATTCACTTCAGCCCGGATAATCTCGATCTTCTCAAGAGAATAGCGTCTCCTTTTCTGCCGAACAGGCTTCGTTCCTAGCTCCGTGTTGATCCGATGTTCACTATCGGATCGGTCAATCCCCGGAACATCGTCCAGGGTCCATGCGAATATATCCACGTGGCTTCTCAGCAGGTGGATCAGTTCTTTTTCAAAGTCAGGGGCTAGATGTGCCCCGATGCGAGTTGTCTTGGTTGAGTCATCCTCAACCAGGTTGATCAATTTGAACCCTACGGGTTCCATTGCTTGCCTCGGGTGCGGCAACTCTGCCAGCAGATCCACCCGGGCCCTTTTAACCGGTGCCAAAGTTCGGCACGAGCTCATGTAGCATTGCCTAGCTACTTTCTGATCCCCCTTAACAGAAATAACTCCATGAATGGAGGGGAATTTGAGCATCATGTGATAAGTAGAAGGGACCGCCTCGAACTTGCTAAGGCCGGTCCGTCCGATAATAGCGTTGTAAGCCAAGTCGACTTCAACGATAATGAATTCCAGGTCTTCCGACCGGTCCTTGGATGGCTCTCCAAGGGTGACTGTGAATAACATCTTCCCGCATGGAATAACGCTCCTTTGGTCGAACGACCAAAGAGTTATGTTAGCGATCGGGAGATCGTGAGCAGCAGCTCCCAACATTTCAGCAACTTCGCGCTTCATTAGATTGCACGAAGCCCCAGTATCCACTAAGATTCTGTGGACACGATGATTCCTGATGACCCCAGTGATGATAAGGGGGTCGTCGCACGGATCGGTGATCCATTCCCGATCAGCGAGGGTGAAAGTAATGTCCTCTCTGAAGAAGGAGGACCGTTCCATGGGATCATATTTCACTAGCGCCACAGACTCGGAGATCTTAGCGGAGTCTCCGGGCGCACTTCTCTTTTGGTCCCGGACCGATTCATTTATTCTCAGACCACCGGAGATAACATAAATATCTCCGGCTACTTCTCTCGGTGCCACCTCATTTTGAGAAGGTTGGGCACCAGTTTCCGCAGGTGGAGGAGCGGGCTGCTCCTGTCTTCCACCCTCATTCTGCGGGCCTCTACCGCCACGGCTCCGCCATCTTCTTCTTCGGCCCTGACCACGGTTCTCGCGACCGTGTTGGCCTCTCTCTTGTTCCGGCGGAGGAGATCGTAGGTCCTCCGTCCGATCATTATAGTTTCGGGGTTGTCCCCGATTATCTCTTCCCCGCGGCCTATGACGATCGTTACCTTGGTGGCCCCTTCGGGGGGATTTTGCCCGCTTGCCCTTCTGACCATTCCGGTAGGGCTTTTCTTTACTCATTGCCTCTACTGTCTCTTTCAACAGCGGGCACTTCAGGGTCGGGTGATCGCGATTATGGTGCAGCTCGCAATACACCCGATTGTCCTCCTGCTTCGGGGGGACGTCTTTTTCGCTTACAGCCGCTACTTCTCGCGACTGCTTCTTAGGGTAGGAAACCCTATGATCACCTGCGGGTTCAGAAGTCCCGCTAGGTTTCCGATAACTAAGCCCCATCACTTCATCCACCTTAATATACATGTTGATTTTCTAAAGAAGTTTTCCCAAGGTGGAGGGTGGGCTCTTTACCAAACTGGCCGAAAAGCCGCACGGTCCCAGGACCTGCTGTAGAATATCAATTTTATCCCGGAGCTCGAGCTTGATACCCCGGGCGGTCTTGTTGAATTTCTCCATGAAGGACCGAAGACACATCTTTGCCGGGATATACTTCAGCTGATATAGTTCCTGCCTGCTTCTGGGCGGTCCTACATTTGGTGCAAATTGCTCAGAGAATGCCAAAATAAATCCGCCATACGACTGTATGGATCGGGCCGGCAAATTTTTGAACCACGTTCGGGCGTCGCCTTGTAATCCTGCCGCAAAGATGCGGCACTTTAGTGAATCCCAGGCCCGAACCGTTCCCATGCGTAATTCAAAATCAGCGACGTGATCGATTGGATCACCATCGCCACGAAATGTCGGCAACCCCTCGGGGTTGCGATAATGCCGATCTGGGACTGCTGCCCAGATCTCTTCAGAAAAGGGGAGCATCAAATCTCCCAAGGCGGCTGATACGATTTCAGATTGATGAGGCGCTGCCTGGATCGCATGCAAATTATGCCACCTGTCATCATCCTTACTTCTCCTGACTGGGGCCTCCATAGCCCTATTAAATAAGCCCGGATTGCGTCCCAGATTAGGTTCGCAATCCCTCAACGCGAGCATGCTCTCCAACTCCCTGGTGAGCTCATCAATTCGTCGCTGCATCTGCTCCTGATCATTTCCAGGAGCGGGAGTTAATGCTCTGGCCGGAGGGGGAGGAGTAGACCGATATCTAGGCCTCCTCATTGTTACGCCACGCCTGATGATTTCTTCATCATCAGTACTGCACTCGTCGGGATCACTCTCATATACTCTGCTTTTAGGAACAGGGCTTGAAACAGCCGGTGGTTCTGTTCCACTTTTCTCCGACGTAATTTCCAGTACCACCTTCCTGACGACAGCTTCCAGATCCTGTAAAGTGAATGTTGGCGCTGGGAGACTGTCGGGAAGCACATCACTATCATTGGTCGAAGTTCCAGTCGCCATGCCTTTGATTATCCTATCCCTGGTAGAAAACTCAAATGGGATTAGAGAATCGTCCCCACGGACGGTGCCAAACTGTTATGGTCCCTTTTTAGGGAGTACCAACAGTCGACTGGTTTGTTTAACAAACGAACTCGGTTCTGATTTGTTTTTGTTGTGGAAGACGATTAGAAACTAGAAATAAACGGTGCACGGCGATGTATAGTGGAAACCCCAGGAGTTGGAATGAAAACCACTTGACTAAGAATATATTATACTCTTAGCCTGTTCACTTAATCATATAATTCATAACGAATACAACAGAGGCTTAATGAAAATGACAAGGAAAAGAAAGCAGTAAGAACTCCGGCAGGGTAACGGCTTGTTCTTACGCGTCCAAAAGGTCCTGCTATTTCCGTCGTCGCGCCCTGTATTTATAGAGTTAACAGCGTGTGTAAATCACGCTCTGTAACCGCCTCTGACAGGTTTGTTAGAGGTTGTTATCGCGGGATGTAAAGCGAGGTTGGGACCGAGGCGTGGTCTGCGTGATCGGGCCCGAAGCGTGGTAAACGTGTGGAGGCCGGAAGCGTGGAAAACGTGAGCCTGCAACCGTTCGGACCGAACTAAGGAGACAGTTACCAGAAAACGTTTTATTTCGCCTAAGGTTATCTTCGGTCATCTCGTTAAATATCGGGCCGCTTTTCTACCATTTGCATTAGCCCAATAATTAATGGGTCTTGCCCATCACAAGGTATCCGGTCCTAGAGTTCACATCAATAATAAATACAACGATATAAATTTTTAAAAATAATGTTTAATTATCGAGATTATCAAAATTTAAAATATTAAAATTAAAACGTAATATTTATTAATAAATTGAATAGTAAATAAATAAATTTGATGAGATAGAAAGATAAAATGAAATTTTGAGAGATGAGATGATGTGGATCAAAGAGAAATAAAAAATGATGTGAATGAGTAAGAAATTTTAGAAGTTGAAAGAGAATATGATAAGAATGTGAGAGAATAATGATGTGTAGAAAGATTTATACGGCAGACAAAATTACAGATAGCTTGGTAGTGCCGTAGTTCATTGCCCACATTCACAAATCACACCAGGAAAAAAATCTGTATAGCAGTGTGAGAATCCCATATATTTTTTATTAGTTTTACTTTTTGAAATATAAATTTATTAACTGATTCGAAAAGTTTTATATATATAGCACCCCTTTAATAAAGTTAGCTTACATCTTTTAAATAGGTTATTTATTAGCTGTACATAAGTAACAATACTCGTTTTCCCAATTTCATGTTCCTCATCAAAACACTCAAATTTACAATCTTAATAAAAGCTAAAAAAACCCAACTCAAAAAGTTGAGAATCAACCACCAAATTTCCCCAAGAAAAAAAACTAGTTAAATTTAGAGATCAATTGAAATGGCTCCCAAACACAAGGGAATCCAAACTTTTCTTGACTGCTGACTACAAAGTACAAACTACAAACTTTGTAGTATTTGTTCTCACCTGATAATCACCGTCAACAATTGCCGAAGAAGCAGCAGTCGTTCTCCCTTCACTTTTCATCGGCGAACAAGAACCATTAGAAGAAAAAGAAATCATCTAACAATTGATATGTAATCTTTACATAATGACATAAATGAGAGAGTATCCAACAATTATTATATTTTAAAAAATTTTGATGTCAGTGTTAATATAAATTTATTTTAAAAAGAACATGTAATAAGAATTTAGTAGGATCTCACACTGCTAAACATTGCAATAATTCCCATCATTTAAGTTATATTTTGCACAAATTATGAAAATAAATTATACATTATAATGCATAATATGTTTTTGAAATAGAACAATATTCATTTTAAATTATAATTATAAATTATTATATTTTTTCAACTATCACGTAGAATCAAGTTCACATTTCATTCTTAAAATGTATCATGTATTCTACTTTTTAGTTTTCACATATTTTTTCCAAATTTAATTTTTATCATTTTCATAATAGTAAATTTTTTTCTATAACTTAAAATTTATATTAACACTTGTGTTTATACTTGAAGGATGTAATCATGTTTTTTATTATATGATTTTTTATAAATAATGTTATTAATTTATTTTATATTTAAAAATATTATTTTAGTTTAGAATTCTAATTATTTATAATTAAGTGACATAATTATTTTTTTACATTGTAACTCAATTCATATTTTATATTATCCAGAACATTAAACATTTTACATTTTATAGTTCAATATATGTTTACACAGAATACTATACATATTCTAATTATGCATTTTAGTTTTGTGTTATAATAATAAATTTTGATTTTGTATTATAAAATTTGCACATGATTCAGTCTCATGGTCCTAGAGCTCTACAGACTTCATCTTCAACCATTGACAATTTTGAATATCCTTCCTAAAATTGGACACATCTCCTGCCCCAATATTTAGACTTTCACAACCAGTAAAAATATGTATTCATATTCTTTTTAGTTTGTTATTAATAAAAATTTCTTTTTTTTTCTGTAACTAAATTGTGATTTTGTTATATGGAATTAGTGTATGATAATATTTAATTCGAGTAATTCTACCAGTTTAATCTTTGTAACTTCTTTATTTCATTTAGTCATACTACCTTCATTATTACTATTTCAAAACATTAATGTTCTATTTCATTTTTGAACAACATGCGTTCCTTTGAATGAATAATCATAAAGATTGAATATATATTTTCTTTTTATATAGATGGATGTATAAGCTTTATCCCCTATAAGTAATGAAAGTATTGATAAATTGTCATTTTGGACATATGTTATCCCAATATTTAGACTTTCGCAACAAGTAAAAATAGATATACATATTATTTTTTGTTTGTTGTTGCAAATAAAAATTTCTTTTCTTTTGTAATTAAATTGTGATTTTGTTATATGGTATTAGTGTGTGATAATATTTAATTCGAGTAATTATACCAATTTAACCTTTTTAACTTCTTTATTTCATTTAGTCATACTACTTTCATTATTAATATTTCAAAACATTTATGTGTTATTTTCATTTTTGAACCACATGCGTTCCTTTGAATGGATAATCCTAAAGACGGGATTACATATTTTCTTTTTACATAGATGGATGCACAAGCTTTATCCACTATAAGTAATGAAAGTATTGATGAATTGTCATTGTGCAAATATGTTACCAAAGTTGAAAGTTATGGTGAAAATGTTGGAAATAGTAAATGGAGTTGCAATTTTTACAATGGTAAATACCTTGAAACTTGCTCACGAGTAAAAGCAAATTTTATCCAAGTATCATAGTGTTATGGTCCCTTTTTAGGGGTACCAATAGTCGTCTGGTTCATTAAGAAACAAACTCGGTTTTAATTTGTTTGTGGTAAGGAAAAGATTAAATAAGGCAAATGAAGAAACATGCAAGGTAATTTAGAGTGAAAAGATTAATTGCATATTTGGTGTCAATTTGTGAGTATTTTATGTGTTTATTATTTTTTTAGTGTTATGGTTTTCTTGTTTTCAGATTTAAGTTTTCGTATTTCAAAATATTTCTAAACATAATAATATTGAATTCTTATGTTAATTTTTGGTTATGTTGGATCTTGTTGTTCTTGTTAAATGTATTGTGTTATGTTTAATTTGCTTATGGACAATTTACGAATTAATTATTTAAATGTTTACATTTGAATATTTTATATGATTAGTTTTATGTCTAATATTCTTTTTTATTTACTTTCTTATTTTAGATTTAAGGTCTTATATTTAATATTTTGAAATCTTTCTAAACATGATAATAATGTATTATTGTGTTATTTTTGGTGAATTTGTTGTGACAATTTTTTGTGGATTATTGATAAAATAATAAATTCAAAATGATTTTATTGCATTTGAGATTGATTCATCATTGTTGCTAAATCGTTCTCGAAAGTCCAGTCCGAGTTTAATGCTTGATCTAGATTAACATAATTCATTTTATCGAAAGTATGAATAATTATGAAAATCAAGCTCTCAAAAAAAAAGATTGACAATAGAACAAAGTTTGTAGAAAATTTTAAAAAAAGTTATCGGTTAAACGGTTACCGTTTAACCTTCGGTTTTGGTCGGTTATAAATTTATAAAACGGTTAAACTGTTTGGTTTTGGTTTTCAAATTTTGGGCTACAAAACCGATTAACCGTAAAAATTTTGACTGTTTAACCACTTAACCGACCGAATCTATCCCTACTTTCATATATATAGTCAAGAATTAACGAGTTTGTATCTATGATGGAAAAATGAAACCTAAATACAGCATTGATTATTCAGCTTGACCTACCTTTTTTTGTTTCTTCAAAATGAAGCTTGAATCCTCCTCCCCTGCTCTCTTCACAAGATTGATTTCAACAGAAACTGTAGCCTGTGAGAAATTAACGCCACATCTTTGCAGACCATGATTAATGGTCTTCAACAACCTATGTTCCATTTAGATTCGTAACTCTTCCATTCAAAATGATGAAGCAAAGATTTGAATGAAATCTCACCCTTGGGAATAAATGGTTGAGATATTAATTGTTTCAGTATCAACGGTTGGTCCTTTACCATTCATTTTCCCATTAATGTTTTTTTTGCATAATATAATTTTAATAAAGTTGTTTTTTCATTTTGTTAATTCAAAGATCGTATGGAGTTCAATAAAAAGAAAGATGAGTCAGTGGTTGGACCTACGGCTCATTCTACAAGCTTCAATGAAGAGAAAGATGATATATTGGATGCAAATAAAAACAAAACCGGATGATAAACTCCAGTGATTTATCAAAGTTGGACGATGTGAGTGCAGATGAAGATATGGATCCATCATCGTTATACTATTATTGTTTTTGATGTATACAAGATAACCTTAATTCAATTTTACGGTTATATATAAAATCAAGACATAATTGGATTGGTACACGTAACATTATGCATTACATCAATTTAACAAATATGTACATGTAACATCATGCATTACATCAATTATCACGATATATTGTACTGCAATCACTTCTGAAATCTTATGTTTTTTGTGATGAATAAGAACTCAATCTTATAAATTTCATTTTATAACTCGCATGTTATCAAATATCATATGTGATCGAAGAAATGTACGTAAACACACAGGATACAATACATCTTTCAATTCATAAAACTTTGTAAATAGACAATAAGTTAGCGATATATATGTGAAACCTACTTCTTAGACAATAATTTACTAATATCTTAATTTTTAGATACATTAAAATTATAGAATACATCAACACATTTCCGCAGTGGTTGGGCAATTAGTTTTCGATCGGATATGATCAAATGACATATGCAATTGAATAAATATACGGAAAACAATTTTGTGACTAAAATGCACAACTTGCGAATTTTGAGGGTCACAATAATACGTTTTCTCAAACTTCATGTGTCAAACTTGCATAATTATACTTAATTCAAGGATCATATATGCAACTTGTTAGAAACTTTAGGGGCTAAATAGTAACAAATTGAAAAATTGTGTGCCAAACTATCGTCATTTTACAACTTGGAGGGTCATACGCAAACTTTAACTGTACCGTTACAGGAGTCAATCTTAAACGTTATTGAAAAGTTTGGGTATTGTTCTTGTATTTTATTAATATTGGAGGGATATACATGCATATATTTTATCAAATAATGTATCTAATCTGTAAATTTGAAACTTGGGGGCATCGCCTTTACATCGCAGGTAAATTGGGGATCACTAGCAAACATCACCCCTTTTAATTTAGTTGACAATGATCTCTGCTTTTTATGGTTTCGTATAGGCACATAAATGCAGGTTTCAATTGCAATACTTCTTATATCTCTCATTGTTGCGTTTTTGTTTCCGAACATAATGACATAAACTTCAACATACTAAAATGGTGGAAGATAAATGACTCTAGATATTCTATATCTAGAATATCAACATAATGACAAATTTTTGCCATGATCGCTTAAGATTTGATGGTTATACCAATTTCTATTGTTGCTTCAGTATCTGCATTTAATATATGAGGATGTTTTCTTGATCATTTTTTAAGTTCTTTGTCTCTGAAAATGGTAGGAGCTCTAATATATGTAAATCATTGGCCGTGAAAAAATCATGAGCCAATTGTTAGAAGGCGATGATGTAACACTGATGAATTTTCTCCAACCTGCAAAAGACGAAGAGTTAATATTGAAGGAGATCTTGAATCATGAGTTAACGGAGAAGAAAAGGAAGAAGGAATGGAGATAGCCGACTCTTGAACTAAATTGAGCATAATTGGGCCAAAGGAAGGCAAGTCTGTTTTTTCATGCTTCTTGAATTAAAGCCTAAATCGAAAGTGAATAAGCCCAAAAGACCTTCCAAAAAAAATAAGGATGTTATCAATACATACACTAAATGCAGAAAGTATTGATCTTCTCTTAAAATGTATAAATAGAATATAATTATTAGGCATATGTCATCAAAATTTCAGATTCAACATATCCTAAGCATCAAAACTCTATATCAAGGATCCAAGGTGTTGAGCTACATACCTCTTAACATCGTGATAGTTATGGGATAATACCTAAGTCAAAAACTACCGCTAGGATCAACAAAAAACAATAAAAAAACACATGATCTTTATTCAAGTTAATCCAACTTAAAACTATCTAGGAATTATGGCTAAATGTTCATTTCTCCACGCACCATCGATGGAAAAAGACAATATAATGGTGTTGTTTGGAAACTTAGTCCACCGCCCGATGCGGTGAACGTACCATAGTTGTAATCTATTTTAACCAAACATCATTAATAACTACGTTCGTGCGACCGCAGAAAACAGCGGTGAGTTCACAACTAGTTTAACCCAACGGCCAGCAGAACGCACTTGACAAATGTCAATTTTACCCTTGATAAATTATAGTTTATTTTTTAAAAAAAATAATTTTGATCAATAACTTCTTATATTTTATCAATTACATGTTCAAACTATGAAAATATATATAACAATTTAAAAATGTAATTTTGACATAACAAATTTATCATAAAATAATATGAAATATAATTTTTAAATTAGAAACAATTATTTAAAAATAAAAGCAAAAAATTCATTTTATGACATCACGATCACTGCACCGTTGCTTAAGAAACAGTTTTTTTAAATCACGATCATTTCACCTCACAGCACAGTACAATTATCTCACCTCATCGCTATTTATCAAACGTTGTTCTAAATGTGTCCAATGTGTGGACCCAAGAAAATGACCATACATCTACATGCATTGGACCTCTGGATGTCTGAGAAGGAATCCATGAATCCTAAGCAACGATCAGTGAAGGTGACAGTTAATCACTAACCTGTAAGATTTCATCAAACCTTTAAGGTCAAGGACCTTAGAATTACGTTATCTCCACAACCTGTTATTTACCTTGAGACATCTCGTAGAGTTTTCGGATGAATTTTCCTCTCCTAATCCTTTCTAGAGCTCACTGTTGGGAGAACTTTACAAAACAAGAATATATGTATTTCCACACAAATGTCATCTATTAATAAGGGCTAGAAATAAACCAAGAGTCACACAATTCATGACAATTCATGGCTTATTATTCCATTTAATTATTGGAAAACCAAAGGTTATAGAAATTAATACAATTTATGTATCAACATATCTATATATCAATAGTTGATGTGTGTACTACTAGTCCATATTCATGATAGTGAGACAAGTTCTTAATGGATAGAACATGTACATATTAAAGGTAGAAGAAGAGACTACATCATGGTCTTTGTAACATAAGTTTCATGGTACATCAACATGAATTAAGCCTTAATATATAATATTATATGGATCACATAATGACATAAACTAACATTCTCCCACTTGATCCATATAATTATGATTTAACAACATTAGTGCACAATCGTAATGTTAAATCATAAGACAATGTCGGCTTATTCGTCATACTTAATATAAAATCAATATAGATCATAGCGGTTATATATCATTTATCGATATACTTCCTTCTTTGTACCATACATTAATCTCATATTAACACGTAATTTTAATAAATTCTACATAACAACATGTATACCAAGACATAATCAAGAATTTATTAAATCTTTATAAGAAAGATATTTTATAGATCTCAATTTAGTTTGCATACAATAATCATAACTTTATTTCATCATAAATAAACTTTTATCGACAACACCCATGTTGTCGACATGCTCCTTAAACTTTTTAGGAGCCAATCCTTTTGTATGCGGATCCGCAATCATGAGATCAGTTCTAATATGCTCGAGTAATACTCGAATTTCTCGTACTTCATTCTTCAAAACACGATACTTCAGATCCATATGTTTAGTGTCATTGGAATACTTATCATGTTTGGAGAAGAAGACCGTTGTGGAATTATCACAATAAATTTTCAATAGATTGACAATACTTTCAACAAGTCTAAGCCCCGAAATGAAATTCCGCAACCATAATCCATGAGTAGTGGCCTCATAACATGCTACAAATTCAGTCTCCATAGTACTTGCTGCTATTATGGATTCTTTTGCACTTTTCCAAGAGATAATACCATTAGCCAAAAGAAACACCTAACCAAAAGTAGATTTCCTTGAATCTACACAATTCGCGAAATCTGAATATGAGTAACCAATAACCTCAAGAGAATCAAATTTCTTGTACGTAAGTATTTGTTCTTCTGTTCCTTGTAAATATCTCAAAACATTCTTTGCAGCCTTCCAGTGAATCATTCCCATGTTACTTAAATATCTGCCCAACATACTTACAGCAAAGCTTAAATCAGGTCGTGTGCACGTTTGTGCATACATTAAGCTGCCAACAACAGAAGCATAAGGGATGTCATTCATGCCATCTTGTTCCAATTTATTTTTCGGACATTGATCATTGCTTAATTTGTCACCCTTATCAATTGGAACAACATTAGGGGAACATTTTCCATATTGTATCTTTCAAAAAATTTTGTGATATAGCCTTTTTTAGATAATCCTAAAATGCATTGTGATCGATTGCATAATATTTTAATCCCAAGAACATAATAAGCCTTGCCCAGATCTTTCATTTCAAAATTTCTAGAAAGAAATTTCTTGGTATCATGTAATAATCCAAGATCATTAGTTGCAAGCAAAATGTCATCAACATATAAGATTAAAATAATAAACTTACTCCCACAAAACTTCATATAGATGCATGCATCAACATCGTTTTTTTTGAATTCATATGAAGTTATGGTATCATTAAACTTTAGATACCATTGACGAGAATCTTGTTTTAATCCATATATTGATTTCTTAAGTTTACACACTAAGTGTTCCTTCCCCTCAACCTCAAAACCTTGAGGTTGATTCATATAAATATTTTCATCTAAATTTCCATTCAGAAAAGCCGTTTTAACATCCATTTGATGTAATTCCAAATCGTAATGAACCACAAGTGCCATAATAATTCTAAAAGAATCTTTTCTAGAAACAGAAGAAAATGTTTCTTTATAATCACTGTCTTCTTTCTGAGTAAAACCTTTAGCAACAAGTCGAGCTTTATATCTTTCGATATTGCATTGGAATCACGTTTGGTCTTGAACACCCACTTACAACCAACTCTTTTAGATTCCATTGGCAATTCGACAAGATCCCAAGTTTCATTATTTGCCATCGATTTCATCTCTTCATTCATAGCATCAAGCCATCTTTCAGAATTTGTTCTATTCATGGCTTCGAAATAAGAAACTGGATCTTCAAAATATTTAGAGTTAAAATCAAACTCATGTAGATAAACCATATAATCATCAGAAATAGCAGAACATTTTTCTCATTGTGATCTCCATAAAACTATTTCTTGTGGTTTATTTACACTTTCATTTTCTATAATGATTTCATTATCTTGAATTCCAACGGTATCATTATGTCTTTCAACAACATCGGGATTCGAGACAATGATTGGAATGTCGGTTTCATTATGAGTTTCATTTTGTGTTTCTTTTAGTTCCACAATGCGTGGATCAAAACTGAAACCAATGTCATCATTTTCAATGAATTTTGCATTTCCAGTTTCTATAATTCTTGTACTATGGTTAGGACAATAGAAACGAAACCCTTTAGATTTTTNAGCAAAATGTCATCAACATATAAGATTAAAATAATAAACTTACTCCCACAAAACTTCATATAGATGCATGCATCAACATCGTTTTCTTTGAATTCATATGAAGTTATGGTATCATTAAACTTTAGATAACATTGACGAGAAGCTTGTTTTAATCCATATATTGATTTTTTAAGTTTAAACACTAAGTGTTCCTTCCCCTCAACCTCAAAACCTTGAGGTTGATTCATATAAATATCTTCATCTAAATTTCCATTTAGGAAAGCTATTTTAACATCCATTTGATGTAATTCCAAATCGTAATGAACCACAAGTGGCATAATAATTCTAAAAGAATCTTTTCTAGAAGCAGGAGAAAATGTTTCTTTATAATCAATGCATTTTTTCTAAGTAAAACATTTAGCAACAAGTCGAGCTTTATATCTTTCGATATTGCCATTGGAATCACGTTTGGTCTTGAACACTCACTTACAACCAACTCTTTTAGATTCCATTGGCAATTCGACAAGATCCCAAGTTTCATTGTTTGCCATCGATTTTATCTCTTCATTCATAGCATCAAGCCATTTTTCAGAATTTGCTCTATTCATGACTTCGAAATAAGAAACTGGATCTTCAAAACATTCAAGTCAAAATCAGACTCATGTAGATGAACCATATAATCATCAGAAATAGCAGAACATCTTTCTCGTTGTGATCTCCGTAAAACTATTTCTTGTGTTTTATTTACACTTTCATTTTCTATGATGATTTCATTATCTTGAATTACAACGGTATCATTATGTCTTTCAGCAACATCGGGATTCAAGACAATGACTGGAATGTCGGTTTCATTATGAGTTTCATTTTGTGCTTCTTTTAGTTCCACAATGCGTGGATCAAAACCGAAACCAATGTCATCATTTTCAATGAATTTTGCATTTCCAGTTTCTATAATTCTTGTACTATGGTTAGCACAATAGAAACAAAACCCTTTAGATTTTTCTGGATAACCAATGAAAAACCACTGATTGTTCGTGAATCCGGTTTTCTTTCATGTAGATTATATATCCTGATTTCTGCCGGACAACCCCATGTATGAAGATGTCGTAAACTGGGTTTCCTACCGGTCCATAATTCAAAAGGTGTCTTTTCAACAGTCTTAGTAGGAACCCGATTTAAAGTACATGACAGTTCGTAAAGCATATATCCACAACGATAAGGGTAATGTTGAATTACTCAACATACTTCTAACCATATCCATTAAAGTACGATTTCTCCTTTATGCTACACCATTTTTTTCCGGTGTGTCTGACATAGTGTATTGTGCAACAATACCATGCTTTTCTAGGAATTTAGCAAATGGACCTGGACATTGCCCAGATTGATTATACTTTCCATAATATTCAACGCATCTATCAGATCGTACAATTTTCACTTTCATTTCTAATTATCTCTCAACTTCTGTAATGAATACCTCAAAAGCATTCAAAGATTGAGACTTATCTTTCAATAAGTAGAGATATCTGTAACGTGAAAAATCATCGATAAAAGTTATGAAATAAGTTTCTCCATTAAGGGACAGAATGTCAAAAGGACCACAAATATAAGTGTATATAATTTCAAGGAGTTGTGAGCTTCTTGTGGCTTTCTTCTTAAGTGTGTGTTTTGTAAACTTTCCTTTAACACAACCCACACAAACCCCGAATTTCGTAAAATCCAAGTTTGGTAAAATTTTATTTTTAACCAATCGTTGAATCCTTTCTCGGGAAATGTGGCCTAAGTGCTTATGCCATAAAGAAGCGGAGTTTTCATTTACTAGGATTCTTTTATTACTACTAACTTGATGCGTAATTGACAAAGTTTCTTCAAAATGGTTATCAAAATTAAGTTTGTAAAGACCATCAAGGTGAGTACCGGAACCAACATGAACATTATTTTTGAATATATTAAAATTCTTATTTCCAAACATAAAAGAGTACTCGTTATCAGCGAGTCTCGAAACATAAATTAAATTTCTGGAAATACTAGGAACATAAAGAGTATCATAAAGATTCAATACATGGCCGGTATGAAGAACCAAACGATAAGTTCCAACTCCTTCAACATTAGCCTTATCGCGATTCCCCATATGCACAAATCGGTTTTCATTTGGATTTGTGGTTTGGATCAACGGAATCCCTGCATCGTATTAGAAATGTGAGGAGTACTACCCGAGTCAAGCCACCAAGTATTATAAGAAACTTATGTAAGATTTGATTCAATACTTGCGTAAGCATAAAGCTTACCTTTCTTTTCGAACCATTCCATACGTTTCTTACAATCTTTCTGTAAGTGGTATTGTTTCTTGCAGAAGTAGCACATAATCTTCTTTTCATTCTTGGTTTTTGTTGATGAAGATGCATGGGACTTTGGTCTATAATTCCCCTTTCTCATCTTTCGTTCATTCTTTCCGTCAACTCCATTTATGAGATTGACTGTGTCAATTCATTGTTTCTTAATTCTTGGCTCCTCTTGAACCAACATAAATTGCAATTCTGAAATATTCCACTTATCTTTAATGGAATTGTAAGTGATTTGAAATGGTCCATATTGAAGAGTTAAAGAATCCATAATAAATTGCACAAGGAAATTTTCATTCACCATCATCCCCATAGCATCAAGTCTTGCCGCAATATTCATCATTTCATTTATGTGCTCATGCATAGTACGACTACCGTCAAACTTCATGGTAGTCAATGTCCCCATAAGAGTTCTGGCAACTGATTTGTCACCACTTTCATAACGAGACTTTGACTTTACAGATTCCATAAATTCTTTAGCACTCTCAATTTTCGAGATTGATGGCTTAATATTATCCGCAATAGTCATTCTCATCAACATTTAGCTTAACCGGTTTGAATGTTCCCATGAGGTATGGAACATTCTTTCTTCATCGGTGCTTGCATCTGTAAGTACGGGTTTATCACCTAATAAGTCGAATCAAGGTACTGAATACCTAAGTGGTACATGATTTGTTCAGACCAATCAACATAACTCAACTCGTTAAACTTCACAATGGAAGTAGCATTCAAATTCATAGACATAAGAGGTGCTGCAAAAGAACAACAAATATTAAACAATAATGTTTATAAGCTCTTAATATGTATTAAAGTTCTCTTTTGGGTGAAACAAAAATACAAAAAAAATACATTATAATAAAAATAATTGAACATGATATTAATCTTTGGATTTAAAACATATTCAATATTTTTATAATAAAATAACTTTAGTATTAGTGATCACAAAATTAACCTTTAGGTTTAATTGTGTAAACACTAAAAACATAAAATATTTAGATGTCTAATACATAATAAATTTGATCACTTTGGTGAGACAAATTAACTTAAAATTAGACATCAACAATCATTAGTTGCGGAAAACAATCTTCAATAATTTACGGAAAATCAAAGATGAGTGTGATCTTCAAGAATTAAATTCTTTAATCAAATGTATTATTATTATATAATACACACATGCTTTTGTTTTTGTTAAAGAATTTAACCAAGTTAAATAAGGTCAAAAAAATTGTCATGATTTCATAACATATCCAAACATGCAAATAACTAAAAGTTTTTGCCGAAAAATGTTTTTGAAATCATAACAAAAACGTTTTTACGGAAAAGAATTATAATGGGAGATACGTAATTCCAAAACCATGCTCCGATACCAAATGTAAGACTTCATCAAACCTTTAAGGTCAAGGACCTTAGAATTACGTTATCTCCACAACCAGTTATTTACCTTGAGACAT
The DNA here is from genome assembly GCA_009725065.1 of Utricularia reniformis. NCBI lineage: Eukaryota > Viridiplantae > Streptophyta > Magnoliopsida > Lamiales > Lentibulariaceae > Utricularia > Utricularia reniformis. Next base: position 324,463 of record RWGZ01000355.1, on the reverse strand, counting down.
CTCGTAGAGTTTTCGGATGAATTTTCCTCTTCTAATCCTTTGTAATGCTCACTCTTGGGAGAACTTTACAAAACAAGAACATGTTTATTTCACACAAATGTCCTCTATTAATAAGACTAGAAATAAACCAAGAGTTACACAATTCATGACAATTCATGGCTCATTATTCAATTTAATTAGTGGAAAACCAAAGGTCATAGAAATTAATACAATTTATGTATCAACATAGCTATATATCAATAGTTGATGTGTGTACTACTAGTCCATATTCATGATAGTGAGACAAGTTCTTAATGGATAGAACTTGTACATATTAAAGGTAGAAGAAGAGATCTTATCATGGTCTTTGTAACATAAGTTTCATGGTGCATCAACATGAATTAAGCCATAATATATAATATTATATGGATCACATAATGACATAAACTAACATAACCATCACAGATGCTAAAAGAAAAAATAAAGAAACGAGAGCTTTAAACATTTTGTCAATAGTAGTCATGGGTACTGCTTTTGATCTAATCATTGTATGCACTACATCAAAGAATGCTTTGGAAACACTCTTAAAAAACTAAATTGTTACGAAAGACAAGCTAGAGAAAGAAATAAATATGCAGTAGAGACACTTGGACAATTTGGAATTAAAGCCCAGAGAGTTTATTGCTATACTAACAGATGCCTTGAATAATATTTTAATGCAGCAAAAGGGGCTAGGTCAAACTGTGGATGAAAGAAAATCAAACAAATGATTTAAGCTGTCCTACCTAGCTCCTACGACAATGTGGTAATGTCAATGAAATCCTCTGGAAACCTAAAAATACTTAGCTCCTTAATAACCTTTCAACATTAAGTTACGACTAAAGACATGTGAGGCAAATGAAAGGAAAGAATGGGCTTTTAAATTAGACTTCACTAGATATGGACCTTATCATGAGTTCCCCTATTGTAAAAGAAGAATCATACCCCAAATTGTTTCTGACATCCTGAGAAAGTGTGCAACCACTACAAAGAAAAATGGTATATGGAAAGAGTATGTTTAAAGAAGCAGGGAAACACACCCGGTGAACCATGGGATGCAACTAAAATTGTTGGAAACTTTGGATAAGTAATGGGTATTGTATCTCTAATGATTAATAAGAATGAAATTGTTGGCATTTATACAATGCGAATAGACATTATCATCGCTTCCACAACAGAACTTGAGAAAAATGAATATGGCTACTCGATAGTGGGTGTATCAATCACATGACTAATGATTTCTCATGCTTTAGAAAAATGAGATAGTAGATGGAAACTTTCTCATAGTTCAAGGAATTGTAAAATAAACTTTGAAACTGATAACAATCATTGAATATCTCATATGTATATTATGTGCAGCATGCATCTCATAACCTTCTCCATGTAGGACAACTTATGGAAACTCAGTCTTACCGTTGCCTTCTCAAATTGGAATTGTGAAATTACAACCACATCTGGGAAAATCATACTCATTATACAAATGGAGAACATAATTTATCCTTTTATGACTATGACATCAGAATCTGCTAAAACCTTCATCTGCATGCGAAAACAAATGTACAGCTCTGGCATCAAAGGTTGGACATCATAACTTCAACGTTATATATAAATTAAAAACCATCAATCTTGATGAATGCATACGTGAACTCTCAAGCTTTCAATGAAACTTGCCAAATTGGAAAGTTTGCAGACTTTCATTTGGACAATCCTACTACTAAACATATTGGAAATTGGTATTTTCTATTATTTATTGATGATTTTACTAAGTTTTGATGGATATATTTCCTCAAATCCAGAGATAAAGTAGTAAATTGCTTCAAAAGTTTTAATGTCCTTAGTGAACATCAATTTGGTGGAAAAATCAAGTGCTTAAGATTTAGAACATATAATGGAAAAGAATATACACCTATAGAATTAGATAATATTTGTGATCAAGAGGTAATCATTCATCAGTTTACAGTACCATGTATTGCAGAACAAAATGTGATAAGTAAATGAAGAAACAAACTATTATGGATATGGTTCGGTATTTATTGTATGAGAAAGAAGTGTCGGTAATTTATTGGGGCGAAGCTGTGTACATCAATGTTCTTAAATACGAATCGGTCCGTGAACCGAAAATTTTAATGGGTCACTGAACCGTTGTTGAATCGTTGTCAAAACGTTATTAAACCGATGTTGAAAATGTTATTAAATTTATTTATTTTTATTAAAGAATTTTTTTTGAATTTTTTTAAAATAAAATTATAAAAAAATATTATTTTTAATTATTATTTTTTAAAAAACCAGACCCATTAACCCGTCCGCCCAATGGGCCGGTTGACGGGCCAACCATCCAGCCCAGACGAACTGGGTTGGGTTTGAAAACAGTGGTGTATACCACTGAAACTTGCTAAACAGACTGAAACTTGCTAAACAGACTGAAACTTGGGGAACACAAGCACATAAAACACAATTTGAGTTATGGCATGATAGTATAGTCAATGTGGAACATTTAAGATTTTTGGAAGCTTATGTTTCATGCATGTTTCAAAAGAAAAAAGAAAAAAGAAAAAAACTTGACAAAGAGCCAAAAAGGGAGTTGTATTGGGATACATCAACACAACAAAAGGTCTACTACATAATAAGAAAATGGCGCCTTTGGTCCGTAGAGTTTCTATAATTTGGCAAATTTGATCTACAAAGTTTTGAATAACAAATTTAATCTTCAAAGTTTAAAGTGTTAACAAATTCGGTCCCCAAAGTTTGTTAATTTGGCAAATTGAGTCTCTAAAGTTTAATATTTTGACAAAAATGATCTCCAAACTTTGATGTTGACGTTACCGGTCCACGAAGTTTGCATCTACTAACTAAAAAAAATTTGTAATGAATTACTTTAAAAAAAACTATTTAATTTTTTATAAAAATACTCTGTTTAAATATTTTCGAGACATAAGTTCGGGCACTCCACAAAGGCGCTATGGCCTTCCTTACTCTTTCTTTTTATAAAAAACATAAAATAATTTTTTTCGGTATTTTAACATTTAGCGCCAGATGCCGCGTTTTTTGTGGGTCCGACCAGAAATTTTTTTAAAAAATTGTTTTTTTATATTTTGTCTAAATATTGTTTTTTGTATCGAGCGGTATACTGACCTTAAAAATCATACCAAACAGAAACATAATTTTGAACTGGTATACCAACCGTTATGGCAATATATGTCGGCACCGATATTTTAACGAGTATCGAATGTTATTTGGTTTTAGGGTCGAAACCCGAGTTATTCCAGGTCTGACATGAATTTTTTTTAAAAAGTAATTATTTATTTCTTTCTACTTATTTTTTTTGTACAGAGCTGTATACCGGCCTTAACAATCATATCGGGAGGCACCGATATTTTGATCGTCACCTCACGGTACTGGGTTTTCGAGTCGCAACCCGAGTTTTTCCGGGTCTAACTCGAAAATTTCAAATCGGATATATCTCATAGTCTTCCCAAACAATTTAATGACTCACCTATGTAATTGTCGAAAAAATCGAAAAAATAAATTTAGAGAAACAACTACATTAATAAACTTCAAGTGTTGACATTCGGTATATAAATTGATATTGTTGTAATATTTTCGGTCGAAAATTACAAATAAGATATAACTCGCAGTTTTCCCGAAAAAGTCAATGACTCGCCTATATTATTATTGAAAATCGTCAAAATAAATTTTGATAAACAATTACATCGAAACTTCAACAAATAAATCTTATCAACATTAACAAACTTCAAGTGTTGTCATTTATAATACAAATTGGTACCATTGTAATATGTTCGATCGAAAATTAAAAATTAGATTTGAGACTAAAAATTTTGCAATTTCTTAACACTGAAATGCATTGGGAAAATCATATTCATAAATATTGGTCTTCAAAAACATCATTTCTTTCGTTAGGGACTAAAATTGTCAAATTATGTAAACTTTGGGAACCAAATTAGTCATTCAAAAGTATGTAGACTAAAATTACTACGATTTACAAACTTTGGGTACCATTAACACCGTTAGAGACTAAATTTGTCAAAATCCCAAAATTTTGAGTACCAAATTTGCGTTTAGTTTGGAGACCTTAATTGTCAAAAATTAAAACTTTAGGAACCAAATTTGCTAAAACACTCGAACTATGAGGACCAAATTTACAAAATATTGAACGTAGAAACAAATTTTTGACGAAAGCAGAGGCTGGAATTGGGGAAAATTTGCAGCTAATCAGACAGACATCACAATAGAAACATATATGAAATTTACTTATTCCCTATTTGTCAATATGAAGAAAACTATAGAAATGACACTCTTAGTGAATCAGTTGATGAAATGGCGGACTCTCATATAAATTCAGAACAAGAAACACCAACTGGAAATACAATTTCTAATTTGCAGCAAGAAAAGAGACTCAAATACCTAAAGCTACAAGTCATGATAGCATTGGAAGTTTTTTTCACAATGTCTCTACTATTATCTTATACGTGCACGCAACCTATTTGTACTATCTATCCGTAGGATATGATGAAAACATTTGTATTTAACTCAAGAAGACAAGTAATGAGACCAGAACGTTTTCATCTCCAATTTCAGTTCATTTCGTATCATTTTCATTACATCTACAGCACCCGAAGACAGGCAAACTTAAAAAATTCGAAAAACATGTACAGATGAAATACTCTCGGAAACAGAAAATAATTAAGAGTCAACCAGTGACATTCAGATTGAACACCATTGCTCATATGAAGATAACTCCCCAATCCGAGGATATGGACCCTTGAGTGATTCCTAAGTAGGTGCATGATGATCAAGCACTCCAACACCCAGGTTGGCTCCAAGCAATGAAAGATGAACTTTAGACTATTTCAAAGAACAAGACCAGAGTTTGATTCCCAAACCTAAGCACAAAAAATAATTGGAGTTAAATGAGTATTCATGACAAAGCTAAATCCAGATGGCTCGATAAATAAATTCAAAGAAAGATTAATTGCAAAAGGTTACACACAATGATGGTATTGATTATACACAAACGTTTACTCCGGTGGCTTAGACTAGACACAATCAAACTCATTTTAGTCATTGCAACGTGCAAAAATTGGAGACTGTATCATCTTGATGTCAAATTAGATTTTCTTAATGGCAATATTAAAGAAAAAATATATATTAATCAACTGCTTGGTTTTGTGCAAGAAGGGAGGAAGAGAAAGTATTGTTATTGCACAAAGATTTCTACGATTTAAAACAAGCCCAAGGGAATAGAACAAAAAAAATTGATTCATATTTTCAGCAACAAGGCTTCCAACAAAGCAATAATGATCAAACCGTCTAGGTTTTAGACAAACAAGGCGAATGATATGCAATTAATTCACTTTATGTGGATGACATTATAATAACAAGACATGAAAGAGAGTTTGCGGATTATCATAAGGGCCAACTGATGAAAACTTACTAAATGATTGATATATGTGAGATGAGATATTTTCTTGGTATGGAAATAAATCAAGCATAAGACTATGACTTCCTAGCACATACAAATCTACAAGGATCTCATCATAAAGTATATATTCTATAAAGCCAAACAATCATCGGTACCAATATCCCATATGTCAAACCAACACATATAGTTAAGATAACAAGCACACTATTCAAATCCAGAAAATTTAGCTGAAAATACTACTTACAGAAGTATTAAAGGTGCTTTAATGTATCTGTCAGCCACGAGACCCGGCATCACATTTGCCGCCAGCTTGGTGTCCGGTTCATGTCCAAACCACACATAACCACTTTGAATCTCCAATGAAAATTCTTAAATATATAAAGAGCACCCTACCCTTGGCTTGCTATTCAAAAATGCACTTATACATTATTAAAATCAAGGATTTGCTGTCGATGTTATGATCAAGACTCTATTCCTTATTGATGTTTTGATGATTTAATGGGATTTTTAAAGATTTGATATTTTCCTCTGCTCCAATTTTATGCTTAGACCTGTTGGTAGCAGTTTTATGTCTGAAAACATTTTACTTAATTTGTGTAATGTTATGACTATGTATGCTGCATCTTTTCATTCAATGCAATTGTCGAAAATCTCCATTGATTGTGTTCTTACACATTACAACAACTCTCTCCCAAACAACTTGAATGCTAAAACATTCAACATAAATTAAAACCATACCCACCAATTATGTTTATGTTTCCTTGAATCTCAGAATCATTCTAACAAATTGGTATCGGAGCAATGCAAGGAGCAGGATCTAGTAGTGGTCTGAGATTCGACGATAAAAAACTTTCATACTTGGGCTAGGCAAATGGAGGTTTATCTCCGCTCCCAAGACCTATGGTTGTATGTAGAGCAAGGAGAAGAGGCTCTTAAAAAACCATGCCCCACTGATTTATCGTGGAGGGCAACTGAAAAATTGCAACTTATACACTCGGATCTATGTGGTCCTATGTCTGTGGCATCACTCAGTGGATGCCTCTATTACATGACATTAATTGATGACATGAGTCGTTATTGTTGGTGCTACTTTCTTACTAACAAAAGCGATGCATTCGAAGTGTTTCAGGTGTTCAAATCGACTTAGGAAAAACAACTTGGAGTTGCAATCAAGATATTGAGAACTGACAATGGCGTCGAATATGAATTAGGTGCATTTCAATCCTTTTTAAATCTGAATGGCATAAAACATCAATTTACAGTGCCTTACAATCCGGAGCAAAACGGAATTGCTTAAAGGAAGAATCGGACTCTCTTAAATATGTCTAGATGTCTTCTTTTGCAAAAGAAACTTCCAAAGAATCTTTGGGCAGAGGCAGTTAACACTTCATGCTATCTACAAAATCGTCTTCCTACCAAAGCTCGCAAAGATAAAACTCCTTTTGAAGCTCTCTACAATTTTGAGCCATCATTGAAGAATTTAAGAGTATTTGGGAGTGTATGTTATACTTTTGTACCTGTTGAAAAAGAGATAAGCTTGGGGATAAAGCTGAAATATACATTTTTGTTGGACATGGTTCGAATTGCAAAGGCTTCCGTATTTTAAATTCTAAAACTTCCAAAGTTTTTGTAAGCAGAAGTATGGAAATAGATGAAAGCAGAATTGGGAATTGGCAGACCTCCTCTACAGAATCAGAACCGATGGCTAATTCCGCTGAAGATACTTTCAGTTTAATAGAAGTCATGGAAGATGGAGATTCTTCAAGTTCTGTTGAGTCACTCGAATCAAAAGATGCACCACTTATTCAGAAAACCAAAAGCCTGGAAGAAATCTACAATAACTGCATGGCTGCCACACTTGAACCTGAATCTGTTGAAGCTGCACTATTGGATGATCAATGGAGACTGAATTCTTGATGATTCAGAAAAATCAAACTTGGGAACTAGTTGAGAGGTCTTCTAACCGTGATGTGATAGCAACCAAATGGATATTTCGCACTAAACTTAATCCTAATGGCAACATAAACAAGTTGAAATCAAAACTTGTAGTCAAAGGTTATTCTCAAATCGAAGGCATTGATTTTTTGGAAACATTTGCGCCAGTCGCTCGTTTCGATACAATTAAGGCGCTGATAGCCACTGCTGCACATTTGTGATGGCCAGTATTTCAGATGGACTTAAAATCAGCGTTTCTAAATGGAGATCTACAGGAGACCATCTATATTGAACAACCAGTGGGATTCACGATTCAGAACTCTGAAAACAAAGTTTACAAACTTCGTAAGGTGCTGTATGGACTCAAGCAGGCGCCCAGAGCTTGGTATTCAAAACTTGATAAACATCTTGAACTTCTTGATTTTGCAAAGAGTCCCACCGAAGCAACACTCTATACAAAACGCTATGGAGACTCAATAACCATTGTGGCTGTGTATGTAGATGATTTTTCATCCATGGAGATAATCAAGATGAGATAAATTGGTTTCAACAAAGCCATAAAAATATTTTTGAGATGAACAACTTGGGAAAAACATCTTATTTTTTGGGACTGCAATTGACTCAATACAATGATGGTATGTTCTTGTGTCAATCAAAATATGCCTCTGATTTAATTAAGAAGTTTGAGATAGTGGAGGAATATGCAGTCCCAATAATAGCTGGAACGAATCTTTGTCTCAAAGATGGAACCCCAAAGGCAGATGAGAAGCTGTACAAAAAAATCGGCTATTTTGATGAAATAATGTATTTTTTAATAGGTATAGTTTTTTTATGCGAGTAGCGGATGTCAATTGCTTAAGCGAACGATGTCCGCTTAAGCTTGCCTCGTCAGCTTTCCGTGTTTGCCGAACAATGGTGACGTTTCTATAAATTTGGAATCAATTTTATCAAAAATATGCTAATAGTATGTAACAATTGTTAAAGAATGATACAAATAACAAAAAAATCCTAATCAAATCCTAAACCCTAATCAATCCAAAAAATCCATATTACTTACATCGTCACCATCAATTCGTGGCTACTCAGGTGGGGCGCTCGACTCTCTTCGTGACCTCCTACGCGGCCTAGCCCTATCACGCTGCGTCATAGGCGATTCACTAGGATTAGGACCTCGTGGGAATGGTGGCGTCTGGAACTGAACCGGCCACTGCTGAGGAAGACGATACGATGTATCTACATATGGACGACCGTACGGCGGATACTGATACGACCCGTAGTATGAACCACCAGTTTGGTCAGGAGGTGGGTATGAGAACCCTGCATTCGGGTCCGGGTACTGAGTCCAGGTTGGAGGCACCAGAGATGGTCGAGTAGGAGGAGAGAACCCCAATCCAGGCGAGGTGAAGTGGAGGGAAGGAGCGTACACATGGACCTGAGAAAAAACAAATTGTTGAATTTCCCTAAGTCTCTGGCTTGCTTCTGTATTCCCCCGTAGATGTGTCCCCGCAAACTGATCTAGCTGTGTAGCCTGCACAACAAAAACAAAACAAAAAAATTAAAACATATTTACAAGAAAATGTAATAGAGTTTTTACAACTCGGGCCATGAGTTCTGCTGTCCCTCCTCTCCAACCAGTCTCCTCGCTCGATCGCACGGCAAGATGTGATATTCTATATGTGGAATACCACGAGTAATATGTGTCTTCTGACACACCGGACGCGTCTTCGAACATATGCTCGGAAAGGTGGTCCCACATGTGAATCCATGTAGCACGGATTGTGAGCCAATCCTGACCCTTCTCCAACTTATAAGAATGCAGGAGTCTTAAAACACCTGCTTCCTCTAGGGTCCCAGGAATCGAGAGGACACCTTCGAACTGTCGTGCCATACGATCAGGGTGGTGGTGTTCCAAGCGATCGAAAAAATAAGTGGCCCCTTGTAACGCCACGCCGCGGTGGTCTCAGCCCCAACATGCTCTAAGTCACCATCTATGTACGACATCAATATGAACTGCAAACAACATACATTAACAATCGTATAAAAAATTGATTGTGCTTTATAATAATTGAAAATGTTACCTCACGTTTTCCAATAGCATCCAGAGCATCACAGAAAACTCTTAGTGGATGGTTCGCCGTGTTTGTATGGTCCAGTCGACCAGTAAACTCCCTGCGAAACACAAAAATTTATCAAATATTAAAATAAAAAATGTAAGTAAAACAAAACACAAACCTCCAGCTGTAGTACTCGTAACAACGTCTGTCGTACACGTCATTTGGGAAGCGGTACATAAACTGCGTCATAAGAGACGGTATCCGGTACCACGCCCAAAGCTGAAAATTAATTCAAATATTGTTAGTTCTTTATATGACAATAAGTTTGTATAACTTAAACACACCTGTACAATTCTAAATGTTCCACCTAGTGTCATGGAGCCAGTCGTGCTCTTACACAGTTCCTTGTATAAGTTTGCAAGCACGGTGGACCCCCAGCTGAGTCCTGCCATCTCCTCATCATCTCTGAAGAGATCCATCAGCACTAGTTTCCCTCGATCCCCATTAGTGTTCGGTAGCAAAATCGAAACAGCTATAAGGAGACAGATTGCCCGAGCGAAACATAGCACCTCATCATTCGACTCAAATAGCAGTCCAACTCGATTCAATACGTACTCTCCTAGAGCACGTATCTGGAAATTGGGGAACCTAATTTCATCTTCTCTAGGTGTCCACCCAAAAGTGGCAGTGTTAAACTGTATCCACTGCCCAACACCCTTATCGGCACGTGGACCAGTGATAACATTGCCCAATATCGGCAACCCCCATATGAGTGACACATCCTATAGTGTCACCGTGGCCTCGCCCATCGGGAGGAAGAATGTGTGCATCTCAGGTCGCCACCGCTCCACCATAGCAGTCAATAAATGATTATCCAGCTTGATCCCAACTGTCTTGAATACTCCGTAAAACCCCCACTCGATCAAACATGCGGAAACTCTATCGTCCAACACCACTAGCTTGCTCAGATAATAATCACCATGCTTAAACTGTATCAAGGATCCATGTTCTCCATTTATAATGTTTCTATTAATGTGATGACTTTGACGATGTAGCAAACTTCCGTTAATGGGAGCATGTGGTCTTCTTCCGTCTGCCATATCTGTTACACAATAATTTACAAAACTATAATAACAATATACATTCAATGCATTATAAAAAAATGTCACAAATAAATAATAAAATAATACAATAAATAAATAAATAATTCTAATTATAATTAAAACAATTCGAAAACAAAAAAATTAAATTTCAATAAATAAATATACCAAAACTTTTATGGTTCTTTCGGACTGTAATTGGCGTTTTGGGATTTGTTCGGTGTGATTTTGTGAATGAAATCATCTCATATTTATAAATAGGTGTTGAGCGGACGTCGTCCGTGGAAAGCTTACGAGACAAGCTTAAGAGGACGCTGTCCGCGGAACACGTTAGCAGTTGACGTGTTTCGTGGACAGCGTCCGCTAAAGCAATTGACATCCGCTACTCGCATAAAAAAATTATAACCTATTAAAAAAGCATTATTTCACCAAAATAGCCCAGAAAAAACATTGGATCATTGATGTATCTTTCCATCTCACGCCCAGATATATCTGATATCGTCTAAAAATATTTTAGAGTGTTTGTTTATGATCAGTCAATTTTTAATTACTCGAAATTTTATTTTTGTGAGGATACGAGCGATATACGAGGTTGGGCCCACAATGCGTGAGCTTACGTCCTCGGGAGAGCATAGCTATACATTGGTTTTCACTATAATAATCAAAGGATACAAGTACTATCATGAGATAATGATAATCCGAATGAAAACGGTACGAAAAACGATCAATTCCATTCCATCGCACCCGAGGTGACGAAAACTTGCGAATTAAGGTGATGTTCGCGACTTTTGGACATAAACTCGCCAATGGTGCCAAAAGTCGCGAGTCTTGGTGCCTAAGGGACGAAAACTCGCGAGTCCAGGTGTCCGGGAGGCGAAAACACGCGAATCAGTGGTCCAAGCGACGAAATCTCGCAAATACAACAATGAACACATGCTCTCGCGACTTTTGGTGCAAAAAGTCGCGAGTGTGGCCTTGAAGATGAGGGATTCGCGACATTTGGATCAAAAAGTCGCGAGTGGGGCAAAAAGTGGCGAAACCGGGAGCTTTGGGAAGCATGCCAAGAGTCTGAACCCTTTTCTGGGGTTTAGGGTCTTGTATTTATAGAAAAACTCGGCCCAATAAGTGAACTTAATGTCCAAAAGCCCAATCTAAGTCAAATTAGCCCAACTTACTTAGAAAATATCCAATTAATCCGGAATAAGTGTCACAACGCCACTAAACTTCTGGACTACATCCCGGTCGAGAGTTTAGTCGGAAATGCGGTGAGAAAATACCGGAAAATCTCGTATATCAGTTCTTTGCCTCTAATCAGTGAATACGCAGCCACATATCATCATTGCACCCCGCCGATGTGCTCTCGGGTGGCAAATTACGAAAATATCCCTAGCCCCGTCCGGGGCCGAAATAGCCCAAAACATCTCAAAACACTTACATAAGCCTTATATGGGGTCCAGCATGCCTGAATCAGGAGAATACCCTCGAGAACGCCTCGCGATAGAGATATAAAAATACCGAAAATACCACATAACCACGTCGGACGAGCCCCGAGGTTAACATAATTACATAAATAATCTCAGGCAATATCAATAGTCCCCTGGTTTTCAGATTCAGATTCTGAGTCGTAAACCACATTATATCAGCTCGTCTAGAAATCCAGAACTCGTTCATAAACTTTTAACAATACCATGAATAAGGTCAAAGTCATCTTGTTATTACTAACGGAATCAGATTTCGAGATGAATTGAGAATTTCACGCTTCTTCAACTTGGAGTGCATGCTCTTATACGTATCACTTTTTACTTTGCATACTAGTGCGCTTCGTTATTGACTGAAATTATGATGCATCGTTTCGATTTGTTAGTATTACTCGATCGAACTTAGAAAATATTTCTCAACTGTCATCAAGAGGTTTTAGTTTCGCCTTGGGGCTCTCGCTTTCTTCTTAGTCAAAGTTCCGCTTTTCATAACTTTGAGGGTTCGCTCGACTCCTTAACTCCATAATTCAATCCTGTTACCATCGTATATTTTTTCCAGCGTCATATATTTTTTTCCACAAAACACCGAGCTCATATATTTTTTCCACAAAACATCGAGCTCATATATTTTTTCCAGCATGAGATATCCACATCTTCTAGGAAGAAAATCACTCTGCCGCCTTTGTCAGGAGGTTGATACTTATTCCTTTGTCATTCCCACTAATTTACAATTATCGGCTACCGTAAAGGCTTTCGCCTATATAGCATGCGTGCTTTCTTAGTAAGGGCCGTTGAAATAAACAAGGTCATATGTTTAAACATGAAGAGCAACGTTTGAATTTGGAATTGAGTTCNACTAAGGACTCTTCCTGTGGCACTGATTGAGTCCTCGATAAAATATCATTCCTTTCGTCTTCTACTACATAAAGGTTGCAATCCGATACACTTTCTTCATCTATATCACTCTCATGTTAGGAATCCCGTATCCTCACAATACACAACAAGCTCCAAGCTCAGGACAAGAGCTCTCAATGGGATTAAGTCTCGAGTCCCCACGGACGGCGCCAAACTGATCTCGTCTAAAAATATTTTCGAGTGTTTGTTTATGATCAGTCAATTTTTAATTACTCGAAATTTAATTTTTGTGAGGATACGAGCGATATACGAGGTTGGGCCCACAATGCGTGAGCTTACGTCCTCGGAAGAGCATAGCTCTACCTTGGTTTTCACTATAATAATCAAAGGATACAAGTACTATCATGAGATAATGATAATCCGAATGAAAATGGTACGAAAAACGATCAATTCCACTCCATCGCACCCGAGGCGACGAAAACTTGCGAATTAAAGTGATGTTCACGACTTTTGGACATAAACTCGCGAATGGTGCCAAAAGTCGCGAGTCTTGGTGCCTAAGGGACGAAAACTCACGAGTCCAGGTGTCCGGGAGGCGAAAACACGCGAATCGGAGGTCCAGGCAACGAAATCTCGCAAATACAACAATGAACACATGCTCTCGCGACTTTTGGTGCAAAAAGCCGCGAGTGTGGCCTTGAAGATGAGGGATTCGCGACTTTTGGATAAAAAAGTCGCGAGTGGGGCAAAAAGTGGCGAAACCGGGAGCTTTGGGAAGCGTGCCAAGAGTCTGAACCCTTTTCTGGGGCCTAGGGTCTTGTATTTACAGAAAAACTCGGCCCAATAAGTGAACTTAAGGTCCAAAAGCCCAATCTTAGTCAAATTAGCCCAACTTACTTAGAAAATATCCAATTAATCCGGAATAAGTGTCACAGCGCCACTAAACTTCTAGACTACATCCCGGTCAAGAGTTTAGTCGGAAATGCGGTGAGAAAATACCGGAAAATCTCGTATATCAGTTCTTTGCCTCCAATCAGTGAATACGCAGCCACATATCATCACTGCACCCCACCGATGTGCTCCCGGGTGGCAAATTACGAAAATACCCGTGGCCCCGTCCGGGGCCGAAATAGCCCAAAACATCTCAAAACACTTACAGAAGCCTTATATGGGGTCCAGCATGCCTGAATCACGAGAATACCCTCCAGAACGCCTCGCGATATAGATATAAAAATACCGAAAATACCTCATAGCCACGTCGGACGAGCCCTGAGGTTAACATAATTACATAAATAACCTCAGACAATATCAATATCCTAGAGTGTAAGTCTTTTATCTAGATTTATGTAGGAACCAACCATGATGCATTTAAAGACTGCTTTAAAACTCTTGGGATATATTAAAGCTACAACAAATTGAAGCATCTAGTTTCAGACTAATGGGAATTTGTGACTATTGGGATTTACTGATTCAGACTATGGAGAAAGTCTTGATGATTCCAAAAGCATTAGTGCTTATTGCTTTTCTCTTGGCTCAAGTGTATTTTGTTGGAATTCGAAAAAACAGAGTTGCGTTGCTCAATCATCAGCCGAGGCTAAATATGTAGATGCTGCAATGGCTTCAAACCAAGCTCTCTGGTGAAGGCAGTTATTACATGACATTGGTAAGAAACAAGAAGAAGCCACCATGATCATGTGTGATAATCAATCCATGGTATCCATGATAAAAAATCATGATTTTCATGGAAGATCTAAGCACATCAAGATTAAATATCATGTGGCTCGTGAAGCTGAAAAAATGAAGAAGTCAAGTTTATTGGATGCACCACTGACGAACAGTTAGCGAACATATTCACTAAATGTTTGCCTAAGGTCAGATTTCAGTAGCTCAGAATGAAGTTAGGTATGACTTATGGTGTTACCATCAAGGGGGAGTATTAAAATCAAGGATTTGCTGCTGATGTTATGATCATGGCTCTGTTCCTTATTGTTGTTTTGATGATTTAATGGGAATTCTAAAGATCCGATATTTTCCTCTGCTACAATTTTATGCTTTGACCTGTTGGTAGCAGTTTTATGTCTGAAAACTTTTTACTTAATTTGTGTAATGTTAGGACTATGTAATCTTTTCATTCAATGCAATTGTCAAAAATCTCCATTGATTGTGTTCTTACACATTACAACAACTCTCTCCCAAACAAGTTGAATGCTAAAACATTCAACATAAATTAAAACCTATTCCAAGCCACCATGATCATGTGTGATAAGCAAATGCCACCAATTCTGTTTCTATTTCCTTGAATCTCAAAATCATTCTAACATATATCTTTGAAGTTCTTTTTAGATTCTGATTATGTAAGAGATACCCTAGATTACAAATCTACAATCGAATACATGTTTAAATTGGAGGAACGACATTTGCTTGGAATAGCCAAAAACAGGAGGTGGTAACCCAATCTTCAGCGGAGGCTGAGTACATGACTAGAGTTGTTGCTGCCAATCATTCTATCTTGTTGCTAAAGATGTTCTCCAACCTAGCAATCAAGGTTGAAAAACTTGTCACATTTGTGCATCGACAACAAATCAGTAATATGTGTGGCCAAAAATCCAACACAATTCGATTAAAGCAAGCACATAAATGTCAAGTTTCATGTTTGACAGAACTATGTGGAAGAAAATATAATCCAGCTGGAAAACATACCTTTAGAAGTAAAAAATCCAGCTGTTAAATCCAAAACAATTATGCATCCTACAAAATGTAGTGGGAATTCATGAAAACCTAATATTATAAAACTAATGGAGGAGTTAAATTTACCTCGTCAAGGAGGAGTATTAGAATGTGATGATGTTACACTGATAAATCTTGTCCAACCTAAAAAAGACGAAGAGTTAATATTGGAGGAGATTTGGAATCATTAGTTAAAAGAGAATAAAAGGAAGAAGGAAAGAAGATGGTCGACTCTTGAACTAAATTGAGCATGATTTGTGTCATCCCCATCTTATATAAATATAATCTAACGTGAGACATAATGTTGTACTCTAGGATGTAGAGCACAAGAACATACATGTTATTATTATTATCCATCCCAAAGTATTTTTAAAATTATAAATAAACAATATTACACAAATCTTACAACTTTAAAACACTTCTATATACATAACACAAAACATCCACACATCTTCATATACTTCTAAACATTTATTTATTTGTATAGTTATAAGTAAACGTAATTTACTATACAATAACACTTTAATATACATAAATTAAACTTGAAAACATCAAATAAACATAAAGTTTAATATTTACAAAAACAACAACATAGCAGCGGAAGACTACGACATAACAAAACACCGAAGCGAAAGCTACACACAATTCTTTGCTCTTTCTTGACTTGTGACAAACTGATCGACTTACTAAAACTCCGTATCATATTTACCTAAGGAGGGATGAGTGGTGTGACTATACCAAGAGAAAATACAAAAACAACAAACATATAGCAGCAAAACAATTAAAACATCAACATAAGAAATGTAAACACATATAGACTGTACTTTTCTTCATCTTGCATTACGCCGAGCCCAGTAACCATCCCAACCCTTGGATTATGCATCACCAATGATCAAGAAAACATAAGAAGCAATACTCAAGTATTGATCAAAATGAGCAACTTCTCTTCACAACACATGAATATGCCAAATATATATGATTGGGACCCCCTTAATCATAATTTGGCTATGTTCACTTTCATGTTGCCGGAAGCTAGCTTTGTTTGTGGCCCATTACATGCTACAACCATGTTGCCAGGAGTGTGCGTTCAGCCTCCTCGAATTTTCACAAACAAGACAATTTTCACATAAAAACTACTTGCTGATTTTTAGGTGCAGTTCAGTGATACAAAACATAAGACAAAATTTGAAGGTTCAAATGAACTTCAAATTTAGTGTAAGAATACTCATTTGAAAGCTGATTCAACAAGATAAAACATCTTAAGAGAACGTAACTTTATCAGAGCACTCAAAAGTTTCGAAAAAATCCATTAACAGAAGATCTATAAACTATAAATAGAGGAACACTTCTGTGAGGGTCTGGAAAACATACCATAACTTGTTAGCTTGTGTTCCTCTACCAGTAAACTTAATACATATAGAAATTAGACTCAACAGGAAACAAAATCATGCAAGTTTCATCACATAATTTGCAGCAAATAGTTAACAGTAAATTCATGAACATCAGCAACAAAATCGAAAACGCAGAAACTGTATTTTCACTTCTTAATATGAATCATACCACTAACCTTCAACTTTCCCTCTTAAAATTTCGTCTTCTAAGTTCAATTCTACCCTAGGAATGATTTTCCTCCTCTGGTTTCGTTCATTCTTGTCTTGGTTTCTTGAAGTTGATACCTTTTAACCATATCATATATATCCTTTTAAATAATGAATGTTTATCCTTTGTATTTAAGAAATTATGACATGCATCTTTTGTTTAACATTTACTCTCTTGGAAAAATTATTAAGTGTTAAGCTAGTATGATCAACACTTCCTCGTCAATTCCCCTCGATATCATTCTGTACTTCCCTATTGTCACTTAATTCTAACCGTCAATAATACATGATCAAAACAAATAGCAATTGTCGATTACCAATCTAAACTAACACTGATCATAAATCAATGAGTATTATATTTACCTTATCAAGATTTCTGAATTATCGGTCTTACAATTTGGCCAAAGGAAGGGCAAACCTGCGTTTTCATGCCTCTTGAATAAAGCTCCGGTCCAAAGGGAATAAGCCCAAGGGATGTTCCAAGTTATAGCATTGAAAAGGAAGGAAGTGATCAATAGAGATACTAAATGCAGCTCATCCAATGTATAAATAGAACATAAACATTAGACGTATGTAAGCAAAAATTTAATATTCAAACCATGTTTCAAGCATCAAAACTCTATATCAAAGCTCCAACATCTTGAGCTAGATACCTCTTGACACTAATTTGCGTTGAAGAATGTTTAGAAGAAATAGATGATTTGGAAACATATATATATATATCACTTAGTGTAATACTTATTTTTTAGTTAATATAAATATTTATATATTTTATTCTTATTTAGTAGAAATAATCGAGATGAAGAGCATCAATAGATCAATATTGGAGATTGCTTTTTGAAATTAATTTGTTTCTACTTCTATATAGATTTTAGATTGTCCTTTAAAACATAGTTAACTTCTGATTGATTTTATTTTTCAAAATTGTGATTACATATATCTAAGTGGATTTTATTTATTTTTGTAGATATTGTGGACTTTGAGGTAAAAACTATCTATTCTTTACATACTTTATTTTTAATTCAATTTTCAATTTATGGAGGCTGAAAATGATGAACATGTGTTTTGTTGGTTTTTTTTATAATTTTTAAGTGTCATGTTTTGCAACTAAAGAATATTTTTTTGGTGATTAGTGATAGTTTTTATGATAAATTAGAATGCAAAAATAAAGATTATGGTATCTGTAAATCGATTTATAAACAAATCTAAATATGATATATTATTGCGAATCAATTTCGAAACATCATTGTTTCGATCCATGTTCATTAGGTCGATTGAAAAAATGATGTAATCATATATCTTATCCACTCATACATCTACATATAGATTTGACTTTTGAGTATGAATAATGTATAGACAATCTAATATAGAATCAAAAGATTAATAATTTAGTGCAATATTTTCTAAAATCTAATTTTAAAAAATAAGATAAAAATGCATAAAATATAAACAAAGATTCACTTCATTTTGCCTCTATAGAAAACTATAAGGTAAGGGTAGCAATTTGGCATACCTTGAGCCATTGTTCTCTTCTCTTTCAATAGTGTAACTGAAGTAAGAGTTGAGGACTTCCTAATTGTTGGTATCAATATCAGCAGAGATTGATATTGTTTTATGAATTCATGTATTGTGGTATTTAAACTTACTGAAATTTTCGAATTTTGCTTTTCGTGGTAGAATATAGAGATTGATCAGTCGTGTCGCTACAAAGGGAACATTCCACCTCCAATGGCGGTAATCAAAGGTGCGCTGCCGGAGTATTTTCTTGTCTTGGTAAACATTTAAATTGCTTCCAATGTCGGGAAATTCGAAATACCTCCGGCTAATTTGTATTTTATGGTTTCCTTATATTTGATTGAACATCCGATGAAGTATTAGATGAATTTGATGTAGAGATTCATTTTTCATTTCATGGTTACAGAAGATGCATCCAGATTGTTTCCCTTGCAGTTTGGATCTGTACCTCTTGGTATCATAAGCCGTGTACAGGTATTCCGAAGTTCCATAATACATATTTCATCTTCCCATTCTTATATCGTATCATAAGTAATTAGCTACCGCCTCGAAGAAGCTCTGCTCCTCCAAACATTGTTGAAAAGAATGAGTCTCAGGTTTCTATTTTGAGTTTATTTGGTCATATTGTTGGATCTTGGTTTATATGTTGTTATTTTACATGGAAGGCCGTTAAGGAAGCTTCAATTTTTTATCATGGTAAAATCCCATACCCGCAGCAATTGCTGAATAATGTGGGAGTTGTTGACAAGGATGCTCAATCAATATCCAAATCCAAGAAAAACACGCAACCTTCAGAAACTCAATTTAAGATGAAGATGAAGATGTCACATTACGAGGGACAAATTCCACATCACTTTAGACTTCCAAGTCCTCAACTTCATACTCGAGTGTTACTAGGAGCATCAATACCTAATTATGTGCCTATGTATTTCCCTATTGGCAATCTGTCAATGCCGAACTCCATGTTTATTACAGACCTCCAATCCTATCATATGGAGTACCAGGGAATTATGTCTCAGGCACAAAACTTTAACTTGCCTACTCAAATGGATCAAATAGCTCCACAGTTGGGTAAAATAAACTCGGGTATGCAGTATTCTCCACAGCAAGCTAGTAAATTTGTCAGTCCTCTCAAAACCGTGAAGATTACTCACCCAGACACTCACGAAGAATTGAAGTTTGCACCAGTTCTTACACCACATATATATATTCCTCCTCAGTCCTATTATGATCCATCATTTTTTTCTAATCAGCCAATGGGCTCGTCTTGTAATCTCAATTCCTTGCCGTTTCGTACCGTGAACTCTATTTCTATGAGTAGGACTAAGGTTCTTCTTGATCCACAGCCACATCCACCAAGCTTTTATGACAAGGTATGTTAGTTATCATCATTCTATTGGACCTAATAAATATTAATTTGGTTAGATAATACTATCAGTTGTGTATGCATAGGTCCCATTAAAACCAATTATTGTCCCTAACATCCTTTCTTTACCGCTAGTTCAACATGACATGGGGAGGAACACTATCCTAACGGAAGTGAATTTTACCATCATTTTTCAACTCATTATCACGGAGAAAGCCACTTCTAGAACATCAATCATATCAGTAAAAAATGTATTATGTTCAACACTTTGTTTTTACTTGAGCTCTCGTTGAGGATTTTACTTCTCCACAACAATGTGTTGAAAGATGATGATACAAATCCACAATTGGGTGAGAGGTTCCCCCTGCATGACCTTGAACTAGCGGTTAACAGTTCAGCTTTTATATTAATCCAAGTGTTCATTACATCGTGCATTATTTAGAATATCTAATTTGTTTATCTTTAATTTACATGTTTTATTCAATAGTGAAAATAGAAAAAAACTTCATATTGTGCCATCTAAAACAACAAAAGAACCAACATTGACAATTATTGTTATACAAGTATTTGATGAGTAGTGTCACCAATGCTGGAAACAATTTTAGGGAGCATGTGAAAGTTGTTGATATAAACAACCAATATCAGTTGTGATTATTTTGTGGTGTCACACATCAAATTTTCAGCATCTGCGGTTTGAGAAGGAGATTACATTTCATGCAGCTAATTTGGACACATTTTTTGAATCTCAGGAAATTGCTTTTAAAACTGATGAGAGCTCTGAAAATATATCGCCTCCATTGATTGTTGATACACAATGTAGCAAAGAAGAAAATTCTGGTTCTTCGAATGATATTTCGGTGTTTGATACATTCCTAGAGCCCACTAAGGTAGAATCCAGTTGCAATGAAAAGAAAGTAGATCTTGTAGCTTGCTTTGGTGATGCTTCTTTGATTGATACCTTAGTTGAGTCTCCTATGTCAGAATCAATTGACAAAGAAAAGAGAGCAGAAGAACCTTTAGATTATTCTCGTGATGCTTCGCTGGTTGATACCTTAGTTGACTTTACTATGTCAGAATGTATTGGCAAAGTAGAGAAAGTAGAGGGAACTTTAGGTTGCGCTAATGATATTTCGTTGGTTACTAACCTAGCTAAGTCTACTAAATCAGAATTTTGTGGCAATGAAGAGAATTTTGAAGAATCTCAAGATTATGATAATGTTTCCTTCGTTGGTAGCGTAGCCGAGTCCTCAAAGTTAGACTCTTGTGAGATTTCGTTAAAGCAGCATATCCTGGAGCATCAAGTTTATAGTAGAAAAGAATTGCTAGATAATGATGAAATGGCAAACTCATTTGTTGAAAATACAAATCTAACCAAAAAACCACATAGTGAAGATAGAGACAAAACCAATGCTCACTTGCTCTCTTCTTTTAGTAGCATGAGTTGTGTAATAACTGATCCTGATGTGGCAAAAACTGAAGTTGTTGGCACAAGTTCCGATCATTTAGAAAATGATGAAAAATGGGGGGATAGTTTTCAAATGGGTCTAATGTCTTCTTCTCAGACACCACAACAAATGATGCACAAGGCTGAGAAGAAGTATGAACTAGTTAAAATTAATGATGAGGAAGAAGCAAAGAAACGCAAGTTGAAGGCCATATTGAACAAACTTACTCATGATAACTTTAAGAAACTATTTGAACAAGTTAAAGAAATGAACATTGACAATGTTATTACGCTATCAGGGGTGATATCTCAGATATTTGATAAGGCTGTGATGATGCCTACCTTCTGTGAGTTGTATGCAGACTTTTATATTCGCTTTACTGCAGACTTTCCTGATTTAATGGTGGATCATCAAAGAATTAGTTTCAAGAGATTGCTTTTGAACAAATGCCAACAGGAGTTTGAAAAGAATGTTAGCGAAAAAGTGAAATCAAATAATGAAAGTAATGTTATGCCAGCAGCAAGGGAGGAGAAGAGCCACATGTTTAAAAGAAGAATTTTGGGAAATATTAGCTTGATAGGCGAACTATACAAAAAAAGAATGTTGACTGAAAGAATAATACACAGGTGCATACATAAGTTGTTGAGCAAACATCCTGATCCGGATGAGGAAAACATTGAAGCCCTGTGCAGTTTTATGAGCAGATTTGGTGAGATCATAGATCATCGTAAATCAAAGGTCAAGATGGATGTTTATTTTCATAACATGGTCCAGCTAACATACAATAAAAATTTGTCTTCTAGAGTTCGGTTCATGTTAAAAGATACAATTGAGCTAAGAAAGAATAAGTGGCAACAAAGAATGAGCGTCAAAGGGACAAAACAAATTAAGGAGGTACACAGAGATTATGCTCAAGAACGACATACACAATCTGGTCATCAAGGTGGCGTGCCAAGGGGAATGGATTCCAAAGGGAAGCGTTCTGGTCTCAAGGTAAGTTTTGCTGATACAATTTCAGAACTCGGTCAAACAGATGATCCATGCCGTTGTGATGCGTTTGCTTCTCCTACTACTCTTCATAATGTTTTATATGAACAAAAAATTTCTGAAGAAAGTTTGGTGAATGCATCCTTGGCAGCGATAATAGAATTCTACAGGTACATTTTATTTTTCTCAGTGGCTTCTACATGACTTATTTTACATTCATTAAGGTCTTCTTGCTAATCACATATCTAATTTCAAAAACTTTACCTAAGTATAAAAGTATGTCTCAAAATTCCAAATTTGTAATATTTCATTAGTTTCATAGAGTAGGTTGGTTCATGTTTGGACCATGTAATTTTCGAAAGCTACTTACGCTTCTTCGAATCCAACTCATGTATTGTGTACATGTTTCTCTTCAAGTTGCTATTATTCTAAATAGTGTAAATGTTTGTTCAGTGCCAAAGACGAGAATGAAGTTATACTATGCATACAGAAATTGAATTCCCCCAATTTATATCCATATATGTTTTCGGAATGGGTTACCGATTCTTTCCGGCGGAAGGACATGGAAAGAGATCTTTTGATGAATCTTCTAATTAACATTACTAAACCCGGAGTTTGCATTGCAGACAATGATCAGCTTATCGAAGGGTAAGTGTATTAGGAAAAATGTAGTGTTGTAGATATGAAACTTGTTATGACATCTATATCTTGTCAGGTTTGATTCTGTTCTCACATTCTTGGAAGAATGCGTGGTTGAAACCCCTAAGTCAACTAAATTCTTGGGTCGCATGTTTGCTCAGTTGATCATAGAAAATGTATTTTCATTCTCCAAAATTTCGAAACTAGTGTACGAAGGTGGCGAAGAAAGGGGACGGTTGTTAAAAATCGGGCTTGCCGCGGAAGTAATAAGGAGTATCTTGGATGTTATAGAATTAGAGAAAGGCTCTATTGCAGTGAAAGAGATACAATCAAGCTGCACTATCCCGCAAATATTCATATAAAAATTTCATGTTAGATAAATTTATTTGAAGATTATATTTCACAAGTGATCATGGTTGTCATGCGTATTGAACTTATTGCGTAACATGTCATACTCTTAAAGACTCTCTAGAGTTCTTTTCTATTTCAATATATTTGTTCTTGGGGTTATCTTGTATTCTTGGTTCTTTTAATAGCTCTCAATTTTTAAATATGGATGTAGTATGAAAATTAAAAGTCTCAGTGTTTGTTGATACTAAATTCAACGAAATATATTTTTGGTCCTCGTAGTTTGGGTTTATGACAATTTGGTCTTCAAACTTCATATATATTTTGGCAAAACAAATTCTCAAATTTTGATGTTGGTAAAAATGATCCACAAACTATTCTTTTTGGTAAAAACCAATTCTCAAACTTCTACGCAAATTCGGTCCATAAAGTTTAAATTTAGGGCAATTTAGGCTACCAAACTAATTCTACGCAAATTCGGTTATCAAAGTTTCGAAATTTTGGCAAATTTAATTTCTAAAGGTGTTAATGGTCTCTAAAGTTTGCAAAACGTGCCAATTATAGTTCTATAATTTTGAATGACTAATTTGTTCCAAAAATTTACATAATTTGGCAAATTTAGACCACAAATTTGAGAATATGATGTTTTTTAAGACACATATTTATGAATATCATTTTCACGATACGAAAATTGATTATATCATATACGGATATGTACAAAAATTGATTTTTGAACATGAACGAATCAAAATTGATTTTCGTTATAGATGTGTTGACCAATATTCTACCGAATGCCAAAACATTCATATTAATATTTTTAAATGTATTTATTGAAATTTCAAAAAGGATAACCTTATTTAACGGAATTTCAAAACTTGCATATTAATGTTTTCGAAAACAAATATTCTAAAGTATTTCAAACTTTTGTGTGTGTGGTATAATTGGTCCCCGATGTTTTAATTTAGGGATTTAGATCCCAAACTAATTTTATGCAAATTTGATCCTCAAAGTTTTTAGATTTTGACAAATTTTCCCTAAAAGCGTTAATAGTCACCAAAGTTTGTAAACGTTGCAATTTTTTCCCATTGACTAAAGTAACTCAATTTAACCACTGAGAAAAGTATGTTGTAAATCTTGTTTTACTTTAGAACTGCACTTGGTATGTTTAAAAGTTTAAAGGCTTTGTTTTTCACAAAGTAAATTTGCATGTGTTATTTAACAATGTACAAAGGTCTAACAAAACATCTAGTTTTTGGTGATCTCGTCTAAAAATATTTTAGAACGTTTGTTTATCATCAATCATTTTCTTATATAATTTTGAGTTCAATTATTGTGGGGACGAGAGTGATATACGAGGTTGGACTCACAATGTGTGAGCTTATATCCTCGGGAGAGCGAAGCTCTACCTTGGTTTTCACTATGATAATCAAAGGATACAAGTACAATCAATGGATAATGATAACCCGAATGAAAACGGTACGAAAAACGATCGAATCCACTCCGTCGAGCCCGGAGAGGGGGGAGTCGCGACTTTGTGACACAATCTCGCGAGTGCAGCCACAAAGTCGNTGGAGATGTAACGATTCTCGGCTTTCTCGTGAGGTAATTTTACGTTATTGCCCTAGTTCCATGTTGTCTCTATATGATTCCCAGTCGGGGCTTCTCGGTTTTCTCTTCTTATAACTCATAGAGTTCAGCTAATGTCTTCCGAGGCGAAGTTCTCCCCTCAACAAAGACTTACTTAAGAAAGAATCTTAATTTTCAGATAATATATGTGGGAAGTAGAATTAGTGGGAAGGTAATGATCCTACCGGAATCGATATGCCCCTCTACACAATATTCGACGACCGACAAAACTACAATTAAGTTGAGACCTACTTTCTATACTTAGATGTCGGCTAGAGACACTTTGTTTTTTATGAGTTCGTATCATAAAGAGACAATAAATCATCATTTCGCCTCATATAAAAGATGCACATGATCTTTTACAAGTTTTACAAGCATGCTATATAGACGATAACTTTTACAGGTAGCCGGTAATCGAGCTGCATATAAAAGATGCACATGATCGACCGTAGGCGTAAGATAGTTCCCCTGAAATAGTGAGAATGGCAAAGGAGTAAGTACCAACCTCCTGTCGAAGCTGAGAAAGTGATGTTCTTGTTTATAACGTGGGGATATCTTATGCAGGAAAAAAATATATGAGCTCGAGGTCGTAGAGTAACAATCACGACCAGAACAAGATTGAATTGCGAAGTTGAGGAATCTAGTGATCCCCCTAATTTGTGAAGAGCTACATTTTAAAGAAGCCAGAAAGTCAGAGCTCCATGCAAATATTGAAACCTCTTTATAGGCAGTTAAGAAATATTTTCTAAGTTCGATTGCGTAAGATTAACGAATCGAAGTGGTGCAACAGAATTTCAGTGTATAATGAAATGCGTTGGTACGCAAAGTAAAGAGAGATATGTATAAGAACATACCCTCTGAGTATAAAACTCGATTGAACTCGGAATCCGATACACTTAATGTCAACGAGACGATTTCGGCCTTATTCATGGGTTTCTTAAAAAAGTGTATGAACAATTACTAGACTTCTAGACGAGCTAACATAATGTGGTTTACCACTCAGAATCTGAATATGCAAACCATGGGACTATTGATATTGTCCGGGGTTATTTATGTAATTATGATACTCCCGGGGCTCGTCTGATGTGGCTAAATTATTTTGTTGTTTTTCTATTATATTTATTAAGTACTGTGATTTTGGGGGCAGTCTCATAATTTAGCCATGCTGGTCCCCCGTATGAGGATTATGATGGTGTTTTGCGCTATTTTAGATGATTTCGGTCGAAAATGATGCCATGGGTATTTTCGTAATTTGACACTCGGAGAGCTCGTTAGCGACCTAAGACGATTTTTTTGGCTATCTCCTAAGCATTTGGAGACACTGAACTGGTAAAGAATATTCCATGGTATTTTCTCGACATTACGTGCTACTAGTGATCGACCGGGGTGCATTCTCGAAGTTCTGGGGTGCTGTGACACTTATTCCGGTTTAATTGGATATTTTCTAAGTCGGGCTAATTTGACTAAGATTGGGCTTTTGGACCTTAAGTTGACTTATTGGGCCGAGTTTTTCTATAAATACAACATCCTAAGCCCCAAAAAAGAGTTCAGACTCTTGGCACACTTCCCAAAGTTCCGATTTCGCGAGTTTATGACCCAGTCGTGACATTTTGTACAAAAAGTCGCGAGAACCTAACTCTACCCTTGACTCGCGACTTTTCGCTCAAAAATTCGAGAGAGCATGTATGCATGGCTGTAGTAGCGAGTTTTCGTCGCCTTGCCCCTCACTCGCAACATTTTGTTCCATCCGCGAAATTTTGCATGCAGGAGTCGCGAGTTTTCGTCCATGTAGTCACGACTACATGTCGAAATGTCGCAACCGGCATCCATTTGTGAGATTTTGTGCAAAAAGTCGCGACTCCCCCCATCTCGGGCGCGATGGAGTGGATTCAATCATTTTTCGTACCGTTTTCATTCGGATTATCATTATCCTTTGATTGTACTTGTATCTTTTCATTATCATAATGAAAACCAAGGTAGAGCTTCGCTCTCCCGAAGATGTAAGCTCACACATTGTGGGCCCAACCTCGTATATCGCTCGTGTCCCCACAATAATTGAACTCAAAACTATATCAGAAATTAACTGATCATAAACAAACCCTCAAAAATATTTTTAGACGAGATCACATCTCAACTTTCTTTTATCTCAAGTCACAAAAAGTCAATAATAATAAATGAACTTGTTACTATATATCTCTACATGAATATTTGCCTCGTTATGGCGTTATCATTGCATCGATCATTTGAATTCCCACATATTTCAATAAATACAATAACGACTATAAATGCCCATATGTGTGATGCCACACGCGATAATACTTTTCACGCCATTCACTCGTGCTTTTTTCAAAAAAAATGTGAGCAATATCTTACATCGAAAATAGAATGAAACATTAGAGGGAACTTCATTTGCCGCTCCAGGGCATGAGCCACTGTTTCTGCTAGATATAATAATACTTGCATAATTCACTTGCTTGCTTTACGAATAATTTCATTGCATTATATGACACCAAGTCCTCAGGAATCCTAAACTAGCAAATAATACGATCAGGAGGAAACTTCTCATTTCATTTATCCAAACTCGGGATACTTACTCAACTTAATACGTTCAATATCTCATTTCAATACCATAATGCACAATTGCTCCTTGTTCACAGCCATGAGGAAGGCCCATAATAATATCAGTCCCCATGTGTCGGTAGGACAATTATGAACAATTATTTAATTTTGCCAATAGATACTCAGAGTAACAATTACTCAGCTTCTAATTTCGCTTGCGATATTCATCGTAAATACTTAGAGCAATACTGATCCAATTTCTAATTTAACTTGCAATATTTATCTTATAACCTTTTCATGGTCAGCATAGTCCTCCGCATAAACTTCTTTCTTGAATGCACTTAACTTGGCATAAGATGAACATCGAATATATGTATGGCCTGCTAACTGATTATTTATACGATTCCGAAGATTGACCCTCATCTTGTGGTGATCTCAATAGTTGATCTCTTGATAATGATGATAGGGAACTGATAATAAATCATTTCTATCACACTTGATTCGTTAGATAATAGATGCGTTCGCACAAGTATCCTCTTGACACGCAATACACTTCAATGTTGACAGAATATTATTCCGAATACCCCACATAGTCATAGAATGCCTCATTTCATTAAACAACTTGGGGACAAATCGGTTAACACTATCAAGTGCGAATAGATAAATGAATTGTTTAGATATATCAAGGGCAATAGATATATTGATCATTTGAACAGGGAGACATGACTTTGCGACAATCCATAATATATGGGAAGAATTCCAATAACAATGGGTTTCACTCCCTTCAATAAGGTGTCATTCTTCCGAGAGAAATAAACTATAGATTCCTTGTATTCGCCCCCTCATGATTGCTGGTTCAGCGGATCACGATTATATCATCCTCATATTTAATTCAAAACTATCGTAATATCCTCACATTCTTCCATATTGACCAAACGTCTTTATTCGCAAGTCCCCAGTGTTGACTAAATTAGATTTGCGAGTATAGCAAATGTCCGTAATATGCACTTTGAGCATTAGAAATTCCGCTCATAAGAACATAATAAGCGTACTCGTTTTATCATGTAGAAAATTTTTCGTCTGTATCCTACTACGGGGTTAAATAGCATGGGTATTTGCTTCCCCGGCCATCAAAACATGTATAGTGCCAGGAGCGGACATTGCAAATGTGACAATGTCACGTGACTATTTTTTTTAACGTTTCCATGAAAGGAAATAATTACTTTGTCCCTTCTTGTCAATAGATGTCTCTACATATATGATCGCTTTAATGAGACTCACTTTCATAAGATCTTAAATCTTCTCTCTGAACAAGTCTATGGTCGGCTAATCGAAATTCGACTTTTTGTAGTTTCCTACTAACGTAATTATGACCCCTCTTTCTCATCATCGAACCCAACTAAGGCAGCACTTATGATTCTTTGAATTCGTAAAATATGAACCCAAAGGTTTCCAAGGGGGACTGGAGACAGAAACGAATCGTTATTTATATAACATTCCCAAACTTCAAAAGCCACCCGACTATGTACTTATCAATTTATATTTCTCTTGCAAACATCACAGGCCAAGAAAGATTTCCGTCTTTCACCAACAACTCACCTCTAGGAGGATTCCACCTCATTCAATACTTCCTCAGTATACTCAATCACTCGCTCAAATATTGGAAATGATTATTTGCATACCGGTTTTTATCTGTATACCATCACTATTGACTTCCACACATTCTTCTCATCACATCTTTATATATTGATTTCATTGATCGTTGTTACATGGCATCTGGCTTCTTCGAACCAAAAATGCATAATTTGGAAACTACAATCTGGTCGGATAAGCCAGTATGTCAATAGCGGCAGTAGATATATGTCCTCCGACTATGCTTCACTCAACTAAGTGAAATCAATACAAACTCTGTAGGTACCGTTCGACTTTGGTGCTATCACTAGGTCCATGACCGACTATGTGTATTTCACAGGTTCTACAAGCCCTGCTTGCAACATGATTTCCACATCTTCAAATAATTATATTTTCATTTTAATGGGAGAGTATCCACTTCTTTGATGAATTTAATTGCATCTTAAATCCCCTTAATAATAGATGTTCCATCTTTATATCATTTTCCCTTTTTGTTCCAGAACAAAACCGCATAATGTCAATCAATTCGTTCTTTTTATTTAGAATGCCTCCATATAAACATATTTCTTCCCATTAGGCGTCTTCACATCGCTTTGGAACATAACACTAGGAAAATATCTTGTCGACTAGATTTCCCTTCATGTTTATTATTCTCGAGAAGGTACAAGAGTTCACCATCAAAATGGGGCATAACTATGATAGCTCCGATTATATTTAAATCACTTCTAATAAAGATTGCATTTTCTTACATCCCAATGTGACTGAAGAATATGAAAGTCCATGACTATGCATTCCATTAATAAAGTCACCGTTATTCCTATATATCCTAATGTGACAGGGAGTATTATAGATCCTTCGAGAGCAACAAAACTGTTGTTAAGACAGATCACCTTAATATGTTGCTTAATAATTCTATGCGAAGACATCCGCTAGAAAGCATATATGGTCAAAATGCTCGTCAGCTCGATAATGTCATAGATGAATTAAGAAAGCATGCTCAATAATCATATATTTCTAGATGAATATCATTCCGGGCGATCAATAATATAACACAATTGGACATTTCATTCATGAACTCCAATAGGCATAGTTTGATAGTGGTTGATACTTCTGAATTCCAAACAACCATAATTCTTGGGATCTCGTTAGATGACTAAAAAATGTAACGTTGATAGATAACTCCATTAAGGTATTTGGAAAGATCAATTAATCACCAATGGCAGATACGGTGATGCTACGACTAATAACCAATTGCTGGAAGTCCTCATGAATATTATTCCAGAAGAAAACCATTCTGGATAGTGAAGTTAATCGAACAGATGTACCCTTCACTATAGATTAAGAATAACCCAAACGAATACCATTTATGTTGCCGCCTTAACGTTATGCTCATTGTTGTAAATAATTTGATCACTGAATTGAGATTTAATTTCATCCATCCAAGCTTAACAATGTTCTTGAATTCCAAATCCTCAATTATAATTTCGAAGGCTTTCATTAACACAGACCCACATGATCCGAACATAGAATAATTATTGATCAAAACATGTTTAATTTCTCAAACAACAAGGAAACCACGGTGATCCGATTACTTCATGAAATGCTCGAATATTCTTGAATGATAGATAAAAGATCCGGATAGTTCTTATATTCATTAAGGAAGCCTTGATTACGGAATACAAATGTCGACACATAAGTATTCACTCCAAATGATGAGTAGATAAGACTATCTTTCAATAACTCAACTCCACGTTGGAGTTTCATTTTGTGATTCTACGATAACTTCACGTGTTCCTTTGTTATTTGTCGATAACTATCTTGTCATTTTAACAACTCTACACTATCTATACTTGAAGTTTCTCTTTCTATCACGATAAATACTTGTATTCGCGAACGTTTTATCTTCCATACTAGTTTTGTCTTTTGTCATAATAATTTCTCGATGTGGTATATTTCCAAAAGCTTACTCTTCAACTCCTCAATTTCAATATTAAAATACTTCCTCACTATAGGACATGTACGATCTATGTACCAATAAACAGTTCACCAAGTTGTCATACACTTCCTTAGTCTCCGAGCCTTGAACCTTGAACCACATAGGCCATCGATATATTGTATGGACATGCTCAATAGCTATACATCTCATTGACGGGTGTCCATAGAGAGGATTAATATCTCACTATCTCATATTCTCCTAATGGATAACCAGAAAACCCCACTGATAACTCAAAACTAGAAAACCCAAATCATTAATTTCGCTCTTTCACACGAACAAAATAAGTATATATTGAGTAAGCTCCTCCATACTCATGCCATCTTTCCTAAGGTCATGTTAAATCGTTATTAGGGAGAGTGGCTATGTTCTTGGGTTGAATATTCAAGTAAACTTCCTTGACCTCGGTCTCGGGCATTCCTCCCATCGTACTAATCAACTTACCAAACTAGCCACGCTTCAATAACCTCTCAACATCATACACCAATTATAGACAATCATTAGTAACTTGTACGAAATTGTGATGGAAAAAGCACAAAATACTTAGGACTCTTGAGTCCCCGGTGTCGGTGCTTATAATAGAAGGGCGTATATAAGGGATACAACTTCCTTCTCTTCAACCATGGCGACAAATATACTTGCTATTGAATACCATAATGGTTTGCACGCTGAACTTCGGCAGCGATACATTCGATCGATCACATGATTTTGACAATGTCATGTGACCATAAGTATACAATCTTTCATTTCCCGAATATACTGTGTATATGTGAGACCAAGCTCTTCCATACTATACTGTGGATCCTCTAGAAACCAACGGTGATCAACCTTCTTCATTTTCTCCATAACCTCTCATTTTGCTACGAACTTTTTTTTTATAGTATCGATGTCGAAACGGAGTATAAAACTTGTCATAATTCTTCAAAAATTCACAAATCGGATTCAATGGATGAACTCGGATCTGAAATAGGATCATGATCATATTCTTGCTATTGACCGGTGAGACAATGATGATATCATAAGATGACACCATCACATATCCAACTTATCATTTCCTTGGGAAACATGCATGCCCTCGTGTTGTTTTGCAACCATGCATGCACCTACATAGCATTGAACACTTCCACACGACAATTGTCATGTACTCATGCGACCTATTATGTTTTCCATGTAATTAGTAAGTCGCGTTGACTAGGTATTTCCAACATTCCACCGCTAACATTCTCTCCAACCATTCCGTGCACATACATATAGTCAAGCAACACATGGCCAAATTCCCCCAAATGCAGCTATGTATCAACTCATTTTCTATGTAAGGTTCACTCGTCTCACAATTGCCAATCAACTGTCGTTCCATGCAATCCACGCGACTACCTCAAAACGGGTTTAAAAAACGTACAACCTCTCCGAGGAATCGTTATGCCATGTCGAATATAACTCATAGTTTAATCTTGACATGAAATGATAGAAAACCTCTACAACGGATTGAACTATTGGAGAAAAGACGGTTCCAAAGAACCGGCAAAAGTACATGGTCACCACATTGAAGTTCATCAAACTCACATGGATCTCCAGATTCGATACCGTTGACATAAAATACCTAGGGTATGTTCGCCATATACCCATCTTCTTTGTAACCGAGGTCCATATTGACATCTAATATATCCTTGCTACAGAGTAAAATCTTTTCGATCATTCAAAATATCGCCAATTTTTGATAAATGGACCGAAATGGAATAGTAAAATGCCACCGAAATCCGACCCGGAAAATATTTCACAGTCACATCACCAGTTTATTGTAGACATAAAATGGAGCCTCCCTTGAAATTCGTAATGCCGAAACTTTGGCTTTTTTTTTGGGAACCCTTTCATCCCTTTGGCATGTCTTCGGCATATATTCATCCCATATGATAATATTTCGATGCACTCATATATAGGTCCCCACCGGATGAAATCCCGCTCCGGGGGTTGGCTAGAAGTTCACACTACTGAGGACTCTTCATGTGGCACTGATTGAGTCCCCACTAAAATATTATTCCTCTCATCTTCTACCGCATAAGGGTTGTAATCCGATACATATTCTTCATCTATATCACTCTCATATTAGGAATCTCATATTATCACAAATTATAACAAACTCCAAGCTTAGCACAAGAGCTCTCAATGGGACTAAGTCTCGTCCCCATGGACGGCGCGAAACTGATCTCGTCTAAAAATATTTTAGAACGTTTGTTTATCACAAGCCAATTTCTTATTTAATTTTGAGTTCAATTATTGTGGGGACACGAGCGATATACGAGGTTGGGCTCACAATGTGTGAGCTTACGTCATCGGGAGAGCGAAGCTCTACTTTGGTTTTCACTATGATAATCAAAGGATACAAGTACAATCAAGGGATAATGATAACCCGAATGAAAACGGTACGAAAAACGATCGAATCCACTCCGTCGCGACCGGAGAGGGGGGAGTCGCGACTTTGTGACACAATCTCGCGAGTGCAGCCACAAAGTCGCGAGTGGTGAGTTGAGTACGCACGGCTAGCCATGTGGTCGCGGCTCAACAAGCAAAAAGTAGCGAGTCACACAACATCAAAAAGTCGCAACTCCAAGGTGAAACAAGCTCCCACGACTTTATGACAAAAAGTCACTAATAATACAAAATGTCACGGGTCATGGGGCTGAGTGCATGTAGTCCCAACATTGTGGCAAAAAGTCGCGACTAGGCCAAAAACTCGCAAAAACCGGGATCTTGTATTTATAGTAAAATTTGGCCCAATAAGTCAACTTAAGGTCCAAAAGCCCAATCTTAGTCAAATTAGACCAACTTACTTAGAAAATATCCAATTAAACAGGAATAAGTATCACAGCATCCCGGAACTTCGAGAATGCACCCCGATTGAACATTAGTAGCACATAGTGTAGAGAAAATACCCGAGAATACTCTTTACCAGTTCATCGTCTCCAAATGCTTAGGAGATAGCAAAACAATATCACTTTAGGTCGCCAACGAGCTTTCTGAGTGCCAAATTACAAAAATACCTCTGGCATCATTTCCGACAGAAATCATTCAAAACAACTCAAAACTCCATCAGAATTCTCATACGGGGGCCTGGCATGGCCAAATTACGAGACTACCCCCAAAATCACAGTGCTTAATAAATATAATAGAAAATCAAATATACTATTTAGCCACGTCAGACGAGCCCCGGGAGTATTATAATTACATAAATAACCTCAGACAATATCAGTTGGTTTCATATACCTAGACTATTATGCATTGGTCTTTACTTTTACTTATTGAACTTATTTTGCATCTCTAGCTTGTTATCTTCGTAGTAGTTTCATTTAAAACAATAAGCCATTTAGTAGTCATGAATTTAAGAATGAAAAATGAAATGAACATATAATGAGAAAATGTGGAGTATTGTGTTGGACTTGAATTAACGTAGTTGGGTGTGACTATGTAGTTCATAATGAATAAAAAATATGAAGTTCATTAATAAAGTGACGTGTGTACTCTTCCTACAAAGTCTTCCCGCACTTTTACCATTTCTTAGTTCATGGAGTTTATGGAGGTTATGGGTGAACATGTGTTACTATCTTCCAAGTTTTCAAATCTATAAATATTAACATTTCATTTATTTTCTTTGTACAAAGTCTATACATTTTGTTTGTATTGTTAGTTTACTATTTAAAGAACAATTTTTGTTAATGATTTCACTACCATGTCATTACTTTTTTAGAATGAGTTTTCTTTATAGTCCCTATGATATAACAAACATGTGGTCGTATCCCAAAGTTTAAGAATTGATGAAAATGCAATATGAAACTTTGAGGAAAATAAATTGAAAACAACGTCTTCTCGATTTTAACAGTGTCTCTGACGCCTTCACTATCGATTGACATTTAATTCGGGATTGACTTATGTTTGAGTTCTTTCTCGTTGAATGGTGTTGCATTTTTTATGGGAATGAAAGCGATCGATCGAACTGGTTAACCGACTGAACTGAGTCAAAAATTTAAAATAAATTAAATAATTTTGTATTTTTTCTATATTAATAATATAATTCATTTTTTATTATGGTACTAATCTGATATACTGAAAGTAAGGCACATCTGATATACTAGTCGGTACCAAATTTTAATACATTCATGATTTTATTTTAATGATTTTTAATAATTTTTTACTAACCAAATATTCATGACATTATTTTCATGATTTATAATAAGTTTTAATCAACGAAACAGATACGAACCGACGTCTAACAATCCACTTTTTTTTGAAAAATCTAAATGAAAATCTATTAACTTAACTATTTAAGACCGTCAAATCGGTAAACAGCCCGTTTAAATTTTAAAGGTCCGAACTAAAAAAACCGGGATCCGATCTTACTATCTCGTATCGCATGGTACATACCAAAATACATGCATCACCCGGTATATGGGTCAAATCGGACCGGTTGATTATGACTTAGGTTTAATTAATGCATAAATTTATGGCGACGGGTCAAATCGGATGGGTTGGATGATTTAAGTGACGATCGGCGCATTCCAAGGATAATCGATCGACAAGAAGAATGCAAGGATCGACAATCATTTAAGCCAGCGGTATTCACGTATGTCGACGGCTGCGAGTGTCGATCGGCATCTGGTAGCGCATGGCCGACCAGGACGGTTTCTCACGGTCGACATGGTCGGCAAAAATGTGCAGAATATCAACAATGGTTGCGTCACCAATCTCATACATCACCACACTACTTTTTGGCACTAAAAGTCATTAATCAACTCGAGGACGACTAATAAGACATGAGCGGATCCTAATAAAGGTTTTGTAATTAAATATTCATCTCCAACACCTATAAAATGGGGATAGAAGAGATGAGAGGGACAAGCTCTGAGTTTTGACAAGTTCTGAACGTTCTAAGAAGTTCTGCAAGTTCTGTATTATGTAACCCATTCTCCTTAGTGATATTTTCTCATGGGTTTGGTGCCCGATAGTTCTCCTTGGTTTGGTACTCCTTAGTGATAGTTCTCGGGTTTCGCACATATAATTCTCCCGTATTTTCTATTACGGCAACCGATTTCCATCGATTCGCACACACAATTCTTCGTAATATGAAGGAGTATCGATTTCTACCCTTTACAGGTTTTTATACTATTTAAACTAGAATAAACATTGAGGATCATAATATGAATAATAAAGACATATGGGTTATATTGATGTGCTCACGAGTCATATTGAGACACATTGAATATTGAGGACCTGTTTTGCAAAAATATGAAATGTAAGAGGCTGATTTTGCCAAACCGGAACTACGGGGATCACAATTGTTACAATAAAAAAACTTTAAGTATCAAATTTGTGAAAACCATGAAACTAGCTCGACACACAAATTTGGTCCTCTTATTGTTTCTAGGTGCAAGTATGAGAGAAGGGTAATTGAAGGAAAAGAAGTAATTTATTTTCAAAATGAATGAATGGTTTAGTATAAAGAAGCAATTCAAAAGAGAAACGAATGGTGATAGATGAAAAAACAACTTTAGGGTAAATATGTAATTGAATAAACACTCCATCCCCCTCCTGAAGCAGTTGTTGATCTGTAGGTCTTGCCTTCGTTAGCAAGAACCAAAACACTCCAGCAGCAACATATTATTCACAAGCTTATCCTCCACAACACCAAAAAAACGACACAACGAGTGGAATGGTTAGTGGAGCGAGTCGAAAAAGAATACTTTATGCGAGTAGACAAAATTGAGGTTCCTTTACAGTCCAATTAATTCCAGTCATAAAAGTAATGTGGAAGCAAGTAAAGCATTCTCTTCCCAGCCTCTGATAAACACCTCCACGGGTGACAAGGACCCTATCAAGAAGGTCATTGACTCATCTTCTCCTTTCTTCATATAGCACAACGTTGTGCCTGAATTTGTAGGAGGAATGTTAAAAATGAACGAATGACTTTAGGGTAAAAAGTAATTGAAAGAAAGAAAAGAATGGTTGCAAAATGAACCAATGGTTTTAAGGAAAAAGGCAATTGAAAAGAAAGAAATGAATGGTTTCAAATGAAAGAACAAATTTAGAGAAAAATGGAAAGTGTGAAAGGAGAAATAGTATTACAAAAGGAAAATTTGGGTGAGCTAAATTGAAAGTAAGTTAAGAAATATATGATTTTAGTAAAAACTGTGTTATAGCGGGAAACTACTAGATGGGATGAGATGATTTTATTACCCACCCACATTACTTCTCGGTCCCATCGACCTTTCGAAATTTTGGTCCTCACATTAGGAAGTATGGTAAGCAGAGTGAACAACCCTAAAATCATAATGTGTCAAGTAGAATCTTGGGATACGTTCAAGAAAGGGTATCTCGAAGGAAGTCATAAACAAAATAATATGAAATAACACTTTGGTAAGGGTCGCATGCTAGTATCACTCTTGATCACGTTAGCCAAAACATATAAGGCATGTCTGAGAATAAATTACAATAATTATGTGAATAGGAGTCGAGGAAATAAATGTCGGGTCAACAAACACGAAGGGACCCAAGTAGCGCCTCCGGCATTCGGGGAGGGAGATCATACGGCGTGTCACGTCGAATAACTGCTAATGGTTGGACTGAGTGAGACTGAGACATGCTACTGGACATGGAAAACTCCGCTAACATAACGAAAATGCATATAATGGAAATCAACAATGTCCTATGAAATCAACGTTGTTTTATTCTGATGCTTGATTTAGAATTTGAAGATTCTATTATTGGTAATTCGAAGAGTTTTATAGATCATGTTGGTGATGAGGAGTCATAGGCGGGATAGAGGGTGTCGAGTCATCTGTTGTGCCATTTTGTTCTCCTTAAGCATGTTATGTTTCTTTCGACTTGCAAACAATAGAATATACCCTAAAACATGACGCAATGTTTGTTCGCTAATTTCGTTTTGTTAAGATTATATGTCGTCGATGTGCTAAATTTATGTGGAATTTGAATGTCGGGAGAAAAATAAAGAACAAGTTTGTTCAATAGATTATCACGATAAGCACCAAGTTACATATATCAAGACAATCTTGAGCAACCATAACACTACAAAAATAACAAAAGTTCGCTATGCAAAACCTTTGCAACTTGTCTTTACTAATGCTCTTTTTCGCATGCTCAAACATGTTCTTCGGATTATATATTAATTGAAGCTCACTCTCATGTAGGTATTGCAATTTGGGTTATCCGCCTAACTACCCGTTGGATAATCGCCACCCGTTTAAGGTGTATTTGGATGGTTAAACAGTTATAGATCTACGATGGGTTGTAAAATTACTTACATACCTTAAACAGGCCGGATAGTCGTTTTGCATATATCCGCCCCTATCCACATGGTTAACCGTATACAAAATTATTACTTGTTTATTGATATTGTCAGGGGGTATTTGTGTAATTTAGATCACCCGGGAACCTTTTGGCACGTTTCCAAGGTATTCTGAATATTTCGAGATAAATGATGTCGAGGGTATTTTCATAATTTGAACACCCCTGGGTTCGATCAGTATATTGACTATGATATTTTTGGTAATCTGAGATGATTTCGAGTTGGAATGACGTAGGAGGTATTTTCGTAATTTGCACACCCCGGGTCCGATTGGTGGGCTGATTATGGTATTTTCGGTATTATGAGATGATTTTGAGTCGGAACGACGTCGGGGAATTTTTGTAATTTGGACACTCTAGAGTCCAATCGGTATGCCCACTAAGGTATTGTCGACACTTTTGAGGTATCTTTGTCATTTTGGACATCCAGGGGTATACGGAGGGTTTTTGGTAAGTCACAAGTATTTTTGGATAATTTCGGGTCAGAATGGCGACATGTGTATTTTCGTAATTTGGCGCCCGGAAGACGTTACGACATATATTTGGTGATATTTTGGATATCTAGTGAGTATTGTTGAGATAGATTCATGTCGAGTGTATTCTTGCTTCTTTTCATAGATCACGGGTCGATCGAGAGGCATCCCGAATAATCGGGGACATTACGGTTGATATCCTGTAGACATCACGGGTGCTGTTAGACAAACTTGGTCAAATCGAGCCGGATTGAATAGGACTAGGCTTTTGACCCATAAGTGAGTTATTGAGCTTGAATTCTCTATAAATACAGGTCTCTCGTCACTTGAGAAGGGTTGGAATCATATACGGAGTTCAAGTAAGAGCCGGAGTTCAGAAATCTAGCTAATGCAAAAATCCGAGGGGAATTTGCACCCTACAAATCCACGGTGAATTTTGTGTTGGAATTGTGTTACAGAATCAAAAATCGATCAGAAATCAGGCTAAGGCGAAAATCCGAGGGGAATTTGGACCCTACAAATCCGTGGTGAATTTTGTGTTGGAATTGTGTTGCGGAATCAAAAATCGATCAGAAATCTGGCTAAGGTAAAAATCATAGGGGAATTTGTACTCCAAAAAATGGAGGTGAATTTGCATTTCAAAAAATGTAGGGGAATTTGCATTCCAAAAAATAGAGGGGAATTTGTATACTAAAAAATATAGATGAATTTACACTCCAAAAAATGAAAATGAATTTGTACTCCAAAAAATGGAGGAGAATTTGCACTCCAAAAAATTGAAATGGATTTGCACTCCCAAAATTGTAAATGAATTTGAACTACTAAAAAATAGAGATGAATTTACATTCCCAAAATTGAAGATGAATATGCAATACCAAAAAATAGACATGAATTTTGTTATCGTCGCTAAAAATCAGCAATAACAAAATTTAGACTCCCTTTAACGGGTAGAGGTCGAATAAAAGTTTAATACGAGAACAAGAAGAAAAAGACACGATTTTTATAGATGGAAAACATTTCTGTAAAAGAAAGGATAAAAAACCACATCGGCCGTAGCCTTTGAATCCACTATTAACGATCAAGTTCGTCGATTTACAATAGGAGAACACGATGTAGAAAACAAAAGGAAAAAGATCATCTTTTGGTGGGCATAGTCGTAGGTTTCCCTAGTGAAAAAGAAGTGAATGGCAGCCTCCTTCTTTAGGTTATCAATAAAACCCTCCTTTAGGTCTACCGTCAAAACTCCCTTCATTAACACTTTTATCATATTTGTATAAGTAATTAGTCCATCTCAATTATAACTCACTAGGCCCATCAATAATGAAATCTAATAAATAATGACTCATTAATCTCTAAATTAATGGCCCATTAATCTCCAAATTAAGCATAAGGATCCACTAAATAAGTAACCCGATCCAAATACCACGAAATGCTATAAGTCATATCAAACATCAAAATATCTCGAATTGCTTCATTTCTCGACTCGGGAATGACTATATAGAAATATATGTATCCTCGAATAATAAATTTTTCATGACGATATGAGAAGTCCCCTGATTTGCGTAGTCGAAAGATTCGAGTACACAAATCACAAATTTGCCATGAGAATATTGTTGCAATAAACTCACAATAGTATCATCGCATTTTGTTACTGACATTATGCTTCTCCAAAATCTCTATCTATGAACTCTATAAAAGTTTTCGATGACTTCTTGTTTTATATGTTCTTTTTAAAATTTCTGACTATCGATAAGACCCCTGGTATGTGAGAATATCTCGATATTTCCAAATAAAGGACTTCACAATTCCTCGTATAACAAGTATGATTACCTGAATGCAAATAAAATATTCCTCGTTGTTGGGCACTTTTACGATAAATGTAGTTATAACTGAGAGTCCTCAGTCATAAATAAAATTCAGTGAAGTCAACACCATAAGATAATCATTTGATCATCTTTGTAGTAAATGAAAATACCCGATCATAAATAACAAAATCTATATCGTAGGACCATCAATTGCTCATAAATAACGAAATCCATAACGTAAATGAAATTACCAGAGCGTTGATAACGAAATGCGGTGATTGGACCATCACTTGGAAAGTTTAACAAATGAAGTCATGCCATAACGTGGCTTCATAATTTCTCCGGTTAATAAATATTGTTCTTCTTATCGGAAATAACACAATATTCCTGCTATTATGAGAGAAGCCTAGCAGAGCAATGAAAGTGAAATTGCGGGTATTGTTTCGAAGAAGCTCACTGCCGCAAAGATTTTAGAGGATGTTCTTAACCTTCTCATCTGACAATAAAAATAATAAAGAAGCTCCAGAGCGGACATGGTGAAAGCTCATACTCCTAGAAAAAGAAGAAACAAACTTACAGATATAAAATCTTCGCTTTTGTAATCTCTCTCGTTTTTGTATTCCCTGTCATATATTGAAATTTTCTATCATTTCTTTTCAATATATGTGATCACTTTAAAAAAATCACTTTAAGAAAACTCTAACTCTGAAAAATCTGAATCGAAAAGTTAACCTGCGAAATAATAATAACTTTTCATATGATTAAGTTGTCGATTAAAGATATATAATCTTTCGGCATGATTTGAATCCCAAATATTCCCGAGCATTGGTAAGAATCCCAAATAATCACAAAAAGTTTTACGATAATTCCGAGAATGGGTAAGAGTCCTCAGTCATCATAAAATTTTGTTGAATGCAAACCATAAGGCGAGTATTTGGCCATTTTGATTGTTTATCTAAGTGAAAACCATAAATACGATCACAAATAATGAGGGTTGATATCGTAGGGTTATTCCCCGTCCATTGCAATAACAATCGAAAATGTCCGATCTTTTAATAGATTTCACCCTTCGGTGGTGATAGATTGCTAACCACACAAACATGTGGTTTAATAATTTCTTTCTCCGACAAGAACGGGATTATTTGCGATGAACTTCTTGAGCGAGACACTTCAATTAAAATAACTTGCCATCGGATTATCTTACTCTTAACGAGGCACCCCTCATTCACATTCATGTTTTCTTCGAGTATACACTTGCGCCTGGGATCATTACCATATAAACTTGCACCCGGGGTCATCATAGTGCCAACTTGCACCGCGGCATCACATTGTCCGGCCGGTATAAACTTGCACCCGGGGTCATCAAGGTGCCAACTTGCACCGTGGCATCACACTGTCCCGCCGGTATAAACTTGCACCCGGGGTCATCATGGTGCCAACTTGCACCGCGGAATCACACTGTCCCGCCAGTATAAACTTGCATCAGGGATCATCACGGTGCCCACTTGCACCGCGGCATCACATTGTTATCGCTCCTAAAAATAGGCAATAACAAAATTTAGACCCCCTTTTATGGGTATGAGTCCTATGAAAAAGTAATACAAAAGCAAGAATAAAAAGACACGATTTTTATAGGTGGAAAACCTTTCTGTAAAAGAAATGATAAAAAACCACCCCGGTCGTAGCCTTGGAATCCAATATAAACATCAAGTTTGTAGATTTACAACAATAAAATAAGATGTAGAAATCAAAAGGAAAATATCATCTTTTGGTGGCCATAGTCGTAGGTTTCCCGGCCGGAAAAATGAAATGAATGGCCTCCTTTAGGTTATCAATAAAACCCTCCATTAGGTCTT
Organism: Utricularia reniformis; assembly: GCA_009725065.1. NCBI lineage: Eukaryota > Viridiplantae > Streptophyta > Magnoliopsida > Lamiales > Lentibulariaceae > Utricularia > Utricularia reniformis. Next base: position 281,661 of record RWGZ01000355.1, on the reverse strand, counting down.
CAATCACACCTCTCCTCCTTAACACTTTAACCATGTTTATATAGGTGATTTGTTTAGCCCAATTATAACTCACTAGGCCCATCAATAATAGAATCTAATAAATAATGACACATTAATATCTAAATTAGGCACAAGGGTCCAGCAAATAAGTAACCCGATCCAAATACTACGATAAGCTATAAACAATTGCAATCATCAAAATATCTCGATCTGCTTCATTTCTCGACTTGGGAATTAATATATAGAAATATATGTGTTCTCGAATAATAAATTTCTCACGGTGATATCAGAAGTCCCCTAATTTGCGTAGTCGAAATATTCGAGTACACAAATCATAAATTTACCCTGAGAATATTGTTGCAATAAATTCAAATAGTAGTATGACATTTTGTAACTGAATATACGAGGCATAAGTGAATAAACATATCTCAAATAAATAAATATTACTGATTGAATATCATCATCTTTTGAAACTTCATATATACTTCTAAAATAAAGAGTGGTGATATTATCTTCTTATAACTGAATCTGGCATTATAATTCTCCAAAATCTCTATCTATGAACTCTATAAAAGTCTTCGATGACTTTTCTTTTCATATGTTGTCTTTAATATTTCTGATAGTTTTCGATAATCGATAACACTCCTGGTATGTGAGAATATCTTGAAATGCCGGAATAAACGACTTCACAATTCCTCGTATAACAAATATGATTTTCTGAACGAAAATAAAATATTCCTCATTGTTGGGTACTATTACGATAACTCTAGTTATAACTGAAAGTCCCCAGTCTTAAATAAAATTTAGTGAAGTCAACACCATAAGGTAGTCATTTGATCATCTTGGTCGTAAATGAAAATACTCGATCATAAATTACGAAATCCATGTCGTAGGACCATCAATTGGTCATCTTAATCATAAATGAAATTACCCGAGCATAGATAACGAAATGCATGCCATTGGACCATCACTTGACCAGTCTAACAAATGAAGTCATGTCATAACGTGGCTTATAATTTCTTTGATAATTAATATTATTTTCCTTAACGTAAATAACACAATATTCCTTCAAGTGTGAGAGAAGCCCGGGAGCGCCATGAAACTAAAATGGCGGGTTTTGTTTCGAAGAAGCTCACCGCCGCAGAGGTTTTAGAATATGTTCTTAACCCTCCTCCTCTGACAATAAAAACAATAAAGAAGCTCCAGGGCGGACATGGTGGAATGTCAAACTCCCAAAAAAAGAAGAAATAAACTTCTTGATATAGTATCTTCGCTTTTGTAATATCTCCCCTTTTTGTATTCTCCGTCATATATAGAAATTTTCTTTCATTTATTTTCAATTTCTCTGATCACTTTAAGAAATCTAACTCCAAATAATCTGGATCGAGAAGTAAACCTCTGTTATAATAATAACTTTTCATATGATTAGGTTGCCGATTAAAGATACATAATCTTTCGGCATGATTTGAATCCCAGATATTCCTGAATGCGGGTAAGAATCCCAGATAATCATAGAAAGTTTTTACGATAATTCCGAGCATGGGTAAGAGTCCCTAGTAATCATAAAATTTTGTTGAATGCATACCATAAGGCGAGTATTTGGCCATTTTGATCGTTTATCCAAGTGAAAACTATAAATACGATCACATATAATGATGGTTGATATCGCAGGGTTATCCCTCGGCGATTCTCATCACAATCGAAAATGTCTGATCTTTTAGCAGATTTCGCCTTTCGGGGATGATAGATAGCTAACCACGCAAACATGTGGTTTAATAATTTCTTTCTCCGACAAGGAATATCATTTGCCATGAATTCCATGAACAAGGATATCTCAATCGTGCAAACGACATTTGGTATTTCTCATACAAATGTGTTCTCGAGGAAGTTGCATTCTCACTGAGTATAAACTTGCATTCGAGATTATCTTATTCTTAACGAAGCACCCCTCATTCACTTACATGTTTTCTTCGAGTTTACACTTGCACCCGCGATCATCGCACCTTACCTTCGGTATAAACTTGCACCCGGGGTCATCACACTTTCCCTCCGGTATAAACATGTACCCGGGGTCATCACACTTTCTCTCAGGTATAAACTTGCACCCGGGGTCATCACATTGTCCCATCGGCATTGCACCGTGGTCATCACGGTATAAACTTGCACCGCGACATCACACTGTCCCATCGGCATTGCACCGTGGTCATCATGGTATAAACTTGCACCGCGGCATTACACTGTCCCATCGGCATAAACTTGCACCCGAGCTCATTACGGTGCCAACTTGCACCGCGGCATCACATTGTCCCGTCGGTATAAACTTGCACCCGAGGTCATCACGGTACCAACTTGCACCGCGGCATCACATTGTCCCGTCGGTATAAACTTGCACCCGAGGTCATCACGGTGCCAACTTGCACTGTGGCATCACATTGTCCCATCGGTATAATTACGAGAAAGTTTCACAAAACGTTCTCGTATTATACTTTAATTCGACCTCTACTCGTAAAAGGGGGTCTAAATTTTGTTATTACTGATTTTTAGCGGCGATAACAAATTTGCATTGCCCTAAACCGCTAAGAATTTTCGAGGTGAACAATATTTTTCGCCGGTGAATATTGTTTCCGGTAGTGAATAGTGTTTTGAGATGATTAATAGTAAATCTGTGGTGGATAGTGTTTCTGGCGATGAATAGTGTTTTCCGCGTTTGAATAATGTTTCGTGGAAGACCCCTCGTATCAGAAATATCATCCAGTCCTTTAGAGATTTCATATTTATTCAGTTGTTCGTGGTTTTGATAGATCATTTATTTTGAGTACGGAGAAACGTACTACAATCGGATTTTCAGTGGTGAATTTGCATTTGGAGGTCAAGTCTTCGGTGAATTATTGCAATGAATAGTGATTAACTATTTTCATCCCAGTATTTTTTATCGAGCTCATTTATTGCCCCAGATTGACTTTACATCATTTATTTTGATAAAAACCATATTTTGTAATGTTGAACTTTATTATAGTAAAACACTAGGTAGTGTTTCGCTCTCCCAAGGATATAAGCTCACACATTGTGGATCTAACCTCGTAATTCTCTGTGTCTTAACAACACCAAAAAAATGAGAATTAAAAAAATTATTCAATTAAATAATTGAATTATTTGAAGACAAGATTATTTATTTTACATTACATATACTATTTGATGAGAACTCTAGGACCCAGTACCCTGCAATGGATGAGGCCCAATAACGACTGGGTCGACCCATGTGGTAAAAGCGAACTTGTGCAGCCCAGTAGTATGCTTAAGATAAAATGACCCGATGATCCGCGAAGGGACCGAAGATAACCTTGGCGAAATAAAACGGTTTCTGACAGCTGGCCCCATGGTTTGGTCCAAACGGTTACAAACCCACGCATCCCACGCTTCGGGCCTCCACACGTTTACCACGCCTCTGGCCAGATCATGCAGACCACGCAGACCACGCTTCGGTCCCGGCCATGTTTTACATCGCGCGACAACAACCTCTAACAAACCTGTCAGAAGCAGTTACAGAGCGTGGATTACACACGCCCCCAACTCTATAAATACAGAGCACAACGACGGAGAAAGCATGACCTTTTGGGCGCATAAAAACATGCCGTTACCCTGCCGGAGTTCTTACTGCTTTCTTATACCTTGTTATCTTCTTAAAGCCTTTGCTGTATTCTGTAATGAATTATTCAATTAGTAAACAGGCTAAGGGCTTATCTCGCTCTTAGTCAAGTGGTTTTTTCCCCATTTCTTGGGGTTTCCACTATAAATTTCCTTGTCTCGCTGTTGTTTACATTTTTAAATCGTCTTCCCATCAAAACAAATCATAATCGAGTTCGTTTCTAAACGAACCGGACGACTGTTGGTACCTCCTAAAAAGGGACCATAACAATTTGGCGCCGTCCGTGGGGACGATTCTCTAATCCCATTTGAGGTTTCTACAAGGGATAGGATAATCAAAGACATGGCAACTGGAACTTTGACGAATGATAGTGATGTGCTTCCCGATAGTCTCCCAGCACCAACATTCACTATATAGGATCTGGAAGCTGTCGTCAGGAAGGTGGTACTAGAAATTACGTCGGAGTGAAGTGGGACAGAACCACCGGCTATTTCAAGCCCTGTTCCAAGAAGTAGAGGGTGCGAGATCGACCCTGTTGAACGTAGCACTGATGATGAGGAAATCATCAAGCGCGGCGTAACGACGAGAAGACTGAGATATCGATCCACTCCTCCTCCCCCAGCCAGGGCTCCAACTCCCGCTCCTAGGAATAACCATGAGCATATACAGCGACGAATCGACGAGCTCACTAAGGAGTTGGAGAGTATGCGTGCGCTGAAGGATTGCGAACCTAATCTGGGGCGCAATCCTGGTTTACTCAACAGAACCATGGAGGCCCAAATCAGGCGAAATAAGGATGATGACTAGTGGCATAATCTGCATGCGGTCCAAGCGTCATCCCAACAATCTGAAGGCGTGTCCGCCGCCTTGGGAGATTTGATGCTCCCCTTTTCCGAAGAGATCTAGGCGGCAGTCCCAGATCGGCATTATCGCAACCCCGAGGGGTTGCCGACGTTTCACGGTGACGGTGATCCGATCGATCACATTACTGATTTTGAGTTACGCATGGGAACAGTTCAGGTCTCAGATTCACCGAAGTGCCGCATCTTCGCGGCAGGATTACAAGGCGACGCCCGAACATGATTCAAAAATTTTCCGGCCCGATCCATACAGTCGTATGGCGGATTTATTTTGGCTTTCTCCGAGCAGTTCGATCCAAATGTAGGACCGCCTAGAAGCAGGCAGGAACTATATCAGCTGAAATACATCCCGGCCAAAATGAGTCTTCGGTCCTTCATGGAGAAATTCAATAGGACCGCCCGGGGCATCAAGCTTGAGCTCTGGGACAAGATTGATATTCTACAGGAGGTCTTGGGACCGTGCGGCCTTTTGGCCAATTTAGTGAAGAGCCCGCCATCCACTTTGGGAAAAGTTCTTCAGAAAATCAACAAGTATATTAAGGTGGATGAAGCGCTTGGGCTAGGCTTTCGGAAACCTAGCGGGAATTCTGAGCCAGCAGGTGATCATTGGGCTTCCTACCCTAAGAAGCAGTCACGAGAAGTAGCGGTTGTAGATGAGAAAGAAGTCCCCCCGAAGAAGGAGGACGATCGTTTGTATTGCGAACTACATCATAACCGCGATCACCCAACTTTGAAGTGTCCACTGTTGAAGGAGACAGTTGCGGAAATGAATAAAGAAATGCCCAACCGGAATGGTCATAAGGGCAAGCGAGCTGAATCCCCCCAAAAGGGCATCAAGGTGACGACCTTCACAGGCCGCGGGGAAGGGATAATCGGGGACAACCCCGAAACTATAATGATCGGACGGAGGACCGACGACCTCCTCCTCCAGAACAAGACAGAGGCCAACACGGTTGAGAGAACCGTGGTCAGGGCCGAAGAAGAAGATGGCGGGGCCGTGGCGGCAGAGCCCCACAAAACGAGGGTGGAAGACAGAAGCAGGTCGCTCCTCCACCCGCTGAAACGAATGCCCAACCTCCTCAAAATGAGGCGGCACCCAGGGAAGTAGCCGGAGATATTTATGTTAGCTCCAGTGGTTTGAAATTAAATTAATCGGTCCGGGACCAAAAGAGGACAGCGCGCGGAGACTCTGCCGAGAGCTACGAATCTGTGGCGATGGTTAAGTATGATCCAGCTGAGTGGTCCCCTCCCTTCGGGGAGGACATCACTTTCACTATGGCCGATAAGGAAAGGATTATCGATCCATGCGATGATCCCCTTACCATTACTGGAATCATTGGGAACCGTCGGGTCCACAGGATCTTAGTGGACACCGGGGCTTCGTGCAATTTGATGAAGCTCGAAGTTGCTGAAATATTGGGAGATGCTGCTCATGACGTCCCGATCGCTAATATAACTCTCTGGTCATTCGACCAGAGAAGAGTCATTCCATGTGGGAAGATTTTATTCCCAGTTACCTTTGGAGAACCATCTAGGGATCGATCGGAGGATTTGGAATTCATTGTCGTTGAAGTCGACTTGGCTTACAACGTCATTATTGGACGGACCGGCCTCAGTAAGTTTGAGGCAGTCCATTCTACTTATCATATGATGCTCAAATTCCCCATTCACGGAGTTATTTCTGTAAAGGGGGATCAAAAAGTAGCTAGACAATGCTACATGAGCTCGTGCCGAATATTGGCAGCCGTTAAGAGGGCCCGGGTGGATTTGCTGGAAGAGCCGCCGCACCCGAGGCAAGAAATGGAACCCGTGGGGTTCAAGTTGATTAATCTGGTTGAGGATGACTCAACCAAAACTACTCGTATAGGGGCACACTTAGCCCCTGCTTTTGAAAAGGAGTTGATCCACCTGCTGAGAAGCCATATGGATATATTCGCCTGGACCCCAGACAATGTTCCGGGGATTGACCGATCCGATAGTGAGCATCAGATCAACACCGAGCTTGGAACGAAGCCTGTTAGGCAGAAGAGGAGACGTTACTCTCCCGATAAAATTGAGATCATCCGGGCTGAGGTGAACAAACTGCTACGGTCAGGATTCATCAGAGAAATCCACTATACTGTATGGGTTGCAAACACGGTAGTGGTCTCCAAGACAGATGGGAAATGGCGTATGTGCATCGATTTCACCGATGTTAACAAAAGCTGTGAGTCGGATCCCTCCCCTCTGCCGCACATTGACCGACTAGTAGATGCTGTGTCTGGCAGCACAATGATGAGTACCATGGATGCTTACTCCGGGTACCATCAAATCTTCCTGGCTGAGGAAGATCAGAAGAAGTCATCATTCATGACCAAAGATGGCGTTTATTGTTATGTGGTTATGCTGTTCGGTCTGAAGAACGCTGGAGCAACATATCAAATGTTGGTCAACAAAATCTTTAGAGATCTGATCGGCCATATGATGGAAGTATATGTTGATGACATGATTGTTAAATCTATAAATGATGAAGATCATATTTCTTATTTGTCTCGTTGTTTCGAAGTATGCCGCAAATATAAGCTCAAACTTAATCCAAACAAGTGCTACTTCAGGATCCGAAGTGGAAAGTTTTTACGATATTATGTTTCAGAAAAAGGCATAGAGGTTAATCCTTAGAAAGTGCAGGCTATCATCGATATGCAACCTCCAAGAAACAAAAGAGAATTTCATAGGCTTACTGGCCGTCTCGCTGCGTTAAGCAGATTTATTTCAAAATCCACAGACCGAGCTTTGCCCTTTTTTAGAGTGCTAAGAAAAGCAAGTCATCTAGACTGGACCGAAGAATATGATCGGGCCTTTTCAGAGCTGAAGGCTTATTTAAGCACTCCCCCGGTGATGGTGAGTCCAACTTGTGACGAACCTTTGGGATTGTATCTTGCAGTATCAGAAGTTGCCGTCAGCGCAACTCTGGTGACCATCCAAGATGACGTTCATAGACCCGTTTATTATGTAAGTCATTCTCTGGTGTCTGCCAAAACCAGATACTCCACCTTGGAAAAATTCATGCTGGCTTTGAAGAAAGATGTATCCAAGCTGAAGCATTATTTTGAAGGCCGAACGGTTTATGTCTATACGGATCAACCTCTAAAGGTGGTCCTTAAACAAAGGATTTGAATGAGAGGTTAGCAAAATTGGCTATCAAACTCAGTGCTATGTATCTGGAATTCTTGCCCCGAAGAGTGATCAATGCTCATGTTCTAGCTGATTTTGTGGTTGAAATGACCCGATCGGCCATATATCTAAACCAAAAGGATGATCGTTGGACAGTCCATGTAGATGGGTCGACCTTCGGGGGAAGAGGGGCGGGCATTACCCTTAAAACACTACAAGGTGATCTTATTCATTCCGCAGTTAAATTTTCGTTTGCTGAAACAAATTATGTGTTGGAATACGAAGTTGTATTATCGGGAATGACACTAGCCCGAAAGATGGGAGTTAGCAAAGTTCAAATGTTTTCAGACTCAAAGTTAGTAGTAGAACAGTTCGCAGGGAGATTTGAAACTCATGATCCGATGATGAAATTATATTGTGCCAAAGTCCTGGAATTATCCAAAAGTTCAATGAATTTTCTCTTGACCACATGCCACGAGAACAAAATAAGGTTGATGACGCACTTGCTAGATTGGCCGCGGGCATACCTGACATAGAGTCGATCACTATTTTGGTCCATATCCAAGACCGACCTTCGGTCGAGATTTCAGTGAGCGAACAGTCAGTTGATTAAATTGGGACTCTATGCCATGAACTCCATGGCTTGAATATTAATGCTACTGAATCTCCTGGGGAACCCAATTTGATGGACCCCTTTATTAAATATCTTACAAACGGCTATCTTCCTGAAGACAAGTCTGAAGCCAGAAGAATAGAAGTCCGGGCTAAGAGGTTTATCCTGATTGATGGTCGAATGTTTAAAAATAGTTTTGAGGGACCGCTTTTGCGTTGCTTATCCCCTATTGAGGCTGAAGCCGTCATGATTTATGTTCATGCAGGGATATGTGGCATTCATTCAAGGGCTCGATCTTTATATCACCGCATCATCAGAGCTTGATATTTTTGGCCGACGCTGCTTGGAGATGCCAAGAAATACACTAAACGTTGTGCCATATGTCAGTACCATGCTCCAATCCCACAACTTTCCGGGGCTCCCTTATCGGTCACCCCATTGCCTTGTCCATTTGACAGATGGGGGATTGACATCCTCGGACCCTTCCCTCGGTCAATAGGGCAAAGGAGATTCTGTATTGTGGCAGTTGAATATTATTCGAAGTAGATTGAAGCAGAAGCAGTGGCCGTCATCTCAGAGAAGTTCGTCAAGCACTTCTTATGGAGATATATTGTGAGCCGTTTCGGGGTTCCCCGAGCACTCATATCAGATAATGGGACCCAATTTCGTGGAAAAACCATACGGGATTTATGCATCAAGTTGGGCATCACTCAGCATTTCTCATCAGTGGCCCATCCCCAAACTAATGGACTTACGGAGGTATCTAACAAGGTTATCCTTAAAGGATTGAAGACCAAGTTAGAAGATTTTGGAGGGAAATGGCCTGAACATATCTATGAGATCTTATGGGCATACCGAACTACACCTCGTTCATCAACCCAAGAATCACCTTTCTCATTGGTATATGGGTCCGAAGCAGTTTGCCCGGTGGAGATTGCCATCCGATCACCCCGGATATCTCAGTATGATGAGCATATAAACGGTGGAAAGAGATTATTGGATCTCGAGATTATCGAAGAAAAGATAGATGCGATTTACGCGCGGATGCGCCCTGATCAGCGAACTATGGAACAGACCCATAACAAGCGAGTCCTCCCAAGGAAATTCTTTGAAGGCGACCTCGTCCTCAGAAGTATAAAGGTGCAGAGGAATGTTGGAAAGCTAGACAGAAATTGGGAAGGAACGTATCGAATATCAAAGAAACTGGAATCAGGTGCGTATAAACTTGAAACATTGGATGGTGTAGAGGTCCCCCGAACTTGGAATGTCAAGAATTTAAGGCATTATTTCTTGTGAACCTTCGATTAATATGTTTGACTCAATAAATGTATATTCCTTTAAACGTAAGCAGAAAACAAGTAAGTGCAAAACAAACTGTTTCTAATTGAGTGATGGACCGATCTTGGAGTTGGGTAACTTAGGACGAATTTGGACTGGTGACCGAAGCTTCTTATCCGCAAGGCTCCCAACTTGTAGTGATCGCTCTGACGAGTCAGATGCTCCTGCACTTGCCTAGTCCCATGGATGAGTTGTGATTCTCCCAGAACTCATTACGAACTAAGACACCTTCTTCAACAACATTCATTCTTGGGAAACGGCCCTTGTACTTACGAAATCCGCCACGAAAAGAGGAATGGGGGAGTCAGCATATCGAAACACAAGTTCGGTCCTATCATGGGACATATGATGAACAAAAGTTTAGCCAATATAACCTACAGGACTTCAATAGAACCAAGGTTTGGCCGGAGCTTGTATGGACTCATGTTGAACTTGGACCGTACCTTTCCAATTCAGTGATGATCCCAATGACGGAATAAGAGTGATCCGCACACAATGTAAAACGACCGATCCAGTCAAAATTGACCTGAGTGAGCCAAACATAATATCCGGGACCGATGGGTTGGCACCCTATAAGCATCCCCGATCTTACACTTGGTGGTTAAAACACTCTCGTTAATACGAAACATATTAGTTCACTTAAAATGTCAATTACAATACTTTATTTTGACGATTAAAAAGATAGGAGTTGAGAGGGAAAAAATCTTATATTGAGAATAAGTAACAAAGCAGGGACAAAATACAGTTTGGATCTAACTACCCTGCCCATCCTCCTTATCTTCCATTCTGTGCTCCTGCGGTTCAGTCCGGGCCGCGAGCTGCCTCAACTCTTCTTCTTGATCGGCCACCTTCTGGTTGACCGCTTTATCCATCTCCTCAAAGAGGTAGAAGAAAGAGTCATCTTCTAAGACAGGTTCTTCCAAGGATGGAATTACCTGAAAGTTTCCATCTTTCTCAAGTGGCTCGATCGCCTTCCATCTTTCATCCGAAGGGGAAAGCCGGAATTGCTTAGCAACCTGATCTCGCATGTTATCCAGGTACTTAGCAATATACATCCCATGTATGTTATCCACCAAAGCAAATAACAAAGGGGACCGAGCGAAGCTTAGGACTGCTTCCTGGACCGAACCTTCAGCCAAAGTGCGGGTTCTGGTTAATTCTTCTTCCAAGTTCGTCTTCTCTTCTTGGGCCTGAAGGAGAAGCTCGTTGAGCTTATTCCTCTTCTCATGGGCCCGAACTTGAACTTGGTTAACTTCGTCTTCCTTGGCCCGCAGCTTGGCCTCCAGGTAAGAAATTCGGCCCTCATATGTTTTTTCTTTCTTCTCCAGCTCAGAGACTTTGTCTGCTAAGAGGGAAACTTCCGTCCCAGCTCTTAGCAGTTCATTATCCAATCGGTCCCGGTCCTCTCGTACCACGACCAACTCACTATGTTTAATCTCAACTTACCTTTTCGCAAGGTCAAGTTGATCCTGGACTTGTTGAGACACAACGTTGCCACCCTGGTTCTTTTCCACGGTGATGGTAGTTGTGAAAGCCTTCCTCAGCATCTGCATAGGACAATAATGTCAGAACATAAAGCTTCGGGCCTTAATGTCAAAGAAGATTACCTTAGTTGCGAGGTCGATGAAGCCCTCAATAATTTCTTTCCCAGACATGTCTGGTTGAACATTGTCTGGGTTCTGCTCCCCATAGAGGCAGAAGTCCCTTATGAAGGCACTCCTCCAGGAGGTCAGTTTCTTCTGTTTACTAAACCTATCCAGCAGGCCTAAGGCAATACCCCAGTCGGAGTTGGTCTTAGGACCCAAGGCAAGTTTCTTCAAAACGATCCCCTTATTGGGGACCGAAGCATTCCCCCCTTTCTGCAGTTTTTTGAGTTCCTTCGGGGAATCTGCTTCGGTCGCCCTCTTCCCTTTGCCTAAGGAGATCGGCGGTAGGGAGACTTTCGCCTTAAGGTTGGGACCGCGGAGAACATTCTCCACGGGAACGGCTCCCTGCAGCAATAAAGTAACTGTATCAGCACTAATGAAGGAATTATTTCCGATTTGGTAAAGGGTGGATAAGCTCAAAGAACGAATCCTAGCCATTATCACCTCTTCTACCACTCCAAATACTCGAAGTGTAGGCCCCTTTTGTAACGACCCGCCTTTCCGCTTGCACGATATTGTCCGTTTTGGACTAGGCTGACCCTAATGACACCCACCTAGTCCTCACGGCTTTACTTTTTCCCTAGCCCCCACACTTCCCAGTGGGTCACCCATCCCTGAATTGCTCCAGGGTGAGCACGCTTAACTTTCCAGTTGTATCGTTTGGCTTGCCACTTTGCTAGGGAAAAGGCCTCGTGCAATGGAAGACGAATCATTATACTTAACATACGATCATTCCCCATCTATAGCCGATATAGGGATTCGCCTAAGGTGCTCTCTCTCTCGCACCCCCGAGGGGACCTCACATTCACCCCTCCTTATGGACTCAGCGTCCTCGCTGAGGTTTGCCCCAACACACCGACTATAACCTGGGTCCTGCTCCGATACCAAATGTAACGACCCCCCTTTCCGCTTGCACAATATTGTCCGCTTTAGACTAGGCTGACCCTAATGACACCCACCTAGTCCTCACGGCTTTACTTTTTCCCTAGCCCCCACACTTCCCAGTGGGTCACCCATCCCTGAATTGCTCCAGGGTGAGCACGCTTAACTTTCCAGTTCTAACGTTCCGCTTGCCACTTTGCTAGGGAAAAGGCCTCGTGCAATGGTAGACGAATCACTATACTTAATCTATGATCGTTCCCCGTCTATAGCCGAGGTAGGGATTCGCCTAAGGTGCCCTCTCTGTCGCACCCCCGAGGGGTCCTTACACCTTTCCCGTTGAGGGTTGTCCTGTGCAACGCATGGTTAATGCGCCTGCGCTGGTGGTTTGGATCGGGGGGTTCCCTGACCCCGATGGAACCAGAGTGCTGATTCACTCTCCTCCGCACAACCCGTTGCTTCACGTTGTCCTTCAGAAGGACGGACCGAAGCAGCAGCCATACGCTTGAACCTTGAGCTAGGCATTGTTTCAGTTGAGTGTGCAAATTAAATGTATAAGGATCAGGAAAGGACGGAATGAAAATATCACTTCATACCCGATCCTTCTGACGGATCTGAACAAGAAAACATCCCCTTAGGGGCTGGGGCTCGAGTCCTACCCACGATGCCTATTTCTATCAACCTTTTCTCCCGAAGCAGTTCTGTTCGTTTAAGGTGTGCTTCGGGAGTAGGCAACATCACAAGTGTGTTTGCAGTGTCCGGACGGGAAGGGTTGAACCTGGTTCGGTCAAACTGGCCTATGCGTGGGTGAGTTATAAGTGGTCACACCTTTAACATATCCTCTTTTGGGACTGTTATCCACACATAACAAGATTCCCACGCATAGAGAGACTCTTCCTTATCAACTATAGTGCACTCTTTGGTGCGCACCGCTATATAATATAATTTGCGACATCCTAATAGACCCTTACCCCTTCGGGACCCTACCAAGAATAAGTTGAAAAAATGTTCCAAGGTCGGGGCCATGTTATGTTGGTGGCAATAGAAGATAAACGCCACTATATACACATAGCTACCCGGAAATAACGCAAAATTCTGGCAATGAATTTCCCTAAGTACGGCTGCTACAAAGGGATGCAGCGGCGGTCGGCACATTCATTTCAACCGGAAGGAAATAGGGAACATCTTCCCGTCCTTCCAGATATAATAATGAGCCAGAATCGAAAACCTAGACCTAAACTCTTCAATATCCATCTCAGACATGGCTGTGTATCTCATTTTATGAGGAGCTATGGTTTATACCTTAATAAAAATCGGTAGGAAATAGGTTTGAACGCGAAACAGAACAATGGCGCAGAGAGCTCGATTTGGGCGATTTCTTCCTTCACGAAATGACGATGAGGAGGAACAGTATCCAAAACCCTGATGTTATGGTCCCTTTTTAAGGGGTACCAACAGTCGTCCGGTTCATTCAACGAATGAACTCGGTTCTAATTTATAAAAGATATGGAGAACGATTAAAAGTTAAAATCAAAGTAAGAACACAGCATATATAGTGGAAACCCCGTAAAATGGGGTGAAAACCACTCGATCAAGAGCCGATAATGCTCTTGGTCTGCTCACTAATGAGAATAAGAGAAGTTTATACAAAGCAGGCTAATGAAAATGACTGAGTATAGAAAGCAGTAAGAATCTGGGCAGCGTAACAGTCTGTTCTTCTGCATCCAAAGGGTCCTTTCTTTTCCTTCGTCCTGCCCTGTATTTATAGAGTCGCCGGCGAGTGTAATCCACGTCCTGTAACTGCCTCTGACAAGTTTGTTAGAGGTTGTTATCGCAGGATGTAAAACGAGGCTGGGACCGATGCGTGGTCTGCGTGATCGGGCCCGAAGCATGATAAACGTGACAGGGCCCGAAGCGTGGAACGCATGAGCCTGTAACTGTTTTGTAACCGTTCGGACCGAACCGCGGAGCCAGCTGGCAGATAACGCTTATTTTTACTAAGGTTATCTTCGGTCCTCCGTGTTGAACATCGGGCCGGTCTTCTTAAAGGTGTAATTGGGCTGTGAGAATTCGTTTTGATTATTTAAATTGGCCCAACAGTTATCGGGCCTCACCCATTACAGGGTACCCGGTCCTAGAGTTCTCATCACCTGATTTAAATAGTAATCTCCCGACCAATTGTGAGCTGCCACGTAATATTATCACATGCGGTTGCAGTATAAACACACTCATCATGCCTGCTGAATAATTGAATGTGAAGAGGCGCAAGTCTAGATATTAATATTTAAAAGTAACATAAATGTACGTTATTGAATTTTAAATATAAATTAACTTCTTTAATTAACAAAGTGAAAGATAGCTCTCATGGATGCTCACCACAAGCAGGTACGGTCCTATATTCTCCCAAATGTATATAAACATTGCGTGGTCGGCCTTGTATCACCTCTACAATGGCAATCAAGCCCGAGGGGCTAGTGATGAAAACTCTACAACCAGGTAACCTGCAATGGATGAGACTCAATAACGACTGGGTCGACCCATGTGGTAAAAGCGAACTTGTGCAGCCCAGTAGTATGCTTAAGATAAAATGGCTCGATGTTCCACGAAGGGACCGAAGATAACCTTGGCGAAATAAAACGGTTTCTGACAGCTGACCCCATGGTTCGGTCCAAACGGTTACAAACCCACGCATCCCACGCTTCGGGCCTCCACACGTTTACCACGCCTCGGGCCAGATCACGCCGACCACGCTTCGGTCCCAACCACGTTTTACATGGCGCGACAACAACCTCTAACAAACCTGTCAGAGACAGTTACAGAGTGTGGATTACACACGCCCCAACTCTATAAATACATAGCACAACGACGGAGAAAGCAGAACATTTTGGGCGCGTAAGAACAGGTCGTTACCCTGCCGGAGTTCTTACTGCTTTCTTATACATTGTTATCTTCTTAAAGCCTTTGCTGTATTTTGTAATGAATTATCCAATTAGTAAACAGGATAAGGGCTTATCTGGCTCTTAGTCAAATGATTTTTTCTCCATTTCTTGGGGTTTCCACTGTAAATTGCATTGTCTCGCTGTTGTTTACATTTTTAAATCGTCTTCCCATAAAAACAAATCATAACCGAGTTCGTTTCTTAATGAATCGGACGACTGTTGGTACCCCCTAAAAGGGATCATAACACTTATAAAAATTTCTTAGATTAAAAAGCAGTATTAGTTCTAGATTTTTATCTCAGAGAAAAACATAGAATATTAAATAATTTTCATTACTGATATGCATATGTTTGTTAAATTCATGTTTAATTATGTTGTAGAGGATTAATTCCTTATTTTAAAATTTCTGAAAATTCTATAGCTTTGTCCGATATAATATTTTTGATTCATAAAACTTTTTTTTAATTTGATATTGATGTGTTTTATTTGTCTTGTTAAATATATTAAAAAATGTGATTCTAAAATAATTAATTTTGTTTTACATAAGTATATTTAACAATATAATTTTTTTAGATTAATAATTTATAAAATAAATTATAAGACAATGTTTAACCGTTAACTTTGCAATTTTGACGTGGATTGTTGGTGAGGTATGAACGATACATGATGGATGGGGCGAGAAAACAGATAGACAATTTCAATCAATGGTATAACGATATTCTCTAAACCCTAAACCACATACCAATATCATACCTTTCGGAATTTGAACTAAGAGAAAAGCATATTTGGTTTGCAACTATACAACCAATTCAAAGACAACCATGTCCACCCAAGGTTTATTCCCTAACTAACATTTTTTAAAATATACATTACCAAACTAATCTACTTTTTTTCTATTTCTCATATTAACACTTTTATCTTCTACTCTAGGTCATATATAAGTCAATTCTCACCAAAATTTTCATTATTTCACCCATAATATAACTCAATTCAATAAACTCAATATCACAATTCCAACTATCACAAGCCAATCAAAAAACTCTTTGGAGAAAATCAAAAGGTGAAAAACATTCTTCACAAATTCTAAATATGCATCTATTTCATTTTTTTGTCATCATTCATTTTTTTTTGCTTATATCTTTACATTCAATTTCACATTTAATTCTATCTATTTTGTCTTTTATATGATGTACAACTGAAATTTATGGTTTTTAATGTATTTTTTATTTAGTGATTCTCACATTCTATAGTTTTTACTTGATTCAACCTTATTTATTTATTGCTAGGTTTGCAAAACATTTGGAATGGATCCCAACCAATTTGCGAGTTCGGATCTAACTATTGCTCTTCAACTTAATACTTACGTATCACAGTTTCAACCACTTGGTTGAGTTGATATTAAAAATTGTGTTGGATTTGAACTTGTTCATAATCCTGAGCGGCTTATTGAAAAATGAAAATCAAGAAGAGATAAAACCACCCAATTTCAAGGTAGTATGGATCAAAGGAAATAAAAAACGATCTATATCGCATAAGGTTGTAAAGTGAAATTACTATATTATCTGTTGTTAACTTTAACTTTAAATTTTTAATGTCAATCCTAACGTGTATTTTGTTATTTTATTGAGTTTTTCGGTTTAATTTACTTTCGAATTTCGTATCCAAATACAATGTTAACGAAAAGTATGAAATACATTGTTGATGAAATAGTTATATCCATAACAACTTTAATTAATTTTATAGATTCAAATTAACAAAGTTGGTAGTTCAAATTGATTAAATAAATTAAAAAAATTAACATACTAATTAAATAATTGATTAAATTAATAAACTAATATTACGAACTACAACTTGTTTATAAGAAGGTAAAAATGTTAATATGATAAATAGAAAAAAAAGTAGGTTATTTAGTAATGTATATTTTAAAAAGTGTTACCGAATAAACCCTGTGGACCCATTGTTTTTATAAGCCAACAAAAATTAGATGAACTTCGCTGCTTTTCTGAAGCCTAAATTGGTAAAGCTCGTCACCTACTTCGATCATGGGATTCGGTTCCTCCGATGAACACGGAAGCCTCCCAGAGTTGCCTCAATTTTACCAGAATGTTATCGTGATGCGCCACGGCGACCGTATCGACAACTTTGTGCCTCTCTGGGCAGCATCAGCCCCGCGTCCTTGGGACCCGCCGCTCACAAACGATGGTAAGGTCCGAGCATATGGGACCGGCGAGAAGTTTCGGATTCAGCTCTCGTTTACGATCAATAGGGTTTTCATTTCCCCCTTCCTTCGATGTCTACAGACAGCGACGGAAGTCATGTCCTCCTTATGCGTTGTTGCTAATAATTCAGATGATCCGAATGATTTATCTTCCTCCGGCGTTGTTGTTGATCCGTCAAAAATTAAGGTTGTTCTTTTTCTCGTCAATATGATGGGCTTGTCACATTTGTTATTACAATTTACCGTTGATAGCTTAATGCAAGAAGATTTATTTCTTGATTCCCTAAAATTTATTACATTGTTCAGTTATATATCTTTTCAAATGTGAATCCTTCACTGTTATATCTTGAAAATAAAGTTCAATAGGAAATCCGTTTCTTTGGCATATCACCATTTTCCTTCCCAAATTATCTGCTTTTGGTTACGGGAAACCTTTGTTTGCTTAGGATTGTTTGTTCTTTTATGTAATTTTTTATTGAAGTGTGTTTGGAGAGCAGCCACCCTGAGAAAATAACATATTTTCTACAAATATGATGTTTAGGTAGCAGTGGAGTATGGGTTATGTGAAATGATGAATTGCCTCGCTATCCAGGATGCTGTGCTTCCAAAGGATAATATTTTTAGCTTTGATCTTGCTGAATGTGAAGCCATGTTACCATTCAGAGCGATTGACAGGACTGCAGAAATGGTTTACAAGGAGGTAAATATGAATTACTGATCATCTGTTTTGCTCTAGCAGTTTGATGTAATCTAGTACAAGGCCGATGAATTAATGAATTTTAGCTTCCATCGTGGCAAGAGACTATAGAAGAAGCTCGGTCTCGATATCTTGAAGTGATCAAGCTTCTTGCTGACAAACATCCGTCAGAGAACTTGTTGCTAGTAACACATGGTTAGTTTTTTTATGCAGTAACTGAAGAATGGAATCATTTCTTAGAAGATAATGAATATTTTCAGGGGAAGGGGTTGGATCTGCTGTCTCGAGTTATTATCAAGATCTTATGGTCTATGAAGTTGAATACTGTGCATATTTAGTCTCAAAAAGACCTATAGTTCTTTATGAGAACCAATTAATATCTGCCGGGGACTTCGTTAGCTCACCAGGAGAACTATTCGGCATCCAGCTCATGAAAACACAGGCTGTCGTGGAGAGCGCCAAAAAGTAAGAACATAATAAGTAGTCTTGTTGTGAAGAGGTAATTGTAAAACTTACGAGAATATGAATTGTTTTTTCTCAAAGTAAAATCTTTACTTTAAATGTAATAAAGTACGGCGTTAGTAAAAATGTTTTGTACACGAAATATCATGATGAACATTGTAATTGTGGTATTGTTTTTAATTTTTACAATCATATCAATTTATTATATAAGATTGATCAAATCAATTTATCCTTCACCCATAAGACTCATCCAATTTAAATCTTAATTTATTGTAGAATAGTTATACTTCGATGCACTCTCTTTTGGTTCCATTCCATGGTTACATCAGAAGTCTCCCGTATATCGGATCAATGGGGGCTATAACATAGGTTTTTGTTAAAGAAAGAAAAATCTTCACGTTGTGGATAATCAATCAAAAGTACATATTTATAACTCTAGTACTTTAACCTAATAGACGACTGACCCACCACATCGGTCGACACCTCCCGTAAGTCGGAAAATACAAAACTTGTATTTCCGACTTGTTGAGAAGATAAAGGAGCAGATCGGCACACGGAGCTTTGGCATCATATCTGACAATGGATTTTCACTTGTCACATGTCTTGTTTGAATTTCTCCAACCATCACTTGATTTCGAACATAGTGGCAATCGACTTCGATGTGTTTAGTACGCTCATGGAAAACCGGATTAGCAGCAATGTGCATAGTTGATTGGTTGTCACAAAACAACGTCATCACCCGCATTTCTTGGCCCACCCCAGGTCTGCCAACAAGCTACATAGTCATTTAAATTCTTGACACGATACTCTGCATCGATCGATGCTAAGGATTATGTATTATGTTTATTTGTTTTCCATGCAATCGGCGATGATCCTACAAATATGAGACAATCAGTCAAAGATTTCTTGTCTCTGGACAACTTGCTCAGTCAGCATCACAAAAACTAAAGATTTGCAAGTCACATATCCATCACAGACTTCCTTTCAAATAGCGCACCACGCGCAGAACGGCATCCCAGTGCTCAGAGCAGGGCTATTGCATAAATTGAGATAGCACATGTATTGGATAACATAGCTCAGGTCGAGTGAACAGCATGTAGATCAATTTATCAACCAGACGACAGTAAGGCAAGGGATCGGTCAGAAAGTCCCCTTGTGCAGAAATCAATTTATGATTTTTCTTTATAGGTGCTTTAGCCGATTTGTATCCCAGAAGTCCGGCTTCGGAGATTATCTCTAAAGTATATTTCCGCTAACATAGATACATACCGACTGGTCCCCTCGCCACTTATATTCCAAGGAAATGCATCAACTTTCCTAAATCTTTCATGTGAAACATTTTCCCAATTTTCCATTTTAAATCCTCGACGATATCTTTGCTATTACCTGCAATAATTATGTCGTCGACATATATTAAGACAAACATTTTAGATGTTGAAGTGACATATGTAAACATCGACTAGTCTACCATGGAATGCTTAAAACCGAAGCTCTTGAGAGCGGATGTCAATTTTGCAAACCAACATCGAGGGGCTTGCTTCAACCCATTATAAGATTTCCGTAGTCGCCATACTTTGCCTGTAGGTTCTTCTTCGTATCCTTGAGAAATTTTCATTTAAATTTCCTCGTTCAAATCCCCATAAAAAAGGCATTATCGACATTCATCTGATGGATCCACCAATTCTTGACAACATCCACACTTAACATAGTCTGCACAGTGGTGGTTTTTGCTACGGGAGTGAATGTTTCCTCATATTCGATTCTGTCCAATTGAGTGTTGCCTAATATAACCAATCGTGTTTTGTATCTTTCTATGGATCCATCGGCTTTGAGTTTAATTTTGTATACCCATTTGCTGCTAGTGCTCATTTTTCCTTCGGAAATTCCTCAAATGTCCAAGTTTCATTGGATTCAAAGGCATTGATCTCTCGACTCATGGCATCTCTCCACTCTTTACTTTTTAATGCATCTTTGAAGCTGACCGGTTCCTGCACATACTGTGTCACAACACTAGCGAAAGCTATGTGGGATGGAGAGAACCAACTATTAGTAATATAGTCGCTAATCGGATAAGAACAGTTACCCGAGACCCTAGCTGGAGAAAAACAATCAGCAACAATAGAGTTTATGTCTTGTATACGTGTCATCGAACAAATGTAATTCCTGAGTAGTACTCAAGGCCTCACCCTAATCAAGAACATCGACACACACATCGACCGACAATGGGGTTGGGTAGGCAATGGGCAGTGGATCGACGGAGGATTGACCAGGTTCAGTGATTGGCTGATAAGATTCGATGAACAACGATTGCAGGGACATCATTTAGGGGTTGGAAAAGCAGTGGAATAGAATTGGTCGATAGAAAAGTGGATTGACCGTTGGACAGGGGATCGATCGTCAAGGAGGAAGATACATCGGTCGGCAAGGAGGAAGATACACTGATCCGTATTGCAACCGAAGTTAAAAAAAGAAACACAGTCTCACATAAGGTGACATCGCGAGACAAAGAATTTATGAGATTCAAGATCGTACAACCGCCACCCCTTCTGAGTGACAAGATATCCCACAAAGACGCAATGTCAATTTCTAGGTTCAAATTTATCGGTGGGTTTAGGTAATCGATAGGCATGGGGCAAACAACCAATGACACGAAGATTGGAGGTGGTCGACCGTGCAAAATTTCGTAGAGACTGCGATTGTTGAGGATTGAAGAGGGAACTCGATATACGAGGTACACAACAGTTTGAACACACTCACCTCAAAATTGAGTTGGTAGCGAGGCATGGAAGTGGAGAACATGAGCAACACTTAAGATATGTTGATGTTTCCGTTCTACACGACCATTTTTTGGGGGATGTGAGGTACATATGATTGACGAACCACACCTTGAGAACGAAAGAACGATTTAAGAGGCAAGAATTCAGTGCCGTTTTCAGTGCGAAAACACTTAATAATACGATGAAATTGAATATGAATCAAAGAAAAGAAATCCATAACAATGGAAGTAACTTGAGTTTTGTCATATAATAAGTAAATCCAGATTCCTCTGGTATAATCATCGACAAAAGTAAGAAAACATGATCCACCACAAGTGGATAAAGTTCGATAGGGACCCCAAAGATTACAATGTACTAAATCAAAACACGAAATGGAAACACTCAAGCGGGAAGGATAACGATCTCGGGTTTGTTTGGATTTAAGACAGGCAGTACAACGATGATATGAAGAAAATGACTCAGGGGGTGGGAGATGTGATACCACGGATTTGGACAGATGCCCTAACCGGTAGAGCCATAACCATCCGTCTTTCGAGACTTGTCTAGCTGCATTTGCCCGATCAACCAGTGAGTGTAGTTCATAAACTCCATTACTTTGAAGCTCCACTCCAATTGGGGTCCTACATGAGACAAAATTGATACAGACAATAGATTATGTCCAAATTCAGAAATATAAACAACGTCTGAGATAATCAATTTTGGTGAAATATGGGCTTTTCCACATTGTAGTGCAACACACTTAATCCAATACCATGCCATATATCGGTTGGCAGCTGAATCTATAATCCAGTACCCTAGTGCACATGCGAGAATGTTCTTCAAGAATATCCACTAATCGTCGGACAAATTTTGCAGTGTATCTGCAGGGGTCGGTATTGATGCAACATTTGCGGTCGATGCTTTCACACTGGTCGTTGACTGTCTATCGTATTTCTATCGACTGCCTCCTCTTCCTCTGTCGCGACTTCCTGTACGACCTTTCGACCCCAGGTAGGCTAGTACTGCTGCAAAGTTGTTAATTGCCACTTTTGCTCTATCTCCCCACTAGTCATGGTACCCATGGATCGCAAAACATGTCTCATTTGTGTGACCTTGCATTTCACAGGCCACTCACACACTCTTTGTGAGTCTCTCCACTCTATCTATTATGGTCCCTTTTTAGGGGGTACCAACAGTTTCTCGTTTTTCATCTTCGCCTTAAACCACTACCATGTGACGTTCTTCCATAATAATTTTTTAGTACACTTGATTTAGTGACGGCAGACTCTCGCAGCTGAGGATTTTTGAGCGAGCAGTGCCATAGATTCCATTATCTAGTCCGAGCAAGAATTGATGAAATCTCTCGTTTTCTTGCCGACGTAGGAAATGTTTCACTGATTCACAGGATTCTTGTTTGAAACAGCAAGTTAGACCCTCCTCATATGCAGACAATTCACACTATAACCTATGTAATTTTCCAAAAGAATCCACTACACTGTCCCCACGCTGTCTGCAAGCAGCGAGTTCTCCTTTCAGTGAATTCTAGGACCATTTCTCATGGAGTAGCATTGGTACAAATCTTCCCAAAGAAATTTAGCGGAATCGATGAATGATAAAGTGGACCAGATATGGGGGTCTATCATGTTCAGAATCCGTTGGACATAAAGGGAATTAATGGTTATCAATTCATCACTCAATCCGACCCCGAGATGTGGTTCAACTATGCTGCCATCAACAAATCCCAATTTCCTTTTTGTCATCAACCCCATTCTCATGGTATGTGCTCATTCTTCATAGTTTTCTCCTCTTAGAACTACTATGTGAATGAGTAGTCCAGAGTGATCCGATGAGGAAAGTGTCAATGCCAATGCATCTCTATAAGGCACTCCGGTGATATCAAACAGGGCTGAGACAATCCCTACTCCATATGGATTTTGTGGAGGATTGGACATAAAGTTCAGGGCATTTACCCCCCCCCCAAATATAGGTGCCAAAGTCCAATATTTTGTCCAAAATGGACATTTGGTCTGAGTTGCATTTCCGCAACCACAGGTGGTGCACTTGTAGATGTAGAACCAATGCCAGATGAAAGCGATGGTGTCTACTAGGGATTAGAAACCCGCACACCCCTAGTATTCAATGGTGTCAGTTGCCTTGAAGAGGCTGCCGTTAACGGAGGAAAATACTCCCTCAGAGACGGGCGCGGTCCACTCATAGAACATCAAGCTCTTTCTTCGCGTTGCGGCTAATCAACCAAAAGTACATATTTATAATCCTACATAGTACTTTAACCAAATAGAGGACCGACCCAACACATCGGTCAGTCGTTGTTTCCTATTGTGCCGACCGGTGCAAAACCGATCGACAGAACACATCGGTCTATAGTTTTACTTATTTTATCGGGGAGAGGGATTAAACCTTACAGTTATGATAAAACCGAAATGTGAACACATTCAATTTTAAGTGGAAATCCAAAATGGAGCAAAAATCACATATGTAGTAGAATCTCTAATGTACTTGCCTCAAATGAATAATATTCACACAATAACAAAAGCATAGGATAACAAATACATATCACAAGGAAACAAGTTGGGTGTTCTCTTAGTTGATAATAAGTCTTCTCTATCATCTTAAGAGCTCGTATTTCCAAGCAAGATAGGTTCCTCATTTCGTTACCGTGGTAGTGGAGTCTTTTAGCGAATATAGGGGATGACCAAACTTCCCAAGCTAATTTCGTGGAAGCGGTTAGCCCCGCTCTCACTTAATGTGGTGGAGGGGAGGGTTCTGACCGCCCCCCGCATGTCGATTCTTACATACCCCATTTATATCCATGCACATCTTCGTTATTCATTTGGGCCAGATCTCGGATATTCGACTTGTTACTTCCGGCCCCATGGTAAAACAAGAGGGTGAGATTGGCAGAGTTATTATTTAACTAAACCAAATTAAAATTTCTCTTCCAAAACTAAGACACATTTTATTTTATAGCCAAACTAACACATTTTACTTTCTATACAAGGTTGTATTACTAGTTTTAATTTTTTTCATTTCTATCCACAAAACTTGAATTAATAAAATGTTTAGAGGTTTTGTTTGTTGGGAATTCGAATTTAATTTGAGTTTGACTCATTTCGGTAAAATATGAGACCAAACTATAGAAGTCATACCGATGGAATATCGGTGATACCAATAAATATCGATCATGACCGGTACACCGGTATTCCGATATATCAAAAAAACCACTCGTACCGATCATGACCGATACGACTTCCTTGGATCAAAATCAAAATTGAACCAACTGACTGAAGTAATTTGCAGGTATAATTTTTTCTTTAATGATTTAACCTATAATCTATTCAACAAGTAATTGTATGTTAGTTTGGGTAAAAATAAAAAAGTGTGTCAATTTGGGAAAAGAAATTAAAATTTAGGTTAATTGGGGAATAAAGATTGAGATTGGCACTCAATATCACTAACCCTTTACATCTCGACAGCCCAACAAAGAGGTCCAAATAATGGAACTGAAATAATTAATAGGATATTGCTTGGCATAGTTAGATGTATGGTAAAAACATCTCAACTATCTAAAGGTTTTGAGCTGAAGCCTTGATGACATCATGCTAATTAATTATTCACTTCCCTATACCAACTATCCATTTTGAAATTGAATAATTGAAATGGACATGGAAAACAACTTCTTACCAAGAAAGCAATGTAAGCCCAAAATTGCCATATAAAACATCGACATCTGATGATTTAACATATACAGCAACCAAGATAAGCTTTCAAGTTTCAATCATATTCGAACTTTTAAGAATAAAGTATGTTCAGGAAGCCTTCTGGACAAAAGGAACAAAAAATTATAACAAAAACATTTTCATTATGAAAGTAAAGTCAAGATATGTAAGTTGCTAGTCCTGATACTCCCTTCAAATCCAAGTAGAAATGTACGAAAACATCAATGCATAACAGATGTGGATCAAGACAAATGAAATATTCGTTGTTCCTCATTTTCGTATAAACTGGGAAACTGATACTCATTTGTTACATAAATCGTGCCGTATAGACTTCAAGAGCAGAGGATTTCATGATGCTGCAAGAAGCTTCTGGATGTCTTTCTGCAATGCAGTTAACAGAAAATAAGATAGGAAAACCACATATACCAACTGCAACACAAGGAAAAATCACCTCTATTTGAAAAGGTGAAGTTGTAGGAGGATATCGATCAACTACATTTCCATTTTTGTCAACAAGGAATTTCTCAAAGTTCCATTTTATCAAATCTCCAAGGAATCCTCCAGCTTCTGATTTCAGAAACTGGTATACCGGAGCTGTATTTGGACCGTTTACTTCAACCTATGGATACGAGATAAATCAAGTAAATCTGAAGAAATGAACAAGTAACTAGTTAGTTACCTTATCAAATATCGGGAAGTCTGCTTTAAATCTTGTACAAGCAAACTGCTTGATCTCTGCATTTGTTCCTGGTTCTTGTCCCCCGAACTGATTACATGGAAAAGCTAGTATTTCAAATCCTGCATTCATATATAACTAAAACTTTAAGATAGTAACTGAGAATTGAAGAAGTTAAGTCCCCCTGTACCTTGAGCTTTGTACTTTTCATAAATATGGGAAAGCTCTGAATAGTTTGATGATGTTAACCCACTGAATTGGACAAAAAGAACGAACAAATCAACACAAGTAATTTATGAGGAATTGTAACAAAGAAATACAAGAGATTATACCATCTAGAAGCAACATTCACTATCAAGAGAAGCTTTCCTTTGAATTTTCCAAGCGACACATCCTTCTCATCTATATCCTGATAAAAAAACGAGATTCAATTCAGTACACCAAGTTGCGCTACACTAAAATGATGTCTTTTGAAGGTAGTCCCACATTGAATCGGATAAAAACAGATAATAGTAACAAAAAATGACCTTGACAGTGAAATCGTGCAAGGACTTATCAGCGGCAGCTCTAGCAAAAACAGAATAAAAAGATCGAGACTTTGGTGAAAAACCAAATGAATTTCCGGCTGAAGAAGAATATTTGTGTCTCAGAAAAGAAGATTCCAACGAACCAAGGCGTCTAGGTCCGCAGAGCAATTGATAAAACGCCATAGACCGAGACTTGGTGTTCGACCGCACCAGAAAACAGGAGAACGGGGCTAAAGAAACAGATGAAAACGCCATAGCCAAACTTTTACTTCGATTACCGAATCTGAAGATGATTAAGAATATAACATTCAGGGACTCTTGAAGGAAAACTAAAACGCTTCGCCATTGCAAATGCTAGACGTGGTTTGTTGGGCGACATCCAAATTTCTTATTCATAATTTGTTAATTTTGGTTTCTCAAATATTATGATTTTCAAAATTATGATTCATAAATTATCAAGATCACAAACCCAATCTCATATTTGTATGTTTGGTAAAATCAATATAAAAAATGTAGTATGTATAATCTAATTGAAATCATTGACCAAAATCAAATTTTGCCAATTGATTTTGCTAGTTTAGAGAATTGATATGCTAAATATTCCATACTTGAATTAACCAATTTGCTAAAATATTATAATTTAGTGACTAAATATAATATTATAAATAATGATAAGTAAATTTATTAAAATTATGAAAATTTGAAAATTAAATACATTGTTTTGTGATAGTATATTAGTTTTGTTTAAACCATAAATCCTAAATAACAAAAAACAAGTTTTTCAAACGTTGCGAGTAGACTAACCAGCCCCGCCCAAATTGCAACCATGAATTATTATACGGCTTTTTAGCTAAATAGCTCTCTGCTAACATTTAGTTGTCAAAATAACATATATTGATAAAGAATTTGCTAACTAGCCTGTTTTTTTATATTATTGTTTAAAAAACTTAAGTTAATATATTTTTAATTAAAATATATTAAATTTATATATTTAACAATATTTTCATATCGGTATTTCACGTGTCGCCCGATATAATATTTAACAATATTTTCATATCGTAATTTAGTTTATTTTAGCAAGTTCTTACTATTTATTACACGAATTTAATTATTTTTACAACGTAAATGTATTGAATTCAAAATCGTTAAAGTCAATTCAATCTTAATGTATCACAATTTANCCAATTGATTTTGCTAGTTTAGAGAATTGATATGCTAAATATTCCATACTTGAATTAACCAATTTGCTAAAATATTATAATTTAGTGACTAAATATAATATTATAAATTATGATAAGTAAATTTATTAAAATTATGAAAATTTGAAAATTAAATACATTGTTTTGTGATAGTATATTAGTTTTGTTTAAACCATAAATCCTAAATAACAAAAAACAAATGTTTCAAATGTTGCAAGTAGACTAACCAGCCCCGCCCAAATTGCAACCATGAATTATTATACGCTTTTTAGCTAAATAGCTCTCTGCTAATATTTAGTTGTCAAAATAACATATATTGATAAAGAATTTGCTAACTAGCATGTTTTCTTATATTATTGTTTAAAAAACTTAAGTTAATATATTTTTAATTAAAATAGATGAAATAATTTATATATTAATTACATATATAAATCAAAAATATATAATAAATTAAATTATGATATATTAAGATTGAATTGATTTTAACCAGTTTGAATTCAATACATTTACGTTGTAAAAATAATTAAATTTGTATAATAAATCGTAAGAACTTGCTAAAATAAACTAAATTACGATATGAAAATATTGTTAAATATTATATCGGGCGACACGTGAAATACCGAGGTATCGGTCGACCGAATCAGAACATTTGTTTTCATATCGATCGATATGTGAAATTACAATATGAAAATATCGATCAGTATGCGGCACTATAACTCGATATCGCATGTATTTAACATATCGATCAATATGAAAACATATGTTTCGATTCGTAGAGTTTGCTTGATATTTCGATCGGTGCCCGGTATTTCATGTGTCTCTCGATATAATATTTTATCAATATTATATGATCGATATATCGTTCGATATCCCGGTATTTCACGTGTCGTCCGATATAATATTTAACAATATTTTCATATCGTAATTTAGTTTATTTTAGCAAGTTCTTACTATTTATTACACGAATTTAATTATTTTTACAACGTAATGTATTGAATTCAAAATCGTTAAAGTCAATTCAATCTTAATGTATCACAATTTAATTTTTTATATATTTTAAATTAATATATGTAATTAATATATAAATTATTTCATTTATTTTAATTAAAAATATATTAACATATGATATTTAACTAATAAAATAAGAAAACATGTTAGTTAACAAATCATTTATCAATACAAGTTATTTTATCAACCAAATATTGGTAGAGAGCTACTTAGTTAAAAACCCCTTATTATACTGATGTATATTGTACAATCGATTTTAGTGATGTATATTCACATATTGATTGGTATAAATCTTGCTAAGTCACTTTTAATTTGGTTGATTTATATATTCTACACAATGATGGGTATGGATCTTACTAGGTCGAGTTTTATTGGTTGGTTTGGTATTTGAATTTATATAAACCAATGTTGTTTTTACAAAAAGTAATTGTTAATGTGTTCTTCCAATATCACTATGTTATGTTTGGAAATATTAATATGAATCATTAAAAACAAAATACAAGAGTTAGTTAATTTATCAACTTTGGATATTTCAGTTTATTATTTAAGGTCGCCCTGGTTCACTTGTTCATTAGTTGTAGTCGTGTTACGTGAAAGCAACAACAATCCTGCCGGCCACATAATAACATTTGTGCGGCTATGATTTGGGACCACAATTTGTTTCCTATAAATTGAGCACTCATTCAATGTAGAAACTTACTACTTCAACAATGCTCCACAACTCTTTGTAAGAATAGAGATTAAAAAGATGTAATTTGCATATGTCACATTTGTTTTTGGTGATGAATCCAAATAATAATTCATGATTCAATTTGATGTTGATCATTCCGACCCAACGATCGACACCATTGGGTGGAAATCACGAACATGGTAGGAGTTACACCAACGATTACAACATCATTCAAAACTTAATCAGTTTTAACGATTGGAATGTTGGGATATGTCGCTCAGTGGGAATGCATCAATTTCGCAAGATAGTGTATGCTACAAAATATTACAAGTAATTTTTGTATGTAGGGTCTATATGCGCCTTCGATGTAGTGTTTGTAGACGATAATGATGACAGCTCTAAAGAAGATGATGAACCAGAATTCCCGTATAAGATAAAAATGAAATAGAGAATATGGAACAAGACGATGAGCTAGAGCCAACTAGAACCGTGCATACTGGTAGTGATTTGGTTTGGCGACTTCAATGCTCCGTAGAGGAAATAGACATGAGGTACTTTCATTTAGCAACCCCATAGGACGCAAGTAACAATACAACACCCACTTCAAAACGTTGTTACATGAAGTAGGACATTATGAAACTCATCTAACTATTAGGTTGAAGTTCAAAGAAGATAACTCTTCTACTAGAGATCTAAGGAGAGAGCCAGGAGTCTCTAGTTTGATATCAAATGTTTGAGCATCCAAGATGTTCGGGGCGTAACTACTCATCCAATTGCACGTTCGGGGCGTAATTTGAAGTATGATTTCATCATCATCTCACACACCAGAGCCCACAACGAACATAGTCGTTGAGCGAGATATGAGGAGTCTTTAGAAGTCATGATTGTGTGTGCAAAATTAACAATTCTTGTAAGTGGGACAAATGAGATTCTCAATAGAAAGATGAATGTATCAGATGAAGGAAAATGAGAGGTTGCATGCAATGACCCAAAAATCGGACTCCGAGAAAGGTACGAGTATATAGGGTGAACTTGCACTTACATGACTTAAAATGGTGGATTAAGAAAGAGTTGAGGTAGGAAAGTAATATGAAAATGGAAGGAGAGACTAAAATGCAATTAGAATAAGTTACAAAGCCTATAAATAAGGTTGGGATGAGTTAGAGAATGGTAATTGACAAACAAACATAGAAAGACGCAAAAATCAAGTTCAAAGCCGATTTCTGCGGTGAATTGTTAAGGGTTAACAAATTCACCATGGAAATTTGCCGCATATTTGAACTCAAGAAGAATTCATCGTGGAATATTCTAGAGCAATCAATTCACTGCGTAATTTAAGCAACACGAATTTACCGTGGATTTGCTAAGCCGCAAAATTCACCGCGGAAAATCAGAGTCGCAACAATTCACCGCAGATTCTTGGAGCATCATTTCACCATGGAATTTAAGAAAGAGGAATTCACTGCGGATTAGCTAACTCACACAACTCACAGCGGATCTTGCGGAGTCGCATAATTCACAGCGGATTTGCTGATTCGTCGCGAAGTCGGAGAGAAGGAGTGAGTCGTGGTGGATTCGTACCAAAACAAGAAGGAGGAAGTCTAACGGAGGTCGATGGTAACCGAAAACCCTACAAAATAAATGTAAACACTAATACGGTACCCCGAAACGTAGTACTAATATACGTCTTGAATGCAAGAGAATGATTAGGAAAGAGGATCAACGTAGTAGTTAAGCGGGAAGGAGTGTCTCGAGAAATAATTAAGAAGGATAAGTTAATACTCGCGGAAGATAGACGCATTGACCCGGCACCGTGCTAGTTGGCGTGAGCCACAAGGCAAGACATGCCCCAAGATAAGGAAATGTTACACGAGGACCGAACCGACCAAGGTGGGGGAAACAAGGATAGCTCGTCGAGATCTGACCCTCGAAAGAGAGGTCAGCTTGGGCGAGACATGTTCCCGAATATGTAAAATTTGGGGGATGGCTCATCGAGATCCGACCCTCGAAGGAGAGGTCGGCTTGGGCAAGACATGTTACTGAACATGTAAAAATTCGGGTGATGACTCGTCAAGATCTGACCCTCGAAGGAGAGGTCAGCTTGGGCAAGACATGTTATCGGACATGTAAAAATCAGACAAGATAGAGTAAAAAAGAGAAGTAAGAAAAAACTTTTCAAAGAATATTTTATAAAAGAAATTTAAAGTTTCATTTTTAGTTCTTTACTATATTCGAAGTTTTTGTTATTAAAACATGACCGCTCTACAGATTTCGTAGGTGAGGAAAAGTCTTGAGCTAGAATGGGAAGAAAGGTCGTCGGTTTGTCCCGAAGGCTTATGGGTCATCAAATCTTTTGCGTCTAGATAAATGTTTCGTTTTGTGAACCACTTGACATGGTCCTTAGTTTGTTTACGACTAGTCTTGTTTTGCGACTTATGCTCGTTCGCTACAAAGTTTCCTTTCAGTTCTTAACTCTTTTAATTATTCACCTTTTCTTTTTAGTTGCCTCGCACCAAAACGTGGTGTGGCACTATCGAAACCCCTAACCAGCTAGACCTTGGTTCGGGGCGTGACGTTGCATCTTAAGGGAAGTATCAATTCGATCGGAAATCTACGATAGCGTAAAAAGAAAGATTATACCTAATAATGCTCTAGAGAAGTGAGAGGGCGGCATAACGAGTCTTAAACCGACAATGATCAGTGCATAGAACAAAGTTAGCGACTAGTCTTGTTTTGCGACTAATGCTCTTTAGCTACAAAATTTCCTTTCAGTTCGTAACTCTTTTAATTATTCATGTTTTATTTTTAATTGCCTCACACCACAATGAAGTGTGGCACTGTCAAAACCCCTAACAAGCTAGGCCCTGGTTCGGGGCGTGACATTGCATCTTAATTGATCAATTCGATCGGAAATTTACGACAGCGTAAAAAGAAAGATGATACCTAATAATGCTCTAGAAAAGTGAGAGGGCGGTAGAACGAGTCTTAAACCGACAATGATTAGTGCATAGAACAAAGTTTTCAGAGTCCAATAATCACTGTTTGGTATGGCACATGCTGCTAGTGCATAAGTTAGGGGCTTAGGGATAACCGGAATGACAACACATGGCTCCGAGAATATAGGCTTCTCCTCGGTAGGAAATAGACACGGAAGACTAATATTAGTTGTATCATCACTATAAACCAAGAAGAAATGTTTTTTCAGTTATGGTTGGAGTAGAGTCAAAATGGAAAATAACTTTTATTGTTTCTTAGAAAGAAAAATATACAACCTTGAAAATGTGGAATAGTCCACCTATGTGAGTGAGAGACGATTAGCCTCCATAAAGATAATGAAAGAAGTTATATAACATACCGAATTGGGGTTCAACAAAAAATGTGCATTTTCAAAAATAAGTTAATAACTTTACAATTAAAGGAAGAGCAAAAGGTAGAGTGCTTAATCCAAATATTCAAAGAAGAGAGCATGTGTATTGATCATTGAACAAAAAAATAGATGAGTAAAATTAGACCCATGAAGAATACAAATAGAAGGAAAGCTCAATTCCTCGTCGATAGTTTTACGTTTCCGGACGGGCATGCTGAAGGGTTAGTCGAAGGATTTCAAATCCTTGAACGCTAGATTTTGGGAGCCAATAGTATGCTCAAGCTCATTTATACAATCAAAGAAGTTTGTACATATTCGAATGACAACGAGGAGGAGTTTAGCGGTTTGAACTAGAACTCCCCGAGGAGAGGAAGAGTTAGTGGAATTAGTATATGAGTTTGAGGAATCTGAGGATCGAGAACAACCTGTTAGCATCATGTGGAACATACCAGTTGCGAAATTTCTATGGGGATTTGCGTGGTATTGTACAAAAAATGCAAGTTTCAACACTTTGAGTTTTTATCGTTTTAGAGTCGTGTTGTTATGTTAAGTTAAGTGATTCGCGTAGTTCTTCCTATCGCGGCTTCTCTAGTTTGTGAGTGTAATCGCGTGGATTTGCCAAAATCTCACAGATTACTGTGCAAGTGGCATGATTTAGCAGAATAAACGCTAAAGAGTTCTAGAACAACATAGAACTCTGAATATTGATCAAGGCGTAGTATAAGCTTGTTACTCGCAATAGAACATTGGTTTACAACTCAGTTCTTAAATCTAAAAACTAAGTGACTATTGATAGTGGCCTGTTTTTTTTGGGGAAATTCATCACCGAGACTATTGTGCATGCGTTAGGAGGTTTCATGTGTATTTTAGAAATTTAATATGATTTACAAGAGTTGGACCCAAAAAGTGAGAAAATTGATTCTAGGGCCTATAAATACATGGTCCATTGCCAAAAGGATTTGAATTCTTCGGCACGAATTTCATAAAACAAAACTCGTGTGGTTTTGATTGCGTGGTTTGCATCTGCAACTCACGTGGTTTTCCTATTTGGGTTGTATTCATGTGGTTTTCCAACATAATAGTGTGATCTTATCATGTTGGGATGATTCCACTGTTTGCCAGAGTTTTGTATCTTTTCGTGGGGTGTCATCTTAAAATTTGCGTCGTTTAGTCCTCAAGTTGAATCTGTGTGCTTTTGTTACCCAATCCTTGCGGTTTTACTGAAGCCACTGTAATTGTGTTTGTTGTGGTTAAAAAATCTAGGTTATCAACAGTCGTCCTGTTCGTTGTAGAACGAACTAGGTTTTAATTTATTTGAAATGGGGGAAGCGACTATGAATAAAAAGGAAATAGACACAGCAAATTTAGAGTGGAAAACCCCTGAAAAAGGGGAAAAAACCACTTGACTAAGAGTATGAATAGCTCTTAGTCGGTTCCTTAATGAAATAGTTCATATTACAAACAAAAGGCTTATGAAAATGACAAGGGAAAATAAGACACCGCGGAGAATTTACCGGCAGATTAACAGTCTATTCTTGTGCGTCCAAAAGGTCCTCTTTATTCCGTCGTCGAGCCTCCTATGTATAGATTTGAAATCGCGTGAAATCCACGCCCTGTAACCGCATCTGACAATGTCGTTTTCCCATGCTAGAAAACGTGGATGGGAGCGAAGCGCAGACTGCGTGATCAGGACCGAAGCGTGTAAGGCACGGTTGAGCCCGGAGCGCAAGACACGTGGGCTGTAACCGTCTGGACCGATACATCGCATCGGTCCTCGAAGCAATGAGCCATATGCAATGTCGGCCTTCGGTCCCTGATCATTGAGTATGGGCTTTTGGGCCAAGTGGGCTCTCGGGTCCATCTATCCTTGTCGGGTCAATCAATTATTGGAAGTTGGATCTTGGGCCTTCAGGTTCGGCTTCCGTCACTTGGGTCAGCCCTACAAGGCTTGGGCCTAACTTGGTTCGGGGTACCGGGCTCCAGAGCTCTCATCACTAGCCCCTCGGACTTTTTCGCTATCACAATGGTGATATGAGTTCGACCATTTGACTAAGAGCGCTTAAGCCAGGAATGCCCGATCGAACGAATGGAGGACCGTACCCGAACTGGCTATGATAGCGTCACTGAAGACCGATCCTGCACTTAGAAAATTTTCAGAAAGTTAGTTTTCAAATTTGAAAACTGTAATGGCTATGGGTAAAAGTGCAATTTGAGTTTTAACAGTAGCCTGTGCCCTTTGGTATTCCGAATGGAGGACAGGTCATCAGACTGCGGCCGCCTGCTGCAGTAACGTGTCACCCTGTGAGTGGCCAATATGAGAATATAAAAGCTGGGGATTTGGGCATTGTGCAACCATCATTGCAATTTTGGCAAAAAATTCTCAAGCCCTAGCGTTCTATAGCGATTTTGCTTTCTGCGTTTCCAAATCTCCCTTTCTTTGAAAAATTTTAAGGTAATCACCCATGTCACCTCGTAAGGCTAGGTATCCCCTTGTTTTTGAGATTGATACCGAAGAACTTCGGGTCAAGTTCTCTATCCCACCCATTACCCCATCTGGAGGGGGATGGAAGACGTTCCGTGCATCCTTTCTGTCGAGATGAACGTTCCTGCTAACGCTTTGCCCATTAGCTATGCCTCCCTGAAGTGCGGCCTGTGATTCCCACTTCATTCTTTGGTAGCGGTCGTATTTCGAGAAATCCACTGCCCGACCTACGCTCCAGGGCAGGTATGTAGATATAGTCGCCTTTATTTTTTATTGTTATAGACAGGGGGTAGAACCGACCCTAAAACATTTTTTTAAGTTTTTTTTGGTGGGATCCCGAAGGGGAAAAGGTTACTGGGGTGTCACAGACTATATTACATAGCGACCTGAACAAAGGAGTGTATTATCGTTGACAAGGAAGATTCCCTACATGAATGGGAGTCCTCTTATGTCTGGATAGACATTCCGAGGGAGGACCTGTTAGAGGTGTCTCCCTTGATTACTCTTCCTGACATCGGGAGGTTGGACCAAACCCGATTCAAATTTTCCAATCAGGATATTGCCGATACATTGGCAATGCTTCATGCTCCCGAAAAACGTCTGAAACGTATAGACATACTTCGGGAGAAGAAGCTGCTAGAGATATGGGTAGCGGGCAGGACCAGTGCCCCTGCCCCGAAGGGAATATTATCTAGCTCGAGCTCATCCGAGTCGGAGGGATCGGGTATGGACTTTAACTTATTTTAGTTCATATCTTCTGATCCTTATCGTTTTTCTTCTGCAAACTCCACAGATACGATGTATGGGAACAAGATGGATGAGATGGCGGCTGCTGCGAAAGCTAGGAAGGAGGCTCGGTCGCGGGAATCCAAATCAACATCAGGTACCCCTGCAGAGTCCTCTCGATCGGCGGGAGTTTCCAGCAGCCAGAGACCCGGTCCCTCAATGGAGGAGGTTGATGAGGTGATCTCGATGAAAATCCACTCGTTAAGCCTACCCACCATGTATCGGAACGAGAATAGTTCCCCCCTGGACCTTAATTTCATGGGATTGTTGCTGCAGGGGTTGAAGTGGGTAGAGGATGTCATCACGTCCTCTAACTTGGGAGAAAATGTGTCGAGGCCCCCTCTGCCTCAGACTAATAACAAGTGAGGCCCCGAAGTTGAATCCCTGAAGCAATTTAAGCGGTTGAGGAAGGCTGGAGGTAAGCCTGCAGCCCCGATCCCGACAAAAGGGATTTCGATTGATAGACCATCGGTCCCAACGCCATCGGACCCTGAGCTTATCAGAGAGGCAATCCAGGAGATGGTGGCCTCTGTATCGATGTTTCGAGGGCCAAAACGGACTCCGATATCACGGAAAGATGTCATGTTGGAGGAATACCGATTGATGGCTAGGAAGAATCCCGCTGGATTGGATGGCTCGATCCCCGATCTGGTGGCTGCTTATTTGGAATCCTAGGCCACGGTGAGTTAGCTTCGCATTCCATCACTTGAGTAGGATTTGGATTTGACTAGGATCGTTTCTTACAGACATGCAGAAGAAGCTTGGACCTTGCTTCTGCTATCCAGCTAAGCTGAAGCTCTGCTTCGGTTTCTAAAGAGATGAAAGACCAACTTGACTTAGCTCAAAGGCAAGTTGAGATCAAGCAAAAGGATTTGGAATCGGTCCGGGATGAGCGGGACCATTTGAACAGAGATCTAATAGGAGCGGGCACCCAAATCTCACTTGCCACTTCTCAAGCAGCGGAGTGGGAAGGAAGCATAAGGAGGCCCAGTCAGATGTTGTTTCCTCAACGGCCCGAGTTTTGGGGTTTAGGGTTTAGCCTAAATACCTAGCCCTGATGATACGATGATATAAAGATCGGGCTCTAGAGTGGATACCGCATATTCCTTCATGAACTTAAATTATGACAGTCTCAGCCTCAATAGAAGATGATGCAAGAGCGGTCCCTCGAAACTTCTTTTAAACAATTGTCCATCATTCAAGACATATCGCTTGGCTTGGGTTTCAATCTTCCTTGCCTCATATGCGTTCTCAGGAAGGTGGCCATTAGTCAAATACTTCACAAAGGTATCCATTCATGTGGTTTCCCCGGGAGAGTCAATAGCATTGATATTCAAGCCCTGTAGTTCATGGCATAAAGCCCAAATTTCCTCAATTGACTGTTCGGTCATAAATACTTCGACCGAAGGTCGGTCTTGTATATGGACTGATACCCTGCCTGGTTCAATGTCTGGTATGACCGCGGCCAATCTGGCTAATGCATCAGCAACCTTCTTCTGTTCTCGCGGCACGTGGTCAAGTGAGAATTCATTGAACTTTTTTGATAATTCCAGGACCTTAGCATGATATAGCTTCATCGTGGGTTCGTGTGTCTCAAATCTCCTAGCGAATTGTTCCACCACTAATTTAGAATCGGAGAACATTCGTACTTTAGCAACTCCCATTTTTCGGGCCAGGGTCATTCCATATAAGACTCCCTCATATTCCACCATGTTATTTGTTCTAGAGAATAAAAACTTAACAGCGAAATGGATAACATCACCTTGCAGCATAGTAAGGGTAATGCCCACCCTTCTTCCTCCGAAGGTTGATCCATCAACATGAATGATCCATCTATCATCCTCTTGGTTTAAGAATATGGCTGATCGGCTCATTTCGACAACAAAGTCAGCGAGAACCTGAGCCTTGATCACCATTTGGGGCAAGAATGAAAGATACATGGAGCTGAATTTGATTGCTCATTTTGCAAATTTCTAGTTTAGATCTACCTAATTTAGAACTGCTTTCAAATGCTGATCAGTATAAACATAGACCATTCGGCCATCTAAATAATGCTTCAACTTAGATATGGCCTTCTTCAATGCCATCATGAACTTTTCCAGATTGGAATATCTAGTTTCGGCCGGTACCAGGGAGTGACTCACATAATAGACAGGCCTGTGAACATCATCCCGAATGGTCACGAGAGCTGCGCTAACTGCGGTCTCTAATACATCTAGATATAATCCCAAAGGTTCATCGCAAGTCGGACTCACCATCTCGGGGGGA
This sequence comes from Utricularia reniformis, assembly GCA_009725065.1. NCBI lineage: Eukaryota > Viridiplantae > Streptophyta > Magnoliopsida > Lamiales > Lentibulariaceae > Utricularia > Utricularia reniformis. The sequence goes on along the minus strand of RWGZ01000355.1, from coordinate 243,734 downwards.
GTACTTAAGTAAGTTTTCATATATGAGAAGGCCCGATCGCATTCATTTGTCCACTCTAGATGACTTACTTTTCTCAATACTCTGAAAAAAGGCAATGCCTGATCCGTAGATCTAGAGATAAATCTGTTTAATGCTGCGAGACGGCCAGTAAGCCTTTGGAATTCTCTCTTATTTCTCGGAAGTTGCATATCAATGATAGCCTGGAATTTCTCAGGGTTATTCTCTATGCCTTTCTCATAAACATAATATCCTTAGAATTTTCCACTTCGGATGTCGAAGTAGCATTTGTTCAGAATTAGTTTGAGTTTATACTTGCGGCATACTTCAAAACAGCGAGACAAATAAGAAAATTGGTCTTCATCATTCATAGATTTGACAATCATATCATCAACATACACTTCCATCATGTGGCCTCTCATATCTCTAAAGATTTTGTTAACCAGCCTCTGGTATGTTGCTCCAGCGTTATTTAAGCCGAATGGCATAACCACATAACAATAAACACAATCTTCGGTCATGAATGATGATTTCTTCTGATCTTCTCCATCAAGGAAGATCTGATGGTACCCAAAATAAGCATCCATGGTACTCATCATCGTGCTGCCAGCCACAACATCTACCAAACCGTCAATATGTGGTAGGGGCAAAGGATCCGACTCACATCTTTTGTTGACGTCGATGAAGTCAATACACATCCTCCATTTCTCATCTTCCTTGGAGACCACCACCGGGTTTTCAACTCATTCAGTATAGTGAATCTCCCTGATAAATCCCGACCGTAGCAGTTTGTTCACCTCAGCCCGGATAACATAAATTTTCTTAGGAAAGTAGCGTCTCCTCTTCTGCCTAATAAGCTTTGTTCCGGGTTCGGTGTTGATCCGATGCTCACTTTCGGATCGGTCAATCTCCGGAACATCATCCGGGGTCCAAGCCAATATGTCCACATAGCTTCTCAGTAAGTGGACCAACTCTTCCTCAAAAGCTGGGGCCAGATGTGTCCCTATGCGAGTAGTCTTGGTTGAGTCATCCTCAACCAAATTGATCAACTTCAACCTAATGGGTTCCATAGCTTGCCTCAGGTGTGGTGGCTCTTCAAGCAAATCCACCCGGGCTCTCTTAGTCGGTGCCAAGGTTTATCACGAGCTCATGTGGCACTGTCTTGCTACATTTTGATCCCCCTTTACAGAAATAACTTCATGAGCGGAGGAGAACTTGAGCATCATATGATAAGTAGAAGGGACCGCCTCAAACTTAATGAGACCGGTCCGTCCAATATTAGCGTTGTAATCCAAGTCGACTTCAACGATAATGCATTCCAAATTCTCCGATCGGTCCCTACTCGGGTCTCCCAAAGTAACCGGGAACATAATTTTCCCGCATGGGATGATACTCCTTAGGTCGAACGCCCAAAGGATTATGTTTGCAATAGGAAGATCGTAAGTGGCGGCTCCTAGCATCTCTACTACTTCACGCTTCATCAAATTGCACGAAGCCTCGGTATCCACCAAGATCATGTGGACCTGACGGTTGGCAATAATTCAGTGATGATAAGAGGATCATCACATTGATCAGTTATTCCTTCTCGATCAACCGCAGTGAAGGTAATAGTGTCCTCGAAAGAAGAGGACCGTGCAGCTGATTCATACTTAACCAGGGTCACCGATTCGGAGCTTTCAGCGGAGTCTCTGTGCGCTGCCTCCTTTCGGTCTCTGACCGATTCGTTGATTCTTATTCCTGTGGAGATAACATAAATATCTCCGGCTACTTCTCTCTCTGGGCACCGCCTCATTCTGAGGATACTGGTGTCCATTTCAGCAGGTGGAGGAGTGGGCTGCTCTTATCTTCCACCTTCATTTTGCGGGGATCTGCCGCCACGGCCCCGTCATCTCCTTCTTCTGCCCTGGCCATGGTTCCCTCGACCGTGCTGGCCTCTATCTTTTTCTGGTGGAGGACACCTTCGGTCCTCCGTCCGATCATTATAATTTCAGGGTTGTCCCCGATTATCCCTTTCCCTCGGCATGTGACGATCGTCACCTCGATGGCCCATTGGGGGAGATTCAGCTCGTTTGCCCTTATGATCACTCTGATCGGGCATATCCTTATTCATTGCCGTTACTGTCTCTTTCAAGAGTGGGCACTTCAACATCGGGTGATCGCGACTATGATGCAACTCGTAATACACCCGATTGTCTTCTTGTTCGGGGGGACATTCTTCTCAGTCACAACCGCTACTTCTCGCGGCTGCTTCTTAGGGTAGAAAACCCTATGATCGCCTACGAGTTCAGAATTCCTGTCAGGCTTCCGGTAACTTGCTCCCAGCGCCTCATCTACCTTAATATACTTGTTGATTTTCTGAATGTGCTTTCCCAAGGTGGATGGTGGGCTCTTTACTAAACTGGCCGAAAGGCCGCATGGTCCCAAGACCTGCTGCAGAATATTGATCTTATCCCGAAGCTTCAGCTTGATACCCCGGGCGGTTCTATTGAACTTCTCCATGAAGGACCGGAGACCCATCTTTTCCGGGATATATTTCAGCTGGTATAATTCCTGCCTTCTTCGAGGCGGTCCTACATTTGGAGCAAACTGCTCAGAGAAAGCCAGAATAAATCTTCCATACAACTGTATGGATCGGGCCGGCAAGTTCTTGAACCAGGTCCGGGCATCGCCTTGTAATCCGGCCGCGAAGATGCGGCACTTCAGTGAATTAGAGTCCCGAATGTTCCCATTCTCAACTCAAAATCATCGACGTGATCGATCGGATCTCCGTCGCCACGAAACGTCGGCAACCCCTCGGGGTTGCGGTAATGCCGATCTGGGACTGCCGCCCAGATCTCTTCGGAAAAAGGTAGCATCAAATCTCCCAATGCGGCGGAAACACCTCCAAATTGCTAGGATGACACTTGGACCACCTACACGTTATGCCACCAGTCTTCGTCCTTGCTCCGCCTAATCGGGGCCTCCATGGCCCTGTTGAATGAACTAGGATTGCTCCAAGGATCGGGCCCACAATCCCTCTGCGTACGCATGCTCTCCAACTCCCTGGTAAGTTCTTCAATACGTCTTTGCATACGTTCCTGAGCAGTCTCAAGAACGGGAGTTGGAGCTCTACTTGGAGGGGGCGGAGTAGATCGATATCTCGGCCTCCTCATATTCNAATTTTGTGCCTTGGAGATTTTCGCGATAATTTTCCTTCTTCAAAATTTTCGCGACAATTCTTGCCTTCAACTTTTTCGCGATAATTTTATGCCTTTGAGATTTTCGCGATAATTTTCCTTCTTTGCGGGAATTTTCGGATTTTCGGGTCTTAATGATGATTAACCCGTTTTTGGGCCTCCTCACTCCTATTTATAGACATCCTAACTTTTCTAATTCACACTTTGACCCCTCCTTCCTTTACTTTTGACCCCTCCTTTATCTTTTTCTTTACTTTTCTATTCTTCGTTCCCTTTTACGTTCTTTCGCTCCCGTATCTCTCATTATCTATCGTCTAGACTTTACCGTTACATTCCCTACTATTTGTTTCGACATACCTTTTTCTCGGCTATTACAATTATCCTATCCTAGGTAGAAAACTCAAATGGGGATTAGAAAATCGTCCCCATAGACGGCGCCAAACTGTTGTGGTTAAAAAACCTAGGGTATCAACAGCCGTCCGGTTCGTTGCAGAACGAACTCGGTTTTAATTTATTTGAAATGGGGGAAGCGATTATGAATAAAAAGGAAACAGACACATCAAATTTAGAGTGGAAAACCCCTGAAAAAGAGGAATACTACTTGACTAAAAGTAGGAAAATCTCTTAGTCGGTTCCTTAATGAAACAATTCACATTACAAACAAAAGGCTTATGAAAATGACAAGGGAAAATAAGATAGCGCGGAGAATTAACCGGCATAATAACAGTCTATTCTTGGCTTCCAAAAGGTCCTCTTTATTCCTTCGGCGAGCCTCCTATTTATAGAGTTGAAATTGCATGTAATCCACGCCATTTAACCGCCTCTGACAAGGTCCTTTTCTCATGCTAGAAAACGTGGATGGGACAGAAGCACAGTGTGCGTCATCTGGACCGAAGCTTGTAAGGCGCGGTTGATCTAGGAGCGCAAGACACGTGGGCTGTAACCATCAGGACCGATCCATCGGATCGGTCCCCATAGCAATGGGCCATTTGCAATGTCAGCCTTTGGTCCCCGATCATTGAGTATGGACATTTGGACCAAATGGGTTCTCGGGTTCATCTATCCTTGTCGGGTCAATCATTTATTGGAAGTTTGATATTGGGCCTTCAGGTTTGTCTTCCGTCACTTGGGCCAGCCCTGCAAGGCTTGGGCCTAACTTGGTTCAAGGTACCGGTTTCCGGAGTTCTCATCACTGTTATTCAAATCAATGTTTTTATACCTGTTCTACGTACCATTTTGATCCGGACCGGTACGATCTGTATACCGCCGGTATGACCGGTATATCGGTATATTTTTTAAAAAAATGTAAAAATTTAAAAATAATAATTTTTAAATTTTTTTCCGAGTCGACCCGAAAAATCCTAAAACCCAGTACCGGACAGTACCAGTCGAAATAACGGTGCCACCCGGTTTTTGCCATACCGGCCGGTATACTGGCAGTATACCGGCAAGCATGAAACATGGATTCCTATTTATTTCAAGTTGTTTTCACTTGGTGTGCGTGTGACCTCATGTTGTATTATAACCATCAGTTGATTATAGTGGAAACCAATATAGAAATTGATCACTTGAGTACGTAAGCTCATACATTATGGTTCAACCTGTATATCACCTATGTCATACATAATTGAGTTAAAACTAATACAATAAAATTAATGGATTTGTAAAAAATATCCACACACATTTTTAGACAAGATCAATTAAGAATCTTAGAATTTGACAATCTATTTATAGATGATCTCAAATTAGAATCAATTTTTTTTCTATCAGTGAAGGCGCTTAATTTTTAGTTTTCCTATATTTAGTACTATTTTATATTGAAATTTGTGTTAATCCAAAATGCTAATTTTTATATTATTGCATTATTATTATTAAATAAATATCAATATACGGGTCCAATTCTTTTATAAAATCAAAATACTTGAATTCGAATCCACAAACTAGAGTGGTGGTGTTCGTCCATCAACCTTCTCCATAATCTTATAGAGTGTGGATTCTCTTATTCTAAAACATCAAGTGGAATAATTAAGAGTTTGATTGTAGCTTATTATGTTTTCTGGAATTAAGATTAGGTGTCTGGATTATATGCCTTTTGTGGTGAGGATAAGAACCATGAGAAAACCAAAACATCTAGCTATCTTGTTCTTCCCATCCCATCCTTCTTTTACTTTTATCGATCGGCCTACCTTTCCCCATACTATTTTGACTAAATAATTCTATATAAAAACTTATGCTATAAATAATATGAATCGAAAAATGCAAAATAAGATAGACGCTAATTTAGGATCATAAACATAATATTCATACATTTAATGTTCTTGTGTGTTTTTCATAAGACACAAATTTATCCTATTTATAGGCAAGATATGAATAATTAAGGTTGCAAAATATTCATATAGATAATGATATATTAATTTAATTACTAATTCAACTACTATCATTAAATTTATTGATGAGAACACTAGGACCGGTTACCTGTAATGGGTGAGGCCCGATAACAGTTGGGCCAACTTAAGTAATCAAAACGAACACTTACAGCCCACTTACACCTTTAAGAAGAGCGGCCCGATGTTCAACACAGAGGACCGAAGATAACCTTAGTAAATAATAGCGTTATCTACCAGCTAGCTCCGGGGTTCGGTCCGAACAGTTACAAAAAGGTTACAGGCTCACGCGTTCCACGCTTCGGGCCCTATCACGTTTATCATGCTTCGGGCCCGATGATGCAGACCACGCATCGGTCCCAGCCTCGTTTTACATCCTGCGACAACAACCTCTAACAAACTTGTCAGAGGCGGTTACGGGACGTGGATTACACTCGCCGGCAACTCTATAAATACAGAGCAAGACGAAGGAAAAGACAGGACCCTTTGGACGCAGAAGAACAGGTTGTTACGCTGCCGAATTCTTCTTGCTTTCTTTACCTCGTCATTTTCATTAGCTTGTTTTGTATGAACTTTGATTCATTTCTTTAGTGAGCAGGCTAAGAGCATAATCAGCTCTTAGTCGAGTGGTTTTCACCCCAATTCACGGGGTTTACACTATATATTGCGTGTATTTACTTTGATTTTTAGCTTTTAATCGTCTTCCCCATTTTAAATAAATCAGAACCGAGTTCGTTTATTGAACGAACCGGACGACTGTTGGTACCCCCTAAAAAGGGACCATAACAGTTTGGCGCCGTCCGTGGGGACGATTTTTTCTAATCCCATTTGAGTTTTCTACCTGGGATAGGATAATCAAAGGCATGGCAACTGCAACTCCGACGAATGATAGTGACCTGCTTCCCAACAGTCTTCCAGCACCAACATTCACATTACAGGATTTGGAGGCTGTCGTAAGGAAGGTGGTGCTAGAAATTACGACGGAGAAAAGTGGAGCAGAACCACCGGCTTTCTCAAGCCCTGTTCCCAGAAACAGAGGGTATGAAAGTGATCCCGACGAACGCAGCACTGATGAGGAAGAAGCCTTCAGGCGTGGCGTCAACACAAGGAGGCCTAGATATCGATCTACTCCTCCCCCTCCAGCCAGAGCTCTAACTCCCGCTCCTGGAAATGACCAGGAGCAGATGCAGCGACGGATAGATGAACTCACCAGGGAGTTGGAAGGTATGCGTGCGCTGAAGGATTGCGAACCGAATCTGGGACGCAATCCGGGCTTATTTAACAGGGCCATGGAGGCTCCTATCAGGCGAAATAAGGATGACGATTGGTGGCATAATTTACATGCTGTCCAAGCGTCATCCCAGATATCTGATGGCGTATCTGCCGCCTTGGGAGATTTGATGCTCCCCTTTTCAGAAGAAATCTGGGCAGCAGTCCCAGATCGACATTATCGCAACCCCGAGGGGTTGCCGACATTCCGAGGCAATGGTGATCCTATTGATCACGTCGCTGATTTTGAGTTACGTATGGGAACGGTTCTGGCCTCGGATTCACTGAAGTGCCGCATCTTCGCGGCAGGATTGCAAGGCGATGCACGAACCTTGTCCAAAAATCTGCCGGCCCGATCCATACAGTCGTATGGGGGGTTTATTTTGGCTTTCTCTAAGCAGTTCGCTCCAAATGTAGTACCGCCCCGAAGCAGGTAGGAACTATACCAGTTAAAATATCTTCCGGCGAAAATGAGTCTTCGGTCCTTTATGGAGAAATTCAACAGGACCGCCCGAGGTATCAAGCTTGAGCTTCGGGACAAAATTGATAATCTACAGCAGGTCTTAGGACCGTGCGGCCTTTCGGCCAGCTTGGTGAAGAGCCCACCATCTACCTTGGGGAAACTGCTTCAGAAAATCAACAAATATATTAAGATAGATGAAGCGCTGGGGCTGGGTTATCGGAAGCCTAGCGGGAATACTGAGCCCGCAGGTGATCATCGGGTTTCCTACCCAAAGAAACAGTCAAAGAAGTAGCGGCTGTAAATGAAAAAGATGTCCCCCCGAAGCAGGAGGACAACCGGGTGTATTGCGAGCTTCATCATAATCGCGATCATCCAACCTTGAAGTGCCCGTTGCTGAAAGAGACGGTAGAGGCAATGGGTAAAGAAAAGCCCGACCGAATCGGTCAGAAGGGCAAAAGAGCTGAATCCCCCCGAAGTGGCCATCAAGGTGACGATCGTCAAAGGCCGCGGGGAAGAGATAATCGGGGACAGCCCCGAAACTATAACGATCGGACTGAGGACCGAAGGTCTCCTCCGCCAGAGCAAGAAAGAGGCCAACACGGTCGCGAGAACCGTGGTCAGGGCCGAAGAAGAAGATGGCGGGGCCGTGGCGGCAGAGCCCCGCAAAATGAAGGTGGGAGACAGGAGCATGCTGCTCCCCCACCTGCTGAAAATGGTGCCCAACCTCCTCGAAATGAGGCGGCACCTAGAGAAGTGGCCGGAGATATTTATGTTATCTCCGGCGGTTTGAGAATAAATGAGTCGGTCCGGGACCGAAAGAGTACGGCGCGCGGAGACTCTGCTGAGAGCTCCGAATCTGTGGCGCTTGTAAAGTATGACCCCATGGATCGGTCCTCCATCTTCAGAGAGGACATCACCTTCACCCCGGCTGATCGGGAGGGGATCATTGATCCCTGTGACGACCCCCTCACCATTACAGGGGTCATCGGGAATCGTCGTGTCCACAGAATTCTGGTGGACACTGGGGCTTCGTGCAATCTGATGAAGCGCGAAGTCGCCGAAATGTTGGGAGCAGTCGCTCTTGATCTGCCAATCGCCAACATAACTCTTTGGNCTATATCAGCTAAAATATATTCCGGCGAAAATGAGTCTTCGGTCCTTTATGGAGAAATTCAACAGGACCGCCCGAGGCATCAAGCTCGAGCTTCGGGATAAAATTGATATTCTACAGCAGGTCTTAGGACCGTGCGGCCTTTCGGCCAGTTTGGTGAAGAGCCCACCATCTACCTTGGGGAAACTGCTTCAGAAAATCAACAAATATATTAAGGTAGATCAAGCGCTGGGGCTGGGTTATCGGAAGCCTAGCGGTAATTCTGAGCCCGCAGGTGATCATCGGGTTTCTTACCCGAAGAAACAGTCGCGAGAAGTAGCGTCTGTGAATGAAAAAGATGTCCCCCCGAAGCAGGAGGACAACCGGGTGTATTGCGAGCTTCATCATAATCGCGATCATCCAACCTTGAAGTGCCCGTTGCTGAAAGAGACGGTAGAGGCAATGGGTAAAGAAAATCACGACCGAAACGGTCAGAAGGGCAAAAGAGCTGAATCCCCCCGAAGGGGCCATCAAGGTGACGATCGTCACAGGCCGCGGGGAAGAGATAATCGGGGACAGCCCCGAAACTATAATGATCGGACGGAGGACCGAAGGTCTCCTCCGCCAGAGCAAGAAAGAGGCCAACACGGTCGCGAGAACCGTGGTCAGGGCCGAAGAAGAAGATGGCGGGGCCGTGGCGGCAGAGCCCCGCAGAATGAAGGTGGGAGACAGGAGCATGCTGCTCCCCCACCTGCTGAAACTGGTGCCCAACCTCCTCGAAATGAGGCGGCACCTAGAGAAGTGGCCGGAGATATTTATGTTATCTCCGGCGGATTGAGAATAAATGAGTCGGTCCGGGACCGAAAGAGAACAGCGCGCGGAGACTCTGCTGAGAGCTCCGAATCTGTGGCGCTGGTAAAGTATGATCCCATGGATCGGTCCTCCATCTTCAGAGAGGACATCACCTTCACCCCGGCTGATCGGGAGGGGATCATTGATCCCTGTGACGACCCCCTCACCATTACAGGGGTCATCGGGAATCGCCGTGTCCACAGAATCCTGGTGGACACTGGGGCCTCGTGCAATCTGATGAAGCGCGAAGTCGCCGAAATGTTGGTAGCAGTCGCTCATGATCTGCCGATCGCCAACATAACTCTTTGGTCGTTCGACCAAAGAAGTGTTATTCCTTGTGGGAAGATGTTATTCCCCGTTACCCTTGGAGAGCCATCCAAGGACCGATCTGAAGATTTGGAATTCATTATCGTTGAAGTCGACTTGGCTTACAACGCTATTATTGGACGGACCGGCCTGAGCAAGTTTGAGGCGGTCCCTTCTACTTATCATATGATGCTCAAGTTCCCCTCCATCCATGGAGTTATTTCTGTTAAGGGGGATCAGAAAGTAGCTAGACAATGCTACTTGAGCTCGTGCCGAACGTTGGCACCAATAAAGAAAGCTCGGGTGGATTTGCTGGAAGAGCTTCCGCACCCGAGGCAAGCGATGGAACCCGTAGGGTTCAAACTGATTAATCTGGTTGAGGATGACTCAACCAAGACGACTCGCATCGGGGCTCATTTAGCCCCTGACTTCGAAAGAGAACTGATCCACCTGCTGAGAAGCCACGTGGATATATTTGCTTGGACCCCGGATGATGTGCCGGGGATCGACCGATCCGATAGTGAACATCGGATCAATACTGAGCCTGGAACGAAGCCTGTCAGGCAGAAAAGGAGACGTTACTCTCCTGAAAAAATTGAGATCATCCGGGCTGAAGTGAACAAGTTACTGCGGTCGGGATTTATCCGAGAAATCCACTATACTGAATGGGTTGCAAACCCAGTAGTGGTTTCCAAGCCAAACGGGAAATGGCGAATGTGCATCGATTTTACCGATGTAAACAAAAGCTGTGAATCAGATCCTTTCCCTCTGCCGCACATCGATCGACTGGTGGATGCTGTTGCTGGAACCACCATGATGAGTACCATGGATGCTTATTCTGGATATCACCAGATCTTCTTGGCTGAGGAAGATCAGAAGAAATCATCATTCATGACCGAAGATGGGGTTTATTGCTATGTGGTTATACCCTTCGGTCTCAAAAATGCTGGAGCAACATACCAGAGGTTGGTCAACAGAATCTTTAGAGAATTAATTGGCCACATGATAGAAGTGTATGTTGACGATATGATTGTTAAGTCTATGAATGATGAAGACCATCTTTCTTATTTGTCTCGTTGTTTCGAAGTATGCCGAAAATATAAGCTTAAACTAAATCCGAACAAATGCTGCTTCGGGATCCGAAGTGGAAAATTTTTAGGATATTACGTTTCAGAGAAAGGCATAGAGGTTAATCCTGAAAAGGTACAAGCTATCATTGATATGCAACCTCCGAGAAATAAGAGAGAGTTTCAAAGGCTCACTGGCCGATTAGCCGCATTGAGCAGGTTTATTTCGAAGTCCACAGATCGGGCCTTACCCTTTTTCAGAGTGTTAAGAAAAGCTAGCCATATGGATTGGACCGAGGAATGCGATCGGGCCTTCTCTGAGCTGAAGACCTATTTAAGCACTACCCCGGTGATGGTAAGTCCGACTTGTGACGAACCTTTGGGACTATATCTTGCGGTATCCGAAGTTACCGTCAGCGCAGCTCTAGTAACCATACGTGATGACATTCACAGACCTGTCTATTATGTTAGCCACTCTTTGGTATCTGCTGAAACTAGGTACTCCACCTTGGAAAAATTCATGCTAGCTTTGAAAAAAGTTGTGTCCAAGCTGAAGCATTCTTTCGAAGGACGAACGGTCTATGTTTACACGGATCAACCTCTGAAAGTGCTACTTAAGCAAAAGGATTTGAATGAGAGATTGGCAAAATGGGCGATTAAACTCAGTGCTATGTACCTGGAATTCTTGCCTCGAAGGGCGATCAAGGCTCAGGTTCTCGTCGATTTTGTGGTTGAAATGACCCGATCGGCCATTTATATCAACCAAGAGGATGATCGATGGACGATCCACGTAGATGGATCAACCTTCGGAGGAAGAGGAGCGGACATTACCTTAACAACTGTACAAGGTGACCTTATTCATTCCGTATTTAAATTCTCCTTTGCTGGAACAAATAACGTGGTGGAATATGAGGCAGTATTATCTGGAATGGCCCTTGCTCGTAAAATGGGAGTAAGCAGAGTGCGAATGTTCTCAGACTCAAAGTTAGTAGTCGAACAATTCGCAGGGAGATTCGAAACTCATGATCCGATGATGAAGTTATATTGCGCTAAAGTTCTGGAGTTATCTAAGAAGTTCAGTGAGTTCTCGCTAGACCATGTGCCACGAGAGCAGAACAAGGTTGCCGACGCACTGGCCAGATTGGCTTCGGGCATACCTGACATTGAGCCAAGTACTATTTCGGTCCACATTCAGGACCGACCTTCGGTCGAGATCTCAGTGACCGAACAGTCTATTGAAGAAATCGGGGCTCTATGTCACGAACTCCAGGGCTTGAATATTGATGTTATGCAATCTCCAGGAGAACCCAATTGGATGGACTCCTTTATCAAATATCTCGCAAACGGATATCTCCCTGAAGATAAATCTGAAGCCAGAAANGGTTAGATTCCCGCTACTAAGGACTCTTCCTGTGGCACTGATTGAGTCCTCGATAAAATATCATTCCTTTCGTCTTCTACTACATAAAGGTTGCAATCCGATACACTTTCTTCATCTATATATCAATCTCATGTTAGGAATTCCGTATCCTCACAATACACAACAAGCTCCAAGCTCAGGACAAGAGCTCTCAATGGGATTAAGTCTCGGGTCCCCACGGACGGCGAGAAAGTGATCTCGTCTGAAAATATTTTAGAGTGTTTGTTTATGATCAGTCAATTTTTAATTTCTCGAAATTTAATTTTTGTGAGAACACGAGCGATATACGAGGTTGGACCCACAATGCGTGAGCTTACGTCCTCAGGAGAGCATAGCTCTACCTTGGTTTTCACTATAATAATCAAAGGATACAAGTATAATCATGAGATAATGATAATCCGAATGAAAACGGTACGAAAAACGATCAATTCCACTCCATCGCACCCGAGGTGACGAAAACTTGCGAATTAAGGTGATGTTTGCGACTTTTGGACATAAACTCGCGAATGGTCCCAAAAGTCGCGAGTCTTGGTGCCTAAGGGACGAAAACTCGCGAGTCCAGGTGTCCGGGAGGCGAAAACACGCGAATCGGAGGTCCAGGCGACGAAATCTCGCAAATACAACAATGAACACATGCTCTCGCGACTTTTGGTGCAAAAAGTCGCGAGTGTGGCCATGAAGATGAGGGATTTGCGACTTTTGGATCAAAAAATCGCGAGTGGGGCAAAAAGTGGCGAAACAGGGAGCTTTGGGAAGCGTGCCAAGAGTCTGAACCCTTTTCTAGGGCCTAGGGTCTTGTATTTATAGAAAAACTTGACCCAATAAGTGAACTTAAGGACCAAAAGCCCAATCTCAGACAAGTTAGCCCAACTTACTTAGAAAATATCCAATTAATCCGGAATAAGTGTCACAGCGCCACTAAACTTCTGGACTACATCCCAGTCGAGAGTTTAGTCGGAAATGCGGTGAGGAAATACCGGAAAATCTCGTATATCAGTTCTTTGCCTCCAAACAGTGAATACGCAGCCACATATCATCATTGCACCCCGCCGATATGCTCCCGGGTAGCAAATTACGAAAATACCCCTGGCCCCGTCCGAGGCCGAAATAGCCCAAAACATCTCAAAACACTAACAGAAGTCTTTTATGGGGTAAACCATGCCTGAGTCACGAGAATACCTTCGAGAACGCCTCGCGATAGACATATAAAAATATCGAAAATACCACATAGCCACGTCGGACGAGCCCCGAGGTTAACATAATTACATAAATAACCTCGAGCAATATCATTACCAAAATTATAATGTGATTTGTATGAATATCATTCGGCTCATTTTTCACATAATTCCACATGTTCTAGGTATGATGATTTTGATTTCAATTAAACTTGAATTGATGTTGTTAAAACATTAGTACATGTTGTTAGAACCAAGAATACCTTGGTTATACCACTATTTCTCAGTTTGAACGATAGTTTAAATGCTATCACATGAAGTCGTGTTGTTATGACTTGCACGATCATTCCGTTATTGAACTTACTTTTTTTGTATATACAACAAGCATTCGTGATGTTAGGATTAATTTAGTTTGAATTCACTTGGTTTTACCAAATTTACAATGTGATTTGTATGAATAACATTCGGATCATTTTTCACATAGTTCCACATTTTCTAGGTGTGATGATATTGATTTCAATTAAACTTGAATTGATGTTGTTTAAACATTAATACATGTTGTTAGAACAAAGAATAACATGGTTATACCATTATTTATATGATTGAACTATTGTTTCAATGCTATGAAATGAAGTCGTGTTGTTATGTCTTGCACGATCATTCTGTTATCGAAATTACATTTTTTGTATATACAACAAGTATTCGTAATGTTAGGATTTATTTAGTTTGAATACACGTGGTTTTACCAAATTTACAATGTGATTTGTATGAATAACATTCGGATCATTTTTCACATAATTCCACATGTTGTAGTGTGAAGATTTTGATTTCAATTAATCTTGAATTAATGTTGTTAAAACATGAATACATGTTGATAGAACCAATAATAACTTGGTTATACCATGATTTATGTGATTGAACTATTGTTTCAATGCTATAACATGAAGTCGTGTTGTAATGACTTGCACGATCATTCCGGTTTCGAACTTACTTTTTTTGTATATAAATCAAGTATTCATGATGTTAGGCTTTATTTAGTTTGAATACACTTGGTTTTACCAAATTTACAATGTGATTTGTATGAATATCATTCGGCTCATTCATCACATAGTTCCACATGTTCTAGGTATGATGATTTTGATTTCAATTAAACTTGAATTGATGTTCTTAAAACATTAGTACATGTTGTTAGAACCAAGAATACCTTGGTTATACCACTATTTCTCTGTTTGAACGATAGTTTAAATGCTATGACATGAAGTCGTGTTGTTATGACTTGCACGATCATTCCGGTTTCGAACTTACTTTTTTTGTATATACATCAAGTATTCGTGATATTAGGCTTTATTTAGTTTGAATACAGTTGGTTTTACCAAATTTACAATGTGATTTGTATGAATAACATTCGGATCATTTTTCACATAGTTTCACATGTTCTAGTGTGAAGATTCTGATTTCAATTAATCTTGAATACATGTTGTTAGAACCAGTAATAACTTGGTTATACCATGATTAATGTGATTGAACTATTGTTTCAATGCTATAACATGAAGTTGTGTTGTAATGACTTGCACGATCATTCCGTTATCGAACTAACTTTTTTTGTATATACAACAAGTAGTCGTGATGTTAGGCTTTATTTAGTTTGAATACACTTGGTTTTACCTCATCTCATCTGAAAATATTTTAGAGTGTTTGTTTATGATCAGTCAATTTTTAATTACTCGAAATTTAATTTTTGTGATGACACGAGCGATATACGAGGTTGGGCCCACAATGCGTGAGCTTACGTCCTCGGGAGAGCACAGCTCTACCTTGGTTTTCACTATAATAATCAAAGGATACAAGTATAATCATGAGATAATGATTATCCGAATGAAAACGGTACGAAAAACGATCAATTCCACTCCATCACACCCGAGGCGACAAAAACTTGCGAATTAAGGTGATGTTCGCGACTTTTGGACATAAACTCGCGAATGGTCCCAAAAGTCGCGAATCTTGGGGCCTAAGGGACGAAAACTCGCGAGTCCAGGTGTCCGGGAGGCGAAAACACGCGAATCGGAGGTCCAGGCGACGAAATCTCGCAAATACAACAATGAACACATGCTCTCGCGACTTTTGGTGCAAAAAATTGCGAGTGTGGCCATGAAAATGAGGGATTCGCGACTTTTGGATAAAAAAGTCGCGAGTGGGGCAAAAAGTGGCGAAACCGGGAGCTTTGGGAAGCGTGCCAAGAGTCTGAACCCATTTCTAGGGCTTAGGGTCTTGTATTTATAGAAAAACTTGGCCCAATAAGTGAACTTAAAGTCCAAAAGCCCAATCTCAGTCAAATTAGCACAACTTACTTATAAAATATCCAATTAATCCGGAATAAGTGTCACAGCGCCACTAAACTTCTCGACTACATCCCGGTCGAGAGTTCAGTCGGAAATGCGGTGAGGAAATACCGGAAAATCTCGTATATCAGTTCTTTGCCTCCAAACAGTGAATACGCAGCCACATATCATCATTGCACCCCGCCGATGTGCTACCGGGTGGCAAATTACGAAAATACCCATGGCCCCGTCCGGGGCCGAAATAGCCCAAAACATCTCAAAACACTAACAGAAGTCTTTTATGGGTCTACCATGCCTGAGTCACGAGAATACCCTCGAGAACACCTCGCGATAGACATATAAAAATACCGAAAATACCACATAGCCACGTCGGACGAGCCCCGAGGTTAACATAATTACATAAATAACCTCGGGCAATATTAATAGTCCCCTGGTTTTCAGATTCAGATTCTGAGTCGTAAACCACATTATATCAGCTCGTCTAGAAATCCAGAATTCGTTCATAAACTTTTAACAATGCCATGAATAAGGTCAAAGTCATCTTGTTATTACTAACGGAATCAGATTTCGAGATGAATTGAGAATTTCACGCTTCTTCAACTTGGAGTGCATGCTCTTATACGTATCACTTTTTACTTTGCATACTAGTGCGCTTCGTTATTGACTGAAATTATGATGCATCGTTTCGATTTGTTAGTATTACTCGATCGAACTTAGAAAATATTTCTCAACTGTCATCAAGAGGATTTAGTTTCGCCTTGGGGCTCTGGCTTTCTTCTTAGTCAAAGTTCCGCTTTTCATAACTTTGAGGGTTCGCTCGACTCCTTAACTCCATAATTCAATCCTGTTACCATCGTATATTTTTTCAAGCGTCATATATTTTTTTCCACAAAACACCGAGCTCATATATTTTTTCCACAAAACATCGAGTTCATATATTTTTTCCAGCATGAGATATCCACATCTTCTAGGAAGAAAATCACTCTGCCGCCTTTGTCAGGAGGTTGATACTTATTCCTTTGTCATTCCCACTAATTTACAATTATCGGCTACCGTAAAGGCTTTCGCCTATATAGCATGCGTGCTTTCTTAGTAAGGGCCGTTGAAATAAACAAGGTNTCAAAGTCATCTTGTTATTACTAACGGAATCAGATTTCGAGATGAATTGAGAATTTCACGCTTCTTCAACTTGGAGTGCATGCTCTTATACGTATCACTTTTTACTTTGCATACTAGTGCGCTTCGTTATTGACTGAAATTATGATGCATCGTTTCGATTTGTTAGTATTACTCGATCGAACTTAGAAAATATTTCTCAACTGTCATCAAGAGGTTTTAGTTTCGCCTTGGGGCTCTCGCTTTCTTCTTAGTCAAAGTTCCGCTTTTCATAACTTTGAGGGTTCGCTCGACTCCTTAACTCCATAATTCAATCCTGTTACCATCGTATATTTTTTCCAGCGTCATATATTTTTTTCCACAAAACACCGAGCTCATATATTTTTTCCACAAAACATTGAGCTCATATATTTTTTCCAGCATGAGATATCCACATCTTCTAGGAAGAAAATCACTCTGCCGCCTTTGTCAGGAGGTTGGTACTTATTCCTTTGTCATTCCCACTAATTTACAATTATCGGCTACCGTAAAGGCTTTCGCCTATATAGCATGCGTGCTTTCTTAGTAAGGGCCGTTGAAATAAACAAGGTCATATGTTTAAACATGAAGAGCAACGTTTGAATTTGGAATTGAGTTCCCAACTTTAAGGCGAAATGACGACTTACTGTCTCTTTTAGATACGATCGCATAAAAAGTCGCATAAAAGCAAGGTGTGTCTAGCAGACGTCTAAAAATTAAGATTCCCTTTTTTTTTAATGAGTTTCTCTTGCGGCGAGATTCGCCTCGGAAGACACTAGCTTAACTCTCATAAGAAGGACAAGAAACGTCATACTTTCGTCTTACACTCATAAGTTTCCTTTGATAAAAGGAGTCACACATCCGTTTGAGATTGATACTCTCTATCTTCGAATTTAAGATTTGCCTCTACTTGATTCCGTGTATAGGAAAAGCTTACAATTCGATTAAGCCTGATAGATAATTATATATTCGTGGAGTTATCTCGGGTAAGAAAATCCATGCCGTCCTTAAAACGACTTTACAATATCTCCAATGGGAAATAAGATAATCCATGTCATGCTCGCAATAATTTTCTAGATCGTATGACCGTAAATAGCTACGCACGTGTTAAACAATAACGTGATAATCTGTATCTCTCATTAATAATGAACCCTAGCCATCCATAAATACTTAAGACCCATTCATAATGTGTTGAAAGAGTCTACTCCTTTCGGGGGTAATTACTTGATCACTTTCGTATGGATCCTGATCAGGAGTCTCTCATCGTAGGAGATCGTAACACAAGTTTCCTCGTCATACATAAGGGAATGACCCTTGACTATCGCAACTTCGTTTAAGGGAGCGATTTTAATACATCCAGACTAGCTTCTTGGTTCTTTCAATCATAACAAAAAATACGAGACAGTCATGAAACAATTACTGGATAAACCATTTATACGAAATAAAAATATAGGCTCATCCACTTAACATATATTCATCATGTTCATCGCTGACATAAACAAGCGCCCAACAATAACTTTATTCTATCTCTTTGACTTATCCACTTGACATTCGGAGAACGGGCGAATGACACAATATTGTTCGAGACAAAGATACCTCTTCATGTGAGGCAGTTTTCACAACTTATCAATTGACTATTTTGTGCTATGGGCGAGACAAACGTCTTTCTCTATATCTGTCCGAAACAAATCCACTTCGTATGCCGCTTTACAATCTTTATCGAGAATTTTTCTGTATAGATTTGCTCATTCACCAATAAACAAACCGTCGTGTCGTAAGCTATATAAGGTACCAAACATGAGATTTGTTAATCATCAAATGGGCAAATATCGGTGTCATTAAATGTCCTTATACGACAAACATTTTATCCAGAATATCCTTTGCTGTGGGATACTTTTTCGATCACTTTGATCATAACTGTGAGTCACCAGTCGTAGAAGAATTAAGTTGAATTCATACCATATGGTGAATATTTGGCTACTCTAATCATTTCTCTGAATGAAAACCATGAAAACGATCCATCATAAAGTAAATATATGTGCAGATGATTAAGCCTAAATGATGGATTTTCGAGCCAATAGTCTCATGGTAGGGTATCATTTTTCAATTTCTGTAATATCTGAGATTGCCCGATTATAACTAACGAGAATTGATACCATAAGGCCATCAATTGGTCAATTTGACGGTCAATGAAAATACGCCTTTGCAAATAATGAAGTCTGTGCTATGGGACCGTACTAAGTTGGTTTAGCGAATGAAGTCATGTTATAATGTGGCTTCATAACTACACCGCTAATACACTCTTCTCTTGATATTAAATAACTTAATAGTCCTCGTCATTTAATNGTTTTCACAACTTATCAAATGACTATTTTGTGCTATGGGCGAGACAAACGTCTTTCTCTATATCTGTCCGAAACAAATCCACTTCGTATGCCGCTTTACAATCTTTATCGAGAATTTTTCTGTATAGATTTGCTCATTCACCAATAAACAAACCGTCGTGTCGTAAGCTATCGAAGGTACCAAACATGAGATTTGTTAATCATCAAATGGGCAAATATCGGTGTCATTAAATGTCCTTATACGACAAACATTTTATCCAGAATATCCTTTGCTGTGGGATACTTTTTCGATCACTTTGATCATAACTGTGAGTCACCAGTCGTAGAAGAATTAAGTTGAATTCATACCATATGGTGAATATTTGGCTACTCTAATCATTTCTCTGAATGAAAACCATGAAAACGATCCATCATAAAGTAAATATATGTGCAGATGATTAAGCCTAAATGATGGATTTTCGAGCCAATAGTCTCATGGTAGGGTATCATTTTTCAATTTCTGTAATTTCTGAGATTGCCCGATTATAACTAACGAGAATTGATACCATATGGCCATCAATTGGTCAATTTGACGGTCAATGAAAATACGCCTTTGCAAATAATGAAGTCTGTGCTATGGGACCTGATATTACCCGGGGATATTTTAGTAATTCACATACCCCGGGAACCTTTTGGCATGTTCCCCAAGGTATTCTAATTTTATTCCGGGTTGAAATGCATCGGGGTTATTTTCGTAATTTGGACACCCCCGGGTCCAATCACCGCCCACTGGTATTTTCGGTATTCTAATTTTATTTCGGGTTGAAATGGCGTCGTGGGTATTTTCGTTATTTGGACTCCCCCGGGCCCAATTGGTACGCCCACTGGTATTTTCGGTATTCTAATTATATTTCGGGTTGAAATGGTGTCGGGGGTATTTTCGTAATTTGGACACCCCCGGGTCCAATCGGTACGCCAACTATGGTATTTTCAGTAATCTGATATATTGTTATTGGCTTTGAGAACTTGGAGACCGCATGGGAAGTTTCCGGAGGAGACGCGACAATTTTCGGATAATTACGAGTCGGAGTGGCTCCAAGGGTATTTTCGTAATCTTGCGTCCAAAAGATGTTACGACGCATGTTCATCGATAGGCTTATATCTTATGAATTTAGTGAGAATTGACTTATGCGGAGTATGCCTTGCCTCTGTTCACGGGCAACGTGTCGATCTAGAAGTGTCCCGGATAATCGGAGACATTACGATTTATATCTGGAGTGAGATCGGGTTTTTTTCGTAGAAGTTGGGTCGAATCAGGCCAGATTGTACAAGAGTGGGATTTGAGTCCACAAGTGAGTTGATGGGCTCAAATTTTCTATAAATATAGGTCTCTGGTCATTGGGATCGGGATCGGAATCAAGTCGAAGGAAAACTCGGAATCTCAAATCTTAAAACCTTCAAAGTCTCGAAATTCGCGATAAAATTACTCCCGGTATCAATTTCGCGATAATTTCCCTAAGTACTCAAGATTCGCGACAATATATTCAAAGGGCCATCAAAAATCGCGATAATTTTACATNCAAGTGAGTTGATGGGCCTAAATTCTCTATAAATATAGGTCTCTGGGCATTTGAAGGGGATCGGAATCAAAGTCGAAGAAAAACTCGGAATCTGAAATCTTAAAACCTTCAAAGTCTGGAAATTCGCGATAAAATTACTCCCGGTATCAATTTCGCGATAATTTACCTAGGTACTCAAGATTCGCGACAATATATTCAAAGGGCCATCAAAAATCGCAATAATTTTTTATTGAGTTCGAAATTCGCGATAATATTTCAGTGTGAACAGTGATTTCTGCGACAGTGCTTATAGGCTTCAAATCCGCGACAATTTGTTTTCAAGTTCGAATTCCGCGATAACATTGCTCAGGAAATCAAATTCGCGGCAATTTTCTCAGGAACATCAAAATCCGCGATAATTTGCATACAAAGGTCTATTTTCGCGATAATATTTTGAGTGAATAGTGATTTCTGCACTTTTTTGTCGGTTTCCAATATCGAGCTCATTTTTTGCCCCAGATCGAGACTACATTACTTACTTTTGTCAGAAAGAAGATATATTTTGTAATTGTGACCTTTTTATCATAGTGAAACATCCAGGTAGAGCTTCGCTCTCCCGAGGACGTAAGCCCACACATTGTGGGCCCAACCTCGTAATTTCTCGTGTCTTAAAAAAAAAATTTGACTGATCAAAAACACCACAAATATTTTAACACAAGATCAGACACCCTTGGAGTCCGTTCCAGTAATTTGTCAATACAGTGATGTGTTCCCCGACAAGCTACCGTGTCAACCACCTAAGATAAAAGTGGAAATGGAAATAGAACTGCTCCCCGGAACACAACCAATCTCCAAGGCTCCCTACCGAATGCCACCAAGGGAGATGCAAGAACTGAAACAACAGATTGAGTCGCTATTGGAAAAGGATTTCTTAGGCCAAGCAACGCCCCTTGGGGAGCACCGTTGTTATTTGTTAGAAAGAAAAGCGGCGCGTTAAGATTGTGTTACAACTACCGGGAGTTAAACAAGGTCACGATAAAGAACAAGTATCCGTTACCCAGGATCGACGACTTGTTTGATCAGTTACAAGGCGCGAAGGTGTTCTCAATATTAGACTTGAGGTCAAGGTATCATCAGGTTCGAGTAAAAGAAGGAGACATACCGAAGACAGCCATTCGAACGAGATACGGCCATTACGAATGCACGGTAGTACCATTTGGATTGACTAATGATCCAGCAATTTTCATGGATTTGATGAATCGTGTATTTTGCGAGTACCTAGACAAGTTCATAGTGGTATTCATTGACGATATCATAGTTTACTCTCACAACCGGAAAGAACACGAGCGACATCTGAGAATAGTATTACAGACTCTAAGACAAGAGAAGTTGTACGTCAAATACAGTAAGTGTGAATTCTGGATGGAAAGCATAGCTTTTCTAGGACATGTGATATCAGCAAGAGGGGTGACATAGATCCAACAAAGATAGAAGCAGTGATGAATTGGCCCAGACCGACAAATGCTCGAGAAGTGAGGAGCTTCTTAGGATTAGCCTGGTACTAACGGAAATTTATCGAGGGGTTCGCAAGGATTGCTAAACCGTTGACAAACTTGACCCGAAAAGAAACGAAGTATACGTGGGATGAGAAATGTTAAGAGAGTTTTGAATGTCTCAAAATGAAGTTGACATCTGCACCAATACTGGTACTACCCACACCAGGACACGACTTCACGGTATACAACGACGCCTCGAAGGAAGGACTA
The DNA here is from genome assembly GCA_009725065.1 of Utricularia reniformis. Classification (NCBI taxonomy): domain Eukaryota; kingdom Viridiplantae; phylum Streptophyta; class Magnoliopsida; order Lamiales; family Lentibulariaceae; genus Utricularia; species Utricularia reniformis. The sequence continues at coordinate 221,413 of RWGZ01000355.1, read as the reverse complement.
GGGTGTGTACTGATGCAGGGAGGGAAAGTCATAGCATACACATCCCGTCAACTGAAGATACACGAGTTGAACTATCCGACACACGATTTAGAACTAGCTGCGGTGGTGTTCGCACTCAAGATTTGGAGACATTATATGTATGGTGTGAAGTGCGAGATATTCACCGACCACAAGAGTTTGAAGTACATATTCACCCAGAGGAAGCTTAACATGAGACAACGGAGATGGTTAGAACTGATAAAAGATTACGACCTTGACATTCAGTACCACCCCGGAAAAGCAAACCAAGTAGCCGATGCACTGAGCAGGAAAACTCATGGCGTATTAGCAAACACATTGTTAAGGGAAATGGAGAACCTACAATTGGAAGTGGTAGAGTCGACCACAGTCATGTTAGGGACTGTTACAGCGAAGCCAGGGATACTGGAGGAGGTGCTAGAAGCACAGATATCAGACCCCGAGAAACCTGTAAAGCGAAAAGAACGACACTATATGGGTAGTGGTTGACTACCTAACAAAGGCGGCTCATTTCTTAGCAGTCAAGACAACATACGGAGTAGACAGGCTAGCCAAAATATATGTCGATAACATTGTTAAGTTACATGGAGTTCGAGTAAATATTGTGCCAAACAGAGATCCGAGATTCACGTCTAGATTTTGGCAAAGTTTACAGAAATCAATCGGAACCCAGTTAAGCATGAGCACAGCCTATCACCCACAGGCGGATGGTCAGACCAAGAGAACCAACCAAATTATGGAGGATATGTTACAGGAATGTGTATTGGAATTTAAGGGAGGTTGGGAAGATTTCCTACCGCTAGTGGAATTTGCATACAATAATAGTTTTTAGAGCAGCATTGGCATGGCCCCATATGAGGAACTGTACGGGAGGAAGTGTCGTACACCACAATGCTAGGATGAGGTGGGAGAGAGGAAGACCACGGGAACAGAATTGGTAGAAGTCACCGTTGAAAATGTGGCCCTGGTACGAAAGAACATTATGGCGGCACAGGACCGATACAAAAGTTGGGCAGACACAAAAATGAGACCCTTAGAGTTAAAAGTTGGGAATCACGCTTACTTAAAGATATCACCGATGAAAGGGCTGCTAAGGACCACAAGTGTAATAGCCAGAAAAAAAGGTATAATGGAACAAATAGTAGGAAATGTAGCGGTAAAGTCTAGACAAGAAATAACGAAGGATACAGGAACGAAAGAACGAAAAAGAAAACGAAAAATAGAAAAGTAAAACAAAGGATAAAGGAAGATTCAAAATGAAAAGAATGAGGGGTTAAAATGTGAATTAGGAAAGTTAAGATGTCTATAAATAGGGGTGGGGAGGCCCAAAAACGAGTTAATTATCATTATGCCACGAAAACCAGGAAATTGTCGCGAAAGAAGGAAATTATCGCGGATTTCACGAAGGCAATTATTATCGCGGATTTTTGGTGTGCAATTATTGTCGCGGATTTGATGTGGTGAGCAAATTGTCGCCGATTTTTGAAAAGGCAATTATTGTCGCTAAAAGTAAGTCTTTGAAAATTGTCGCGGAAATGGGTGAAGAACAAAATTGTCGCGAAAATTCTTTACGTGTAATATTATCGCGGATTTTGGTTCTAGCATAGAATTGTCGCGGATTTTGGTTCCAGCATAAATATTGTCACGAATTTCAAGGATGAAGTGAATTATCGTGGAAATACTAAGTTTTAGTGTTTTCGTTGCGTCTCAACGTGGGATCGTGGGAGCAAAAGGACACGTAGGGTCTACGGTAATCATATAGTTAACAATAAGATAATAACGTCGGAATTCGAGTAACTAAGACATGTTATGAAATGCAGGGAAGCACGGAAAGATTATAGCAAGCGAAAGCAAACGGTAAGCGGAGTGAACATAATATAGTAAGGGAAAGTTCAGACTTAGGGAACGGGATTTGGTTAATAAAGAAGAAAGAAAAGACACGAAGGAATGAGATAAATGTTAATAAGACTCGGAATGAGGAAGGATGGACCGTCCGACCAAACCCGGCATCGTGCCGAGTACACGATTCGCCAAAGGAAGGGCATGCTTGATGAAGGGAACGACAAGTTCCAAAGATGGAAAGATACGTACGAAAAGGGCAGAACGGATCCTGGTGGAAAAAGGGTAGCGCCTAAGTACCCACCCGGGGAAGGGAAGCATATGGCCCGTCGAGTCATCCAACAGCTAACGGTTTGCTTGGGCGGGACATGTACCGAGCATGTTACTCTCGGCAACAGTAAAGTTAACGTATGAGGGAAATGATAAGGGTAAAAGAAGAAGGAAATAAGAAAACTGTTAAAAGGAATGATTCACGCGTGTGTGTACGGTTTAATTAAGAAATGAAAAGATAATGTGTAGTGTGTGTGAAGTTTCCTTTAATAAATTGTGACAGCTTTACAGATTTTGTAGGTGACGCGGACGAGGTATGAGAAGGGCATGTGGAGGAGGTCGTCGGTTGTCCGGTGATAGAGTCCGGTCTTTGGAGAACACTCTAAATTATGTTGTTAAACTTTAATGTTTTCGAACTATGCTTTAAGTTTACATTCGAATATTTCGTTTTATTTAGCATGTTTTACTAAAACGGCTAGGCTTGAATTTGGGTCGTTACAAAATGGTATCAGAGCGTAACATCGTTACTAAACCGGTAACGGTGCGGTCCTACGTAGAAGAGTCTAGGAAACTCATAGGAGGTCAACCGACCATAGGAAGGGATGGGCATAGAATGTAACAGATGACATGAGTAGGCATAGACATAATGAAAGTTTAATGTAGGAATGGCTCCTAGGACGAGAGCGCATGGAAACCGAGATGAGGATAGCAATGCATCAGAACAGGCACCGGCGACAGAGACTCCGTTTGCGGATTCATCGACGCCTCTCACGTATAGCCAGGAAAGTCTCAGGGATCTGTTCCATACCATGGCGAGTTCCCTAGTTAGTGCAATAAGACAGGGACAGACGAAGAGGGAAACCTCCGTGCAAATGGATCAAGTGGCAAGACCCGAAAAGGGTAGCATGTACTACAACAAGGCATTAAAGAAGGCTGGGATGAACAGTTTCATGGGGGATAACATGGGGGAGGCGGAGGCGTGGATTATCCGCCTTGAGGAGAAGTTCGAGCTGATCGAAGCCCCAGAGGAGCTTAGGGCAGGATTGGCCCAGCTATGGTTCGACGGTAGCACTGCCCGATGGTGGGGGAGTGTGTCGGCCTCATTACTGATGGATGGACTCATCTCTTGGGAGAAGTTTAAGAATGTGTTCTTGGATTACTACGTGCCGAAAGGACTTAAGAAAAATAAGAGGGCCGATTTTGACAGATTGACTCAAGGAAACCGCCCCGTAATGGAGTACATGCAGGAATTCATAGAACTAGGTAGGTACGCCCAGGAGATCATGGGGAGTGAACAGGAAAAGATGCACCGCTTTACAGAAGGGCTGAATGAAAAGATGAAACTGACTATGTATGGCCGCGACGACAAAGAATTCTCGAGTTTGGTGGCGGCGGCAGTCCGAGTAGATGGAGGATTGCGGAGAATGGATAATGAACGCACCAGAAGCTCTGCGAGGAACGAAGTTCAGGGACGGGGAGCAATGAAAATAAAAGATCACTACAGAGAGTTTCGGATCGGCACAAGGACCCCCGATCAAGCCTGCGTGCGCCAAATGCGGGAAGAACCATTTTTGAGAATGCCGAGCAGGAACCAACAGTTGTTTCATGTGCGGCCAGGAAGGACACTTTGCCAAAGATTGCCCGAAGAGGAGGAGGATCGAAACCGGGGTAACCGAAAACAGGGCAAGGGAAAGGATTACTGGAAATGCTCGAGTGTTCGCTGCGAACAAGGAACAGGCCTCGGAGGCTGAAGACGTCGTGGCAGGTACACTACTTATTAACGGCTTTACAGCTTTCGTATTATTTGACTGTGGGGCGACACATTTGTTTGTGTCGGAGAAGTTAGCCAAACGGTTTGGGATAATGGGAAGTAACGCTAAAATCAAAGTAAAAACACCTGGATCCGAAGCCATGGAGGCGAATAGAATCTATAGAGGATGCACGGTGGAAGTAGACACAGTGCGAACCGAGGCGATTTGAATGAGCTAGGGGGTATGGGATTCGATGCCATACTAGGAATGGATTGGTTATCTAGATACGATGCGGAGGTGAGATGTCGGGAACGTACGATCACTTTTAGTACGCCGCGGGAAGGGAGAAAGGACATGGTCGGAAAACCGATTATGAGTGAGGATGAGGAATGTAAGGATCGATCGAACTGGCTAGCATTTGTCACGACGGAGAAGGAAGGGACACCATTGAAGTCCATTGCAGTGGTTTGTGATTACAGTGATGTATTTCCCGACGAGCTACCGGGTCAATCGCCACAGAGAGAGGTTGAAATGGAAATAGAACTACTCCCTGGAACACAACCGATCTCCAAGGCTCCATACTGAATGGCACCCAGAGAAATGAAGGAACTGAAACAACAGATTGAGTCGTTATTGGAAGAAGGATTTCTTAGGCCAAGCAACTCCCCTTGGGGAGCACTAGTGTTATTTGTTAGAAATAAAAGCGGCAAGTTAGGATTGTGTTACGACTACCGGGAGGTAAACAAGGTCACGATGAAGAACAAGTATCCATTGCCTAGGATCGACGACTTGCTTGATCAGTTACAAGGTGCGAAGGTGTTCTCAAAATTAGACTTCAGGTCAGGGTATCATCAAGTTCGAGTAAGAGAAGGGGACATACCGAAGACAGTCATTCAAACGAGGTACGGCCATTACAAATGCACGGTAGTACCGTTTGGATTGACTAACGCCCCAGCAATTTTCATGGATTTGATGAATCGGGTATTTCGTCAGTACCTAGACAAGTTCGTGGTGGTGTTCACTGACGACATCCTAGTTTACTCTCGCAACCAGGAGGAACACGAGCATCATTTGAGAATAGTATTACAGACTCTCAGACAAGAGAAGTTGAATGCCAAATACAGCAGTGTGAATTCTGGATGGACAGCATAGCTTTTCTAGGCCACGTGATATCAGCAGGAGGGGTGACGGTAGATCCAACAAAGATAGAGACAGTGATGAATTGGCCCAGACCGACAAATGCTAGAGAAGTAAGGAGCTTCTTAGGATTAGCCGGGTACTATCGGAAATTCATCAAGGGGTTCGCAAAGATTGCTAAACCGTTGACAAATTTGACCCGAAAGAAACGAGGTATACGTGGGATGAGAAATGTGAAGAGAGTTTTGAATGTCTCAAAATGAAATTGACATATGCACCAATACTAGTATTACACACATCAGGACATGACTTCACGGTATACAGCGACGCATCGAAGGAAGGACTCGGGTGTGTACTGATGCAGGGAGGGAAAGTTATAGCATATGCATCCCTTCAATTGAAGATACACGAGTTGAACTACTCGACACACGATTTGGAATTAGCCGCGGTGGTATTCGAACTCAAGATTTGGAGACATTATCTGTACGGTGTGAAATGTGAGATATTCACCGACCACAAGAGTTTGAAGTACCTATTCACCCAGAGGGAGCTTAACATGAGACAACGAAGATGGTTGGAACTGATAAAAGATTACGATCTGGACATTCAGTACCACCCCGGAAAGGCAAACCAGGTAGCCGATGCACTGAGAAGGAAGACTCATGGCGTGCTAGCCAACACGTTGGTAAGGGAAATGGAGAACCTACAACTGGAAGTGGGAGAGTCGACCACAGTCATGTTAGGGACGGTTACCGCGAAGCCAGGGATACTATAGGAGGTACTTGAAGCACAGATATCAGATCCCGATAAACCCGTAACGCGAAAAGAGGGAAACGGAACCGATAAATCAGAGATAAACTAAGGAAGCGATGGGCTAATCCGAATGAATGAACGGATATGGGTACCAAACAGGCCAGAGCTAAGGAAGAAGATTATGGCAGAAGCACACAGTTCGGCTTTCTCAGTTCACCCAGGAAGTACTAAGATGTATCGGGACCTAAAGACGCACTGGTGGTGGAATGGAAAGGAAGTACTAAAGTTCGCATTCGCAAACTTTGTGGCCGAATGCGAAAACTGCCAACGAGTTAAGGCAGAACACCAACGCCCGGGAGGCGAGCTACAACCCTTAGAGATTTCAGAGTGGAAATGGGATAGCATCGGCATGGACTTTGTGGTAGGATTACCCAAGAGCCCACGGAGGAACGACGCGATATGGGTAGTGGTGGACTGTCTTACAAAGGCGGCTCATTTCTTAGCAGTGAAGACAACGTACGAAGTAGACAGGCTAGCCAGAATATATGTGGATAACATAGTCAAGTTACATGGAGTTCCACTAAACATCGTGTCAGACAGAGACCCGAGGTTCACGTCTAGATTTTGGCAAAGTTTACAGAAATCCCTCGGAACCAAGTAATGCATGAGCACAGCCTATCACCCACAGACAGATGGTCAGACCGAGAGAACCAACCAAATTATGGAAGATATGTTACGGGCATGTGTGTTGGAGTATAAGGGAGGTTGGGAGGATTTCCTACCGCTAGTGGAATTTGCGTACAATAATAGCTTTCAGAGCAGAATTGGCATGGCCCCATATGAGGCATTGTATGGGAGGAAGTGTCGTACATAGCTATGCTGGGATGAGGTGGGAGAGAGAAAGACCACGAGAACAGAATTGGTGGAAGTCACCATTGAAGGTGGCCATGTTACGAAAGAACATTAATGCGGCACAAGACCGATACAAAAGTTGGGCAGACACAAAAAGGAGACCCTTAGAGTTAAAATTTGGGGATCACGCCTACCTAAAGGTATCACCGATGAAGGGGGTGCTAAGGACCACAAGGACAGGGAAGCTGAGTCCCCGGTACATCGGACCATACGAGGTGGAACGAAGGATCGGAAACCTAGCATGTCAGCTGAAGCTTCCGGAGGAGATGGGGGGATACACAACGTTCTCCATGTATCCCAACTGAGGAGGTGGGTGACTGAAGGAATTCAAGAATGTGTGGGAGAACCCATACAGATAACCCCGGAACTAACGTACGAGGAAATCCCAGTAAAGATCTTAGGTAGAGAGGAAAGAAGGCTCAGAAACAAACAAATTCCCATGGTGAAAGTACAATGGTCCAATCAAGGAGAGAGGGAAGCTACATGTGAAACGGAACGAGAGATTAGACAGAGAGCGCCGGAGTTAATGGAAGATTGGTACGCACGAGTTTCGGGACGAAACTCAAAATAAGTGGGGAAGGATATAATAGCCAGAAAAAAGGTATGATGGAACAAACAGTAGGAAATGTAGCGGTAAAGTCTAGACAAGAAATAACGAGGGATACGAGAACAAAAGAACGAAAAAGAAAACGAAAAATAGAAAAGTAAAACAAAGGATAAAGGAAGGTCAAAATGAAAAGAATGAGGGGTTAAAATGTGAATTAGGAAAGTTAAGATGTCTATAAATAGGGTTGGGGAGGCCCAAAAACGAGTTAATTATCATTAAGCCACGAAAACCCGTAAATTGTCGCGAAAGAAGGAAATTATGGCGGATTTCACGAAAGCAATTAATATCGCAGATTTTTGGTGTGCAATTATTGTCGCGGATTTGATGTGGTGAGCAAATTGTCGCGGATTTTTGAGAAGGCAATTATTGTCGTGAAAAGTTCATATTTGAAAATTGTCGCGAAAAACATGAAGGGCAAAATTATCGCGGAAATGGGTGAAGAACAAAATTGTCGCGAAAATTATTTAAGTGTAATATTATCGCGGATTTTGGTTCTAGCATAGAATTGTCGCGGATTTTGGTTCTAGCATAAATATTGTCGCGAATTTAGAGGAAGAAGTGAATTATCGCGGAAATACTATGTTTTAGTGTTTTCGTTGCGTCACAACGTCGGATCGTGGGAGGAAAAGGACACGTAGGGTCTACTGTCACGCCCCGAAACCAGGCCTAGCCGTTTACGATGCGTGACATGCGGTGCTTCACTCTTTCTTTGGAACACAAGGCACTTTTTCATATTATAATGTAATTACAACTTACAACATCGGAATAAAACTCATGAATAAACTTATACAACTTTGTCTAATTCATTTAGAACCTTCCTCTCTCGCTAACATCTTAACAAACTCAATTTACTACCGACTTCGTAATCACTCTCGGTATCAGCCGACGACAAACTCTTCCCACAATTTCCATAATCTTTTTTTTTAATCATTAATTGTTATCATTATATTAATATTATTCTATCTTTTATTTCAAAAGATATTCAATGTATTCTATATTAATTTATCATAATCTATATTTTATTCTCGAGTATATACTTTTCATCGTCGTATCGTCTCCCATTCATCTATAACATATAAATTTTTTTCCGGTAATATCTTCATTATTAAATATAATTAAATTTTTGTATTACTTTTAAACTAAAATATATTTTCAATATATTCTCCAAAATTTATTAGAAATCCAACTCTCCTAAATTTCGGGTTATAACATTCTACCCACCTTACATGGAGTTTCGTCCTCGAAACTCTCCGTTATCCTTATATTGCATTAAACTCTTATTTAAATAGTTTCTTTAAATTTTCAGGTCATTACATTCTACCCATCTTAATATTGAGTTTCGTCATCGAAACTCGAATGTCTTAATATTCTCCTTATAGACATCAATTATCTACTATTCACTTGAATTCCCCTTGACCATGAATATTGGTCAATTAATACTTTTTCAAACAACTTCTATCTCCATCCTTAGCACATTCAATATTATGCGTTTGCCTCTACTTTATCAAGACATCTTTTCATCAACTTCTATTAATCCTCTTCATTATTCTATCTTTTCTCTCTCCCGCTTCTTTACAACACTCTTATTTATACTAAAAGCTCTCTTATTTGTACTTGTATCCTTCGATTGTTATAGTGGAAACCAAGGTAGAGCTTTGCTCTCCCAATGACGTAAGCTCACACATTGTGGGCCCAACCTCGTATATCGCTCGTGTCCTCATAACAAATTAATTTCGAGTAATTAAACAATTGATTGATCTAAAAACAAACGCTCTAAAATTTTTTTAGACGAGATCAGTTTGGCGCCGTCCGTGGGGACCCGAGACTTAATCCCATTGAGAGCTCTTGTGCTGAGCTTGGAGCTTGTTATGTATTGTGAGGTTACGGGATTCCTAACATGAGAGTGATATTGATGAAGAAAGTGTAGAAGGCGATAGGAATGATATTTTACCGAGGACTCAATTAGTGCCACAGGAGGAGTCCTCAGTAGTGGGAATCTAACCAACCTCCGGAGCGGGATTTCATCCGGGGGGATCTATTTATGAATGCATTGAAAGATTATCATATTGCATGAATATGTGCCGAAGACATGTCAAAGGATGCAAGGGTTCCAAAAAAAAATTCTGGTTTTTTGGCACTACCAAAATATCACGGGAGGCTCCATTTTATGTATAGAATCACACTTTGATATGATAGTGTGTTATTTTCCTGGTCGGATTTCGGTGACATTTACTATTTCATTTCGATCTATTAATCGAAAATGATCCATATTTCGAATGATCGAAAGGATCATATTCTGTAGCAGGGATATGTAAGAGGTCAATATGGACCTCGGTTGCAAAGAAGATGGGTATATGGCGAAGATACCCGAGCTATTTTATGTTCACGGTATCGAATTTGCATATCCATGTCACTATTCAATGACATGACCATGTTTTACCGGTCCTTTGGAAGACTTTGTTCTCCGATAATTCAATTAGTTTTCGACCTTTTCTACCATTTCATATCAGGATTCAAGTATCAGTTATATTCGGCATGGCCTAACGACCCTTCGGAGAGGTCGTATGTTTTTCTAACCAGTTTTGTGGTGATTGTGAGTATTGCATGGAGTGGTGGTTGAGTGGCCCTCGCGAGAAATGTCAACCTCACATGAAAAATGAGTTGATGCATAGTTGCATTGGGGGAATTTGGTTACGTGTTGTTTAATTGTATATGTGTGCACAGAATGATAGGTAAGAATGATAGCTGTTAAAAGTTGGAGGTGCCAGGTCAACGCGAGTTACTCATTACAAGGAAAGATAAGAGATTACATGTGTACAAGCGCATCGTCGTGTGGGAGTGTTCAATGCTATGTGAGGGCATTCATGGTTTCCAGAGAAATGATAAGTTGAATATGTGATTGTGTCATCTTACTACATCATCATTGTCTCACCGATCAATAGTGATACTATGACCTTACGTCCGATCCAAGTTCATCCATTGGAT